>MEHQ01003861.1:282268-319753 GCA_008828725.1 Saccharina japonica | reverse complement strand
TGTTGCGGGTTTTTGCCCCAAGCACACCACCAAACTTTTAGACATCAGATAACATGCAAAGAGAATACAAACAACACGTTGCAACCCCGCCCAGCATCACAAGCAGCAGCAGGCAACATCACGCGCATGTGGCAGGTCCGCGCTGTACTGCTGTGGCTCCAGCAGCAGTAGTTGCTTTATCGGAGGCTATGATCCGTCATCGGTCATCTCTACCTCTCTCCTTCTGCTGCGCTGCTGCTGTGCATGTGTATGTGCGGTGTGTCACGCACTCACTGCTGTGGACACGCATGCCAGTATAAAAAATATTTCGGCTCTTCGGTAATATGGTCAAATGAGTGCGATGCCTGGTTATTTATTTGAAGTCGTCAGTTCGAGACTCTCGTTCATATATTTTTCCTTTTTAGTGGGGGATAGAAATTTACTTGCTCTTTGTCTGCGGGCCGAAAATTACTTGACCTTGGTATGCGGGGTGAAAAGGCGCACCGTGCATTGTTATCCCCTAACCCACTGCTGTTCGAAAGACGCCCGAGGTGACGAGACTCGAAATATATCCAGTATTTAGTGTGTAAGTGTATCCAGCGCCTTAGCCTATATCGACTGCTGCACAGTTAGCAGCAGCACCACCAGCAAGCAGTGTGTTGTTGGACCTGTGGCAGCATGCATGTACTACGCAACAGCAGAGACCCCCAGCACTACGTACTGCGTTGTACTTTGTATTTAGTGTATTATTTTTCCCTGGGGTATTCTTCCACTCCAGAGCTTTTTGGAGCCTGTCCTGTGACCACGGACTACCCCTTATAACAACAGGTCGCAGGGTCCGATAAAAAAAAAACACACACACACAGTACAGTATAGTAGGACGCCACAGCAATACAGGGCGGACAAAACTACCGCACGCGCTTCATGCTGTTTTATTGCTCTGCACTGCTCGTGTGCTGTCTGTGGTGTCTAGGTTACGCACGTACATAATACAAACATAAAACAAACCAAAGTGAAAAATAAACAGTCATTTTCGACCCTGACACAAAAAAATAAGCCAATTTCGACCCTCCGCACCAAAACCAGGCCAATTTCGAACCCAACACAAAATCCAAGTCATGTTTGATCCCCCACATAAAACCATGATGATTTCGACCCTAACACTCAAATCGAGTCTATTTCGATCCCCTTCTAGAACCAAGTCAACTGTGGTGCCTCTCCACACAACAAAGACATACTACATAAACACACCGGCGAACATAATATAATGTTTGGCGGAATCGTTAGGAAAATCTATTAAAAATATGCAGTCAATAGTAAGGGTTCCACACCATTTCCATGTCTTTTTATCCCCAAAAGTGCGCAGGTCATCTGATACAGTTTAAAAAAATAGTATGCATGTACCCTGCATGTACGGTAATATGCAGATAATTCATATTGGCGTACTATGATGTAATATGCTTGCGTAGGATACAATATCGAATTATGTATAATACGAGTTTGGTTTTCAATTCGTTCTTGCGCTACTCCCCTAGGCATGTCCCGGAGGGGAACTTTGTATATAATATCCGTATGTATTATACGCATTGTACGTATAGAAATCGTATTTAGTACCACATACGTTCACGTCGTATGTACACATCGCACTATACGCACCGTAATACCTACCTGTACGTACCGTGGCTGTTCTTGGTTAGTTTTTTTTATCGGTTCACCAGCGCTTGTACGAGGACACAAGAGCAGTACGGGGCACGAAATTAGAAACAGGATGTTATTTAAGAGCTGAGAGGAAATCATAAATTCGACATTCGTTTATATTGAAGTTATTATAGCGTTGAGAGCACCCTGTCTTGAGTAAGAAATGCAGCTTTGGCCAGCTTTCCTGTTTTTTATAAGCTGTGCTGTACTTCTGCTGTACAGTACAGGACACCTAATGAGGAACAGGCTAAAAATAAAGCCAGCCTGATATTTAAAAGGTGCATAAGAAATTCGGGAGTTGTTATGTTGAAATTAGTGTAGAAAGTACCCTCTCTCTTGAAAGAAATCCAGCCTGGACCATATTTTATATTTATTATTCGGTGTCCTGTACTGTATTGGTATGCAAACTTTGCAAGGTTGCTTCTGTAGGCTACGTAAAGATCCATACCCGGGTTTTTTCCCGCCTTTTGTGAGTTCTGTGCGACACTCATACCCGTACCCGGAACTTCTGTAAGCTCTGTAAGCCCGTGCCACAATACCCGGGGTACGGGTACAACGTTTTAATACCTGTACGGAACTTCTGTGAGTTCTGTACGCCCGTGCCACAATACCCGGAACTCCTGTGAGTTCTGTAACACTCTCATACCTGTACCCAGAACTCCTGTAAGTTCTTAACGTACGACATCCATACCCACCCGTACCCGGAACTTCTGTATTTTCTGTACGCCGCGTGCTACAATACCCGAGGTAAGGGTAAAACTATTTTATACCCGCACGGAACATCTGTGAGTTCTGTACGCCTGTGTCACAAAACCCGGAAATTCTGTGAGATCTGGAATACTTTCATACCCGTACCCGGAACTTCTGTAAGTTCTGTAACACTCCCATTACCGAACCCTAAATCCACAAACCCTACAGAACATAACCTTGGAACTTTGAGCCTTCAGACGTGTCAACCGTACTCTCTCTTTTTTTGTACGTGGAATACGCCCCCCCTGCGGGGTATTTTTGCGTATGGACGTACTATGTATGCACGTGCAGCCAGTAGAATTTTCCTGAAATCTGGACAAGCTACCTGCGACGTACTACCTCGTATTATAGAATATATACCTGCTATAACGCAGTACACGACGCCTAGTCTATGTGTTCTACTTTTAAATTGTTAGACATTTAACAAAAAGGGGGACACCCCCCATAGATCGTGACAAAAAGGGGGACACTACCAAGCACCGGCGGCGATGTTCTCGCTAAAGAGGTGGTCGTCAACACCAATCCAACGGCCTAGCGCATTAACGGTATACTCATAGTTACGAGTATATATTAACCATCAACTGTGATCGAACAGCTCAACAGCTCACTTCCTGGAACAAAAAGACTATTCTCTCCTGTACGCCATGATATGATATACGCGTATACGTATACGGCGGTACCGGCACTATACTACATGTACGTACAGCAGCAAGCAGTAGTACCAAAGGAGTCTTACTACTGTTTCGGTACGTACATATTTACGTATACTCGTATGTATGTATGTTGGTGATTTCTCAGGACCACAGGGCACAGGGCGCCAACCAATGTAATGCATTGATTTGCAGGGCCACACCTGAAAACCACGATTGATTTTGAACCAGATGTGCTTGTCACAGGACCTTCTCTAGTATACGTGTATATGGTGCGCAGGCAGTACTCACGGAATCATTATGACATATGCGTAGATCACGTATGCTGATCTGCTGACCACGTTTGCCTAGGTATGGGCCGTTTGTCGTTTCGACGTTAGACGTCGTCTGTTGGGCGTTCCACAACAACCAGAACAAGGAGTGGTCTCTTGCCCGTGGTCTTTTTTAAACAGAAAGGGGGATACCTCTCCGCAGCGTGACCAAAAGGGGGACGTTACGTAGAAAGAGGGAATTTCCCAAACTAAGTAGACGGAAAGGGGGATACCCTCGCGGGGGATATGCTCACACCCCCCTTTTGATCGCTCTCGTTCACCCGCCAAACAAATAAAAAAATACAAAAACACACTGTGGATGGTAGGGAGATGCCATGCGAGAATGCCAAACGCATCAGGTTTATTTTCGAGTCGATTTGACAGAGTACATAGGCGCACCCGGCGGCGGAAACCGATGTACCCCTTTTTGTCACGGTATATGGGGGTGCACCCCTTTTTGTGAAGTCCCCTAAATTGTTTGTCATTTGCAGAAGCAATGAGCATATAAAAGGAGGGGCATAATCTTTGTACTTGGCAGAGTATATGAATTTGGCTTGATAATAGTTTAAGCACATCGGAAATCCATACGAATACCCGGTATATTGATATCTTGCATGAGACTGGTTGCTCCTCCCACCGACAATATTTGAGGCGTAGACAAGCCATCACCAAGGTATTAATGTTCCGTTCGATACGATGAAAAGTCGCCAGTTTCCCTCATTTGTAGTGCCATTTATTTTTCCCCCTTTGCTGCCGATGTTTACCGAGTCACTGCTTGGAGGCTGCGTTGATTGCATCAGGTGGACGGTTGACGAGAGGAGCAAATCACGGCCGGCCATGATGAACGGAGAAAGTGAGGTGGAAAGGGATGTTCGACGGCCGTGATGTGTGGGTGTAGTAGTATCATATTGGGGAACGGAGGGTATTGATAGTGTCTTTTTTTGCTTGGTACACGTGTAGCGCAGGTAGTCGTTGGCTTCGCTTGAAATTGTGTGACTCCTTCCAGTCCGATTTGTGCCGACAAATATTTTGTTGGGATTTTGACTATTGAGCGATCAACCATCTTGATATATCACATGTCTGCAGGATCATATCATATGACGACCAATGAGTATAATACATCAGCCGTATACCGGTACTCAGCTGCCAGGTGTCTTGCATGGTACCAGATATCCGGTACCACGCAATATACCTGGGATGCTCACGTAATATTACCACACAGTAGTTATTCGTTGGAGTTAAGAAACTCGAACATTACATTTTTGAGGTATATACGAGTATTCATATTAATAATCGGTTGTATTTTACTTACTCGTGATTTTTCAGTTAATAAACGAGAAGATTGGTATAGCGAAGCTGAGCAGAATTATTTTTTTAGTTTCAGAGTCGATCAATGAAGACACCGTCTGGTCCAAATATGTCGGGAGACATGTCAAGCAAGGCAAGACATACGCTGTCAAGGATGTAGGGCCGAAGTGTTCCGCACAACAACCAAGTAGTTCTGTGTCAGGCACGGCATGTCAAGGCAAAGCTGCTGTCTCTCAAGGGTTCAAAGTCCTGTCTCCCGACATTTTTGGTCTGGTCTGGCCGGCTGGTCTGGCCGGCTGGCTGGCATTTCTGGTAGTTTAGAAAATTCATTGATTGACTGGTTGACTGAATGAGCTGGAGAAAGGTTCATTGTTTTCCAGCCCTCCCCCGCCCTCCCCCAATATGCTAGTTTTTTTTTTGTGAGTTTTCAACACATATTAGCCTACCACACACTGCATCGAGTACACTGACGTAGGGAGGAGTTTAAAATGAATAGTAACAGCCACTGCTGCTGTACGAACTCCGTGGGCGTCTATATGTTTCGTGTTTGTGACGGAGGTATAATATTTTGGTATTGTTCGTAGATTATTTCTGGACGAGTGAATACTGCTGTGCCGACATGCTCACCCTACGCATTCAAGTTGAATGTTGAACGGGTTTTCGAGACCAGGCCAGTAGAGGAATATTGTCTTTGAGGAGCTAGATTCTACAAGGCACTGTTTTTTTATCACAATATCGAGTATGTGACGCAGGTGTAATATTTTGGTATTGTTTTAGAGTATTTTCAGGACGAATGAATACTGCTCTGCCGACATGATGACCCTACGCATTCCAGTTGAGCATTGAACGGGTTTTTGAGACCAGGCCAGTAGATATATATTTTTTTAATATTGCTTTCAACGGATGTCGATGATCGTTAGCCATGGTGGACTTTTTATTGACCGTCCTGCGGACTGCGTTGTTTTAATTTTGAGATTATATTGAAATTGATGCTGGATTCTGAAAGGCCAATATAGTTTTTTCCCATTTTTATCCAGCCGAAGACCTCGACGAAGAGAAGGCTGGGTAGTTTTTCGTTTTCCTGGGTTTTGAGTTTTTCTGAGAGTTTTATTTTTTTTGCCGGGTGTCGATGATCGTTAGCCATGGTCGACACTTTAGCGACCTTCCTTCGGACTGGTTTGTTTTAATTTGAGACTTGAAGGTGTTATCATAAAAGGAATTTATGATGCGTAGGTTTTGCTTTTGATATTTTGACTGGACGGAAGTTATCAGGACTGTGAAACGAGCAGAGGGAATGTGGGATTTGCTCGTACCAAAGTCTGATATGATTATACTAAAATGTATGATACGTGACATTACCGTATTAGTACAAGTATCTAAGTTGTGTCACCGTAATTTGTATACGGATATTGATCCAGTAATTATTCTTCCCCGGATGGGTTGCATATAGTTGTGTTTGGCCTGGTTTCGACGGTCTTATAGAGTCGAGGGGAGCGGCGGCCCCCTTGTACTCACTGCAAAAATACATACATGTTTCTTCTTCTTCTTCTACTCTCCGCCTTACGGCGAGTCGCACCCGAGGATCACCAAAACGCCCCCGGAGCACGAGTTGTCCCCGTACACCTACCTGTTGTCGCCCTCCAGACTGCCAAAGCAGTGGAGGGTGCGTCGTTTGTGCGGTCGCGAGGCTACCCGGTGCAACTGTGCCCCGCCAACGGATCTGTATTCGATGCGCAGAATGTTACTTGTCGAGCGTCTAATACCTAGCCCAACCCCCGCCCAGCCGACCCCCTCAGGGTTTTTAGATAGTCCCAGTAAGCGGTGGTTTGTTTCGTATCTTGTTTTGGTGTCGGAGTACCCCTGTGAAGCTGGCCCCCGTTGACTACATTTTTGTTTGTTTACTTGGAGGTTGATAGGGCGCAAGATTGGTTCGATATTTGCAAGCGAGAGCGTGAAGGGTATTCGATATTGACAAGAGAGAGTACACCTTGTCATTATGACAACTCTCATGTGAAACCCCCTTCGTTTAGTTTCCCCCAGTAAACAGTGGCGTATATGATGAGCCCCTCCCATTTCATTATTTTTTTCCCTTGGGAGCTTAGCAACTTCGACTCGGGCAGTTGTGGTTTTCAACCAGACGGGATCGTATTTTAAAACGGTAGCGTTCGTAATATGTTTTTTGAGGTCGTTGGTGTGGGCCATGGTGTGACCTATGGTCAGACCGATCTACAGTTCATAATGCGATTCCTGTTTAGAGGCCTTCGTTGCGGGACCCGTTCATGAACCAACACGAACACCAGAGATTATTACCAAATTGAATGGTAAACCGACAACACAAAACAAAATGGTTTTGGTTTGACGAATGCATATGTTGCTCCCCCGAGTGTGTCGTGGGATGGTGAACACATCGTGGGGAATTCATATACCGGGCATATATAAAACTTAACTATTCGTTGCGTTATGAGTATCCCCACTTATCATTTCCACCCGCATACTATATTTTGCCAATGCAACGAAGGCCCTGCTCTCCCAACTCCACCGAGTGCCATAAAACGCGGGCAAATGCGGGAATATACACCGTTGATATGCAATTGTATGTAAAACAAATGCGAGTACACAAAGATTGGTGGAAATAACACCTTCATATCGCACGCACGATAGTATCCTGCACTCCTACCAAAACTCCGACCATTCGAAGACCCCCACGTGCAGACCATGTCGAAAGCCCATCAAGGTCGTCTACCGTAGTGGTGGTCCTTAACCTGGATGAGGTGTATCAACACCGAGAAGGATGGTTACACAATACTGTCACCCTCCTTTGCTTTACCAACCACTACAGTAATACTCCCGTCACGACACAAATTCAAGTATCTCGATATCGACCATGAAAGCCGGAAACAGTTTGGCCATCACTTACCGATACCGTCTAAAGTGTCGGAAACAGTTTGGCCATCACTTACCGATACCGTCTAAAGCCTCAACTATTAGTTTGTGTATTCAATAGTCAGAATGTTGGAGATGTATTCCTGTCTTTTCCCGTTACCGTCACCACAATTACCACTGGCGTCGCGACCACTTCTAACTCTCCTGCGTCGACCAATGATAGCGATGCCGCGGTCCCAAAATTAATCGAACATATATCATGGTCTACGTCGATTACCGTTCCAACCACCCCTGAGGTTCTCCGGATACAGAGCACGATAACAAAAACAAAACCTTCGCCCTCTCGTACCGTTCCAACACTAGCCACGAGAGCAACCCCACGGTAGGGGTACCACTTTTAGGCTCAACATTTTCTGATCGGTTGTGCTCTTCACGCGAGTAACCACCGGATACTATTATTATTTTACTGGTATTTTTGTTTTCGGACTACCACATTGGAAGGTTTGGTCGGGTTGCGCGAGCGAATGTTTCCGAAGTCATGTTTTGGGTGTGATATTGAGCTCCTCATGTGAGGAGCTCAGAAAATCCTGCTGCGCCCCTACCGTGGGATGACTCACGAAATAGATTTAAACTCGATCGTCTTTTTCTGTCCTTTCAGCAATATTAAGACTCGACATTTTACACACATGTTCTCGAGCATGCAGCGCAGTGTCAAATGCTGTACCGCATCGAATTAACGTAGCTACAGTCAAGCGAAGTAGTACCAAGAATATCCCTGATTTGATTATACTCAATTCTATAACGTACGATAGTCCGAAATATCTGCTCTGCGGATTACGCTGATCCTCGGTGTGTATATTCCTTGATCCTGGAATAAACGATTGATATTATCATACGAAGTTCAGATCTGTCGAAGATTGCCACAAACTCTTGACATGCCTATGTAGTCAATTTGTTGTTTTCGTCACATTGTTCTTGTACACACTCTACCTGTGGCATCGGTTTCGCCGAACATGCTAATTAGTTGTTGATAATCTGTTGACAGGTTGTGTCTTTGAGCACCCATAAGCCCCTCCTTCGTTAACGAACAAAGTCATGCCACACGTATTCGCTTTCTCAGCCTCTGAGGGAAGTCGACACCAAGTTTCAGATCACAAACCGCAAACCTCACCGGGGAAAACGCCAGGAAGTACCGCCTCGTTAGTTGGAAGTTCAAACACAGCATGCCCCCTTAATCCTCCTACACCATCTCAGCTACAACTCTAAATCTCGGTTCCCGGCGTGCTAAAGAAGCGACAACATGGCTTCTTTTCAAGTACTCGCCGCTAACGCCCCCGTCGCGGGTAATATTGCAGTGTCTTGATCATTTGACGAGTATATTGAACAAACCATACAGTTGCCTTCCGCTACTGTCGCAAGTATCTCAAACCGGTATATAGTTACCGAGAACGGAAACCAGGCAACACCGTCGGCTCTACTTACCGTCCGGACCCTTACCGCTACCGTCCGGACGTGAAGGTGGCTGTGTTGTTTTCCACTTTGTGCAAAAAGCGAAACGTTATCAGTCGGTACAGTCGAAAGCATTTCTACAGCGTCCCACTGCCAAATAGGCAAAACACACAACAACATTGCCTCTTGCTACTGCCCCTCCAAGCAACGCGGTTTTCAGGTTGCACTCAAAGTTTCATCGTATTCATACGTTGCATTATATCATTGTCCCAACGACGACAGTTTCCCCTCTTTGTCGCTGCCCATTGAAACACGACACTTAAGCTAATTTATCAGCAGTGATAATTATGCATGTTTGGTTGCATCGGTGGCACCAGGTGCATCGAAATATACACCATATAAGGTACGTGGCACACTGGAGCCACGGGAACATCGAATCCGACAATGTTCATCTCCTGAGAGCGTACTCTCGCGCTTCCTATCCCCGCCAAGTTTGTAGTACCTCCTTCAGATCTTTGCTTGTCCGCTCTCGGCGCAAACGACGTCCATCTTCCTGCCGGCTGTTTCGAAAGGAATAAAACCTGACGAACAAGACGAAGCAGGGTGATACGTGGGTTTGTCATAATGGTTAGCCGTAAACGGTCCCGGAAACGTGTGCAAGGTCAGCCTTTTGTGAGATGAACGTTTAAAGAACCCGGATACCAAGGCCACGGACACAGATAACAACGACGATTATATAAAGTTACTTCGCATACCAAAAGTGCATACGTGGTACCCTCCTGCCAACTCGCAGAATCCTCTTGTGCGAGCTGTGATTCGAAGAAGGAGCGGTGTTAAGGCCCACCCATACGAGCGTTCCCGTGAAGCTGGAAGATTATAACTGGAAAAAGAACGCGAAGCGGGTCCTCATGTAGGGGAGAACAACCACGTGTGGTGCGCCGAGCAATTGTTGTTGTAGAAATTAATATCGTACCGGAGGATACAGCCGCCAAGGCCATAAAAGGACCGAACGCCGCCAGAGGCCACATCGGGCCCTTATCGTACAACACCTCGGCCAGGATGGGGGCCATCATTCCTGAGACGCGACAGATGCAAAGCAAGAAGGGCGCATTCAACTTGCAACGTTATTGTGGTGGTTCCAATTTCTACGTACGGTTACGTGAGAGGTGTCATCTTCTCACTGAAGAGTGAGGCGAACGCAACTGCTGTCGCGCCTATCCGTGCAAATGTGTCGACACGAATGACAGGTGTAGGTGCGCAGAGGAAATAGTCTGGCCGTCCTTATCGGTTGAATCGCCAAGAGGACGGCGCACGGGAGTGTGTGGGGGGGTTGGTGTCATGCTGTGATCAACCGTCGCGCCATTAACAGCGGCGTAACAGGGGCCCTACGGTATCATATCTACCAACCAAGCCACCGCAAATAGCACCCCCGGGGCCGGTGGCATATGTATTCACCGATGCATCTGCAACGGTTGTATGTTCGTAAACACCGGTGCACGTGAGGGCGCGGCGGGGGACGGGGGGTGGCGTGGTGGTATCCCTAATTTTTCACGTGGGGGGGGCATTCGCCTGGAATGCCGAGATGTGAAGCATGCGTTTGATACTACCTTCGAACATGTACTTGAGTCCTAACGAACAAGACACTGCGGAAAGACAAATTTTGTCATTGGATTTCACATTAACGTATCAGAGAACCAGTGCCGCGGGTAATGCTGGCTACACTAACCCTTTCACGCCTTGTGTGGCCGACATATTCCCTAACGACTTAACAGGTTGAGGATATGCCAACACAAACAAACTTAACCGCTTTTTCATGACAGCTTGCCACCCTATCAGTGTAGTGCTGAGGCCAACGACATACTCACCTCCGACTCGTGCCCAGGCGTTCGAGGAAGCCAGCGCAACTACGCGGTGCTTGGTGGAGTATAGCTCCGGCGTGACGACAAAGGTGACCAGTATCGGTACCGCTGCCGTTTAGAAAATGACGGAATACGCGTGGGTTTAGCACTGCCGTATAGAAACCACTGTGACGTCATTAAAAGTGAGCGTTATCTCAGGCTCAGGGGCCATAGTTCTGGGCTACGCCGACTATTGAAGTTTGAAAACACGGACAACTATCGTCTCGAACGGTTGCGCCATTATGGGATTTCACCAAGCGCCAACGTTACGTATACTTCGACGCTGACCACAAGAACTGGCTTATATAGGGACACCGTACAGGCATCGAAGTTCGCGGTATGCCAGATTTTGTGCGTCACACTTATTATGGTCCAGAACTCAAAGATCAATGTTATTAACAATACTGAGCCCGTAACGCGTTATCCACCACAACATTCCGCGATCACCCGATATGCGTACAGACCTAAATTCAACAGTCAGTATACACGGATTGTCTGTGTTCGGGTTCGGCGTTTAAACAATGTATTTCCACCAAAATGTGAACCGGCGGAATCCAAAAAAAAATCTAAACGAGCACAATCTCCAATTTCAAGCCGCAGAGTGTTCACACCACTAGGCTTAGATCAGCGCCCAGCACGCACAACGCTCACCTATCACGAAGTGAGCCGACATGGACAGTGTAAGGAAGACCGGAATAACTTCTGAGAACACGACCATGCTCATCATCAGCAGTACCGTCAGCCAAGAGAAGACCTTCAACGTGCCTACCCTGCCGAGTCGATCTCCCGCGCAAGCCCATAGGGCCACAAACGCTCCTTGGGGGACAGGTCAAGCGACAAAAGAGCGAGGCCGCTGTTTCTCTCTGGAGGTATTCGTGTAGGTGTTTCGCGGACAGTGGGTGTGATGCGAATGAACATGTATCAAACGACCGTTGAGGTAGGAACAATATGATTGTTTACAACATTATATAGTAGGCGGTAACGCTTAAGCTCGAACCCGAAACTTACACAAAATCAATGCCTACGGTTACAAGATCTCCGACAGCCCTTTTTGAGCGGGGTTAATATATCACAATTAAGGCACACTATCCAATAAAGATGGGATATACCTGGCGCGTACAAAAATCCCTGCCCGATGCTGAGGATGTACATCCCGTCGTCTGAATCGCCGGTGACCGCCTTGAAGTACTTGGGCAAAAGAAACGTCACGCCATAGGCACTGTTCGAAGCGGAGGGGGGTAGACGCGCAAATTAATTGGACGTGTACAAATCGTGAAGCTTTTGCCCACGCTTCGAGGATGTCGTAAGCATAAAATGTTCAAGGTGCTTATTGTTTATTTCAAACAATGGTAACGTCGGAGTCGTCTCAACGAACATTGGAAGACGGCTGATATAACCTAAATAACGATTGATGGTGGGTTATGTTTCTGCCTTGTCATCAGCAATATTGACTAAAATCGCGCCGTATCCACGATACACACCCATAGTCCGATTTCTGCGCATCTGCGATACAAATTAAGTCCTTCAAAGGGCAAAAGGTAACGCGTCAACAGACCCATCAAAAACACAGCATCGGTTAATAATACACATAGCAAAAGCCGAGAGATATCCCAGAGACTTCATCATGTAATGTGATGTGGCCAAAGCAAACCCGTAGATAATTTCTCCTCTTGCAATATACCGGCACAAGATTTCAAAGTGTCTTACTAATTGATACATCCACACCATTAAGTTTTGTCTACAGTGACCAAAACCGACCGGCACACCTTGATTGGAGGAAGAACCACACCACCCAGCTGGCATCGTCAATGTCACCGGGAGAGACCGAGACGGAGGGGAACACCGAGAAAGCGTCCAACTAGCGATAGTTAGAGTCTAACCAACACGACAAGAGTTGACCGCCGAAACGAATCACCACCGTAGGGGAACGAAACCTTACAAATGCTGGTGGACTGTACGCGGTCTGTACCAACTTCAAGTGACAGAGATGAAACAGAAATCTACCGAAAGAAGATCAAAAGCAATCACGCCAGCAACAAAACTAGGTGTCCATTCGAACGTCGTGCAAGATGAGGGTCTTGGTACGACCTTCGTCCTCGAACGACATCCAAGCCTGGAAGCCCAACTTGTGCTTCTGCGCGCAAACTCACTCAAAAACGTCTTTTCGTTTCTCACTCACATAGAAATCGTCGATATGCGACGTGTTGGTTCCTGGAAGAGCTCGATCACGCCCCCTGTCGAAGCTTGGCCAGCGGTTCCGGTTGGATAGAGCGACGCGGGCTCAATTAGGAGTCTGACACGTTCTTCGTCGGTTGTCAGCTGCGACAGTTCCATTCCCAGCACGTTGGTTACTCCGTTCACCCTCGCAACTTCCTCGACAACCTGCGGTACGGCACAGAGGGGTGTCGGCTTCAAGAGTATGCATTGTCGAGGTTGCGCGAATTTCTACCGCCCAGTCGATTCAGGGACCGATGACAACACCCGACTGACGTGAGACCCGACGGCACCTTACCGCGAACCATGTATAGCAGATGATTCTCAACGTTCAACGCATACGAAGGGTCCCACCACTCGAAAGATACAGTCTAGTGTCCACCGCTATCTATCTCGCACCTGGACGCCTTCGTCGTGCCTGTCCACGAAGCTTAAGAAGCGCGGGCTCTCCGGGAGAAGAATCCAAACAATGATGATACTGATAACGCCGGGCACCGCCGAAAGCCCAAGCATAGACCTCCACATTGTCTGTTCTTGCCTGGTCATGCCCGGCAATTTCATATAAATGGGCATGCAAACGATACGTAGAGTTCCGCAATTCACACATTAACTTTTCCTTGTTCCTTTGTTGCCGCCCTTCGAAAACTTTTGCTCGTCCCATCTAGCTTTTGCTTTGTCTTTTAAGGATATCGCTGAAGCACTCGGGTCAAACCCATACGGCGTGAGTGAACTTCGCAGCGGTATAAGTTCGCAACAGACATGCGGTATGTGAAGAGGGGCAAAGGGGCAATATTATGCCTCGTGTGTGGAGGACGCAGTTCTTTATCGGTGTAACAAGACGAACACAACAGCGCACTGGAGTTGTCCAAGACATGTTTCAACAGACGCGTGTTTTAAAGTAGAGTGTAGCATAATTTTGTTTTTTCTGCCTGACCGGGTCCCCGAATCCATTTCCGTTAGATACTCGTAGGGTATCATGTATCGTGCTCTATGTCGGCGTGTTGATCGTTCACCCGGCTGTACCCATTTTGTGTTTTAATTCCTGTTTTTGGGGGGGGAGGTATAGAGTTCCTTGAGTGACTTCGTCTCAGACAAAATGAGACGCTATTTCTACAGTAGGACACGTCAAATCCGCCTCGCGTAAGGCAGTCCGAAGGGTGCGATGCAGATTGGCACTCACCCGGGTCCAAGAGCTCTGCTGAGAACCAGTCCCAGCAAAGCCAAACTCACGCCGCTGCACGCCCAAAATACTCCGACAACCTGGCACAACTTCGCCGCACGGTCTTTCGTTGGCAGGAACTCCGCGAGGAGCACGTTCAGCACGGGGAGGTTTCCGCCAATGCCGAAGCCTATAAGGGTGCGGCAGACGATCAGCATCCAAGCCGATGACGACAATGCTGAAGCCAATCCCATCAGGACGGTGCAGGCTAAGGACAAGATGCAGGCAATGCGGCGGCCGTGTTTATCGGCGGCGACGGACCATACTATTGCTCCGACGATCATACCTTTTGTTCCAATCACAGACAGGAAAGCGGGACGGGGGGGGCGGGCACGAAGAATCGTGGGTGAGACACGGTTGCACGATTACTTCGTTACTGCTGACGGCGGCTACATTTTCTTTAAGCAAGTATTCGAGTATATTTGGTGGGTTAACGGGTTGCAACGTGAACTTGTAGAAATCAAGCATCCTGCATTATATTGTGCTTGGTCACGCCAACGCCGTCCTTTGCTACTGGCAGACGCGTCGCCGGAGGTTCCCGTAACATCGCCGTTTCGACAGCAGGGGAATCGCCACACTCTGGGGTCGCATCACGTCTTCAAAGTCGTTTCTTGTAGGACCCGTCGTCTCCTTTGTACCGGGCGGGTATGTATACTACATATGCTACAATTGTTGTTTTTCTGCAGTTGGTGTCGCTAGTTCGGCGGCAGTCGTCTTGTGTTTGGAATGCACACACTTGCGTTACAACCCATTTGCTCCCGCAATGCCATGGCAGCTTGGTTTGGGTAACAGATGAAACCTACAGTACGTAGCGATGCTGCTGTTCGCACATGACTATTTCACGAACATCAATCAGATGGCTAAAAACGGCATGCAGTTGTTGTTGAAATCCAATCGTTCGTCTTTCTGTCTAAACTGTGGCGCGATGCAGATGTTTACAACCACTCTTTGCCCTGTATGGCTGTCATGCATCTCTGAGGCATGATATTGCCGTGCCGAGCATTGCTAACAGACACCAGGTGGTCGCGGAGAAAAACGGAAACCATAGGCTAGATCGACAAACAGCACACAGACGTGATGGATTTTGACCGATGTCGTGGATGTGCAGCGAAATATTTCACAGAGAGTGTCGAAACGTGAGCGGTGGCATTGGTGGTGTTTACACCTCGTTGGTGGAATGGGGCCAACCGGGCGATACCAAAGAATACTCTACGCTAACGGCTTGGGGGCTATAGAATATGCGTACGTTTCGTATGGCATGCGAATGATCAAGTACCGCCGAAGCTCGAGATATATCCACAAGCATTCATCAAGTGCTGGACAGCTGCTGCACAGTCCACCGAACTGCTGTTGCTGCGTTGTAGCAGTCGGGGGGCGTGATATTGCCGCGGTCTGTGAGCCCACCGTTAAAGGTTGAGCGCTAGGCGGGGTAGGAGCGCAGCAGACCGCCCTGGTTTATAAGAAAGAACAATGAAAAAACACAGGAAAACGCGAAGCTGTTCTTTGTTTGTTGTGCGTTCCCTGTGGACTCGCTACTAGGAGTCGCTTACGGTGTGGTTGACTGCCAATAACTAGCGATTTCAGCGGCGACACTTATTGTTATATTATGTCTCTCGTGCCGTCCTGCTCGCTAACGTTGCGACGATGATATCTTCTCGGTGTCTCAAGCAGTGCTTGGTTGATGTGAGTCCTACTGGTTGAGATGTATGTATTGTCTTTAGCTCGTTGTTGCTATTTCTACTATTTGGCCGCGATCTACGATACCCTTGTCTGACACGGCGTCGAGAGCCTTAAAAGTAGTTTGTTTAGTAGCTTCTACTGTGCCTAAACACTACAAAACCCGAATTCGAACATATTTCAACATTTACCAAGAAAATATAATGAAATCTTCCAATCGACTCCTGGGAAAAAAAACCGCTCTGCTAGACGCGTTTTCCCCATAAAGTAGAATATTTCGATGTACTCGGCAACAGAACCACCCGTGGTATACAAAAGCCTGCCGAAATACCCAAACTATTTTCTTGTGACCCAACCCTCATTACTCGAGCGCCAACAAGTCTATTTTTCTTAGAGCGAATTGGTTTGGCAGATCATGGCATACCTATTAATAATACGTTCGTCTTCTCTGTACCCAGGTGCAGCAATACAGACAGGAGCTCCATCGGCTCAGACGCTGAACTTGTGTTGAACGAGACAAACTCGGATGATTCACACCGCGCTCCCAATGATCACACATGAAGTACCACGTACCACTGAACCCATTCGGTGTTGTAGATCGACCTCGTCCAGTGGTATGTATGGGTGTCATACGGTAGTGCTACACCATACGTCCGGTCCATGTACAGTAGTTGTCGTGTTAATGGTAAATACCGCTCACTGACGTACAGCATACCTTGTACGAAGTATACCTTTATCACAACTTAAATTGCCGAACGGTCCTACATTTCGACCGGCTAAATAAATGTACAAATTAGGGTTAGCGTAGGGTACGGTTAGGGTCCACTATCTCCCACCTCGTCAATGTATCACACGAGCTCAACAGAGGCTCCTGTTCACGCAACGTTCAGCACGTGTACGTGTGGTCGCCGCACAGGCCAGTACGTACGCTTAAGGCCTCAAGGGCGCCGGTGGGTTCGCTTAGTCGAATGCCCTGTACGAAATCGGAACGGATTAGGTTGAGCGAATCGATCTCGGAGGTGAGACCAAAACATGTTCGTGCGTGCTCTGACAGGTATGAAACACATTTCTGACAGGTGGTAGACGCTGCTCGCCACCCGTACGCCCAGGCCTCAAACCCACGTGGCACACCGTCAGAAGCGGCAGACAAGATCCGTATCGACAGTCGTGGGATTCCCAGGCGCAACGCAAAGACGGGCAGTTTATTCTATGACCGTATTATTTTTTGAGCTTCAACATCCTCAATCCATCCACGAATCAACGTGCATACGATGAGCTATGATAGACCAGCCTGTTTTAGCGACCATATAAATGTGAGTAGCGTTTCACATGCGTCTGGCCGTACGCTTACCGACGAATACGGCGCTGCCCACAAGTCCTTTGGTGAAGCTGTTCAGCCCAAAGGTGTCCGCAATGTCGTCATTCACGAAGGCAATGTTCATGACCCCTATTCCATTGCACATCCAGCTCTTTTTGTTTAGCAAAGCAAACACAAGGGGACAGTAAGCAAGAGAAGTGTGACACATGACATTTCCGGGTTAGTTGTTGTGTCGCTTTAGCTGAGTTATAACGTTATAGAAGGTTATCTGAGGTTGACGTTTGGTGTATAGACCTATAGACGCGTATTATATTAGCATGATCGTGAAGACGTGTTCGTATTTGGTTCGATATGCCTTCCTCTGGAGTTCGGTTGAGTCGCGTCCACAAGCGATACGAACTCATACTGTTACGTACAGCCGACAAGGCGCACACCATCGCCGAATTCGGAGCCGCCCATGACAAGCAAACTTACAAGACGCAGGAATAGAGGGTTGATGGGTGAGTTAGGCGAGTTCACGGGGTTTGCTTCTGTACTACTGTGGAACTATTCAAGCATGCTGTGGTGAATTTTTGTGGTTACATACCGTATGCCTGCCATGTACCGTCTACCAACTAGCGGCTGAAAAGCAAGTCGTGTCCGGTTTATAGTTTGCAGCGCGCACACAATACCGACGGAAAAGGGCAACATTGATTAGTGTGTTGTATGCGTGACGGCACGCATTTCTGTACTTCTTCTGCTGCTGCTGTCCCACAGGATACACTTCATGCGCGACATATTTTGTGCTGTGTGTGTCGCGCGTTTTTTAGGGATACTTCATATACAGCTACCAAATGTTGAAACACGTGTCCGTTTGGGTACCTCGCTGAACGTACGTTCGGACGACTAAAACAACGTACCACAGCGCGCGTTGTTGTTGGTGTCTTCACATTAAAAACCGTGCAGGTCTCTGTATCAAGTACATCCATATGTCCGTACTAATCCAACACTTGACATGGTCGATTCTCGTGGTTATAGGCTGACTTACCCAAAAAAGGTATACTGAAATAAACGTGGAACCCGAAGGGTCCGCAAAGCGAAGACAGTCAAAAACAGATAGTCTGGAGCCCTCCGTCCCCTATACACGCTATGTGAAGGTAACAGTAAAGCTGGAAAGGTGAACATCACCAATCGGGGGTATACGCCCCCTGATTTTTTCTTGGTGCCCCTATAATGCCGGGGTGTTCCGTGCCGGGTTCACGCCGGCCAGGCACACAAATCGAGTCCTCCACCCCGATTATAAACGTAGACATGATACGGGGGGGGGGGGGCTACGGTCCCATGCTCCTGATGTACCCCCGGCCTGCGAGCAGTGAACCAAATGCATAAGGTCAACAACACCGAAGGGAAAAAGACAAAGCCAAAGACAAAGAGACGAGTCGAAAGTACAAGCAAAGACTCAAACAAACAAGACCACAGAGACAACACAGACAGGTCATCCCGAGGGGGTGGTGCAATGGTGCAGCGGTGGGGGGAGGGGAACAACAACAACAAAAAAAACCCACGAGAGGCAATCTCGTACACGACATATATAGTACAAGGCGTCCTTTAACGTACTTCACAAATCGTGTGAGATCGTTCTCTGGACCAGGCAGACTATGGCCATTGAAAGACTTGTTACTTCTAATGTACGACTTGTTCCGTGTTTTTTTTTTCATACTGACACGTCCCCGTAACGTGATAACATGTATCGCACCCCTCGCAGTGTACTGACATAATCAGCAACTGCGAACGTACTACTGCTCAGAAAAGGTTCTCATGGTTGGTACGGTGTTGGAAAATTCTGGATCGTTGTGATACAACATGGATATGAGATGGAACGGATGGAGCATTGATACGGAGTAAAAAACTTGTTTTCGGCGATTCAGAGTGACTGCTGTATGTGTGCTCTTCCGCCCTCCCTCCCTCCCTCCCTCCGTAGCGAATCAGTAATAGGTACGAGATGTTTCTGATCATTTATTTATGTAGCACGCATGCTATGTAAGTACTTAAAGCAGGAGGAGTATAAGCGGCGTATAGGTGCTTGAACCACGTAATCATAGCAATTTCTGTGCTCTTTGTTGGCGATGTGAAATATGCACATGCACCTGTCTTACTACGGCATTCGCATCTTGATAAATACATGAAAGGATTTTGTCTTTTCGCGCACTACTGTTGGTTGGTTAAAACGCTGTTCTTAAGCCATTGTTGCTTGGTGATAAATAGTACACTTCGAAGCTTTTCATGCATCCGGGTTTCCACCCTGTCATAAATCACTTTCCTTGTGTGGAAAATCGATCGAAGGGATTTTGATTATACCAGCAGCTCGTGGCAAGGGGAGATCACATTTCCCCGATGATAAGTTGGCATAATAACTACTGCTGTAAGCTTGAAACCATAGCACGCGGTCGGATAAATTGCATTTGCGTATGAAATGAGCATTTGACATTAACTATTTAAGTTTTAGAGTCAACCTCAATGGTGATACCGTCTCTGGCGGTCTGGTCTGGGCGGCTTTTCTGATAGTTCGGAAAATACATTGATTGACTGGTTGACTGATTGAACGTGGATTCGAAAATGGAGGATTTTGATTGAGTTTTTGATTGGGCTGGTGGGGTTGAGGTTGGGCTGTCGTTTTTGATTGATGATTTTCGGGCATTGAAAATTCTGCCTGATTACTGATTAAAATAGTGGATACTGCTGTGCCGATATACTGTTTTTGGTCGAACCGTGATCGGGAGCTGTATTTTTGATTGTCGGGGAAATATTAAATGATAATAACGGCTGGTCTGGTAGTTCCGAGAATACATTTGTACGGTGTTAAGATTTGTATTGAGGATCTTTCAGGTTTTGAGATTATTGCAACGTGCAGTAAATCTGAAGTTAGTACTACTGGTTAAACTTGTATCGACTTATTGACACCGAGCTGATGGCCTTTGATTATCGAGGCCTTGTGCCCTAGTTTCGGCAGCTGAGTGTCTTGGAAGATTGTTGAAGTTTGGACCAGCATGGTTTAAATTTTGGTACTTGTTTTTGAATTTGAATGAATTTGCTTGAATTTCTGGTATTCAGTACTTTGAATTTGATTGAGGGTTTGGGGAATTGTGGTCCACTTTCGGTACGTGAATTTGGAATGTGTGGTATTGATTCGGGATGATGATTTGTGGTTTCGGGACAGCTATGAGGTGTGGCCATGCTATGATATTGTGATTTTTTATTGCCATACTGTTCACCATGCAGGGAAGAAATTAGTTGATGGGACTTTACACCTGTTCGGTATGCATACTGCGGATGTGTGGTCGCCCTGTATCGCTTACAAAGCAGGGAGGATACTGATTGTGCTTGTACTCGATACAGCAGTTACGATGGCGGGTACATATATTGGGGAGTTCATATACTTGGTGAGGCTTTATTGAGGTATTCATAAGTGCCTGGTTTCTCCCCCCTTACTTGACTTGCCCGACTTCGCCTCGATGGCCACCTTCGAGGTGCGATAATATATATGCACTTAACTACATGTTTTATGTCTACATGAGGAGTGCTCCAGCTCCCTGACCGTGCCCGCCTGTGCAAGGGCCCGTCCTGCGCCCGAGGTCGTATCAACAGTTCCAAATATAAAACAAATCGCGCCCGAGGAAGGCCCTAAATAGTTTCCGCAAGTTAAAGAGTAGGTAGAGTAAGAAAAATGCGGTACCGGGCACGAAAACACCACAGGACACATGCCAATACCAGCAAAGACGCAAGAACAATATGATACGAACGAGATACAATATAACAAACGAATTGATAGTAACATCGTCCAAATGACGCCATCGATGCGCTTCTCGAAACATGAAAATAGTTCGCCCTACGACAGCGGGATACGTGTCTGCTGAACGCGCGAAGCAACAAAAAGTGGAAGTAGATATCGGCATAGCCCGGCCGAGTATATGTATACATCACATATCATATTATTGCTGCTTCTTTTATACCACATGTTTTACTTTTTACGTGTCGAGTAGGTACCATGACGTAAAGCAAGATTTCGTGCTATCAGTCCAGGCTGCTGGTAGATGTTGGGTCGTACGGACACCTGTCACGTTTTTTCAATATAGACGTGTGGATATTAGGGCTGTGAGAGTTCTGACTAATAGTTACCAGCTAGTTATTAGCTGGCTAGTGTTTTAAGATAGTTGCGGCAGTGCCAACTATCCAACTATTTTTGCTTTTTGGGTTTCCTTGCGTGTAGGAAGGCTTGTTATTCGCAATAAGAAAACAGCTTTTGAGGGAGATATGAGGGAAGCAATGTATATTGAAGATCGTTTTCCCCTGGTTACTACTCTGTTTGACAAATCGTGCGATATACAAATTGAATACGGCTACCGATTGCTCTCGTCCACACCTCCAGACCGTTTCTTTTTCGTTTGCAGCAGTATGAAATTGCGTGAGATATGCATAAGTTTGCCGAAAATGACTGATTTTCGTCGGGTTTGGCCTTTTGGAGATTTTGTTTTCAATGCAATGTTCCGTAACTACTTTAATTTAGTGTGGATACGTTTTTTTTCTTTCGTGTTCTCAGCATCAATTCCTCTTGTCTTTGCGGTCACGAATATGGTTGTATCATACTCTAGCTACGTACACCTCTCAAGCCTTTGTGCTCCCATTGGTTGTTGTGTTGTGTAGGGGCATTCTGCGTTGGTAGAATGGTCGGTGTTTGTAGGTAAGCCCTAGCGGCTAAGACACGCCAAAAACGGGTTGGGACAAGTACCCTCAGGCCCGCCGCAGGCGAAAACAAATGGGGTAAGACACGCTTTGAAGCATTTGTCTTGAGGGCCTTTTGTTGTATTAAATGTCTTACTTGGATAAGGTATTTCCCTTTCAAAAATGTCTTAGACGTGTCTTACTGTATTTTCTTGCCCTAGCAGGCGTTTCTATCTGGTATACTAAAATCCACTACCTTTGTCAAGCGGATTTCGCTCGAAATCGGTGTGCTATCTTCCTTGAGGCAATACATAACGACGGATATCCTCACCATTGCCTAATTCGTCGTTCATAAATAGATATAGTATGCATACGATCCCCTACACAAAGTTAAAATATTATGATGATGAACACAAAATCTGGGATTCTCACGCCGATTTTATGTTTTGGGCTTGGGGTGTGCCCACGTGTTCTCAAAGAGCAAACCAAGGGATTGATCACTGCTCCCTTTTTTTCTTTTTTTTTTTCCGGTCAGTTTTGGCCAAAAACAGTAACCAAGCCTATAAATGTGCGTAGTCCACGAAAAAAAAATGAAAATAAAGCAGTTATGAATGGCTTTGGAAATCTTGGACGAAGCACGTGCCTATTCTCATATCTCACACAGAAAAAACGGCGTGAGAAAGCGGGGAGGCAATTGAAAAGTGCACTTCATAGTGGCTGGCCCAGCTCGTACATATTTAGTAGTGTACAGATTGTACATCACAATTCAATGTCGAAGCTTGTATGTTCACACCTCCATATATCTGATGATAGCAAGCGGTAGTAAAACAGCTCAGCATACATAACCAGCAGTGCCGGTGGGTGCATGCACCAGCAGGAAGGAATATGAACAACAGCAGTACAATAACAGCGGACTTCATATAACATATTCACTGTACAGCAGTATATCGCTGTGTTGTGATCGATGGTAAGATATTCGTGGTTGTTGATGTATTTGTAATATAACCCTTCTCTCGTCTCAGCTCCAGCAAAACCATAGAAAATTCGTACTCACATTCAGTGAAATATAGAATTACACTGTTTGCCTTGGAGTCACAGGTAATTTTGGTGCAAAAAAAAAAGGTATTGCCTCTTTTCGAGTGCAGGGACGCTGCCCTACGAAAATTGGACACGTAAGGGGCGAAACAGCGTTCAAAGCGAAGCCCTGCTGAAAAATGCCTCTAAGACATTCTTTAAGACATATATTAGCAGCCCCGGACCCCGTTTTTAAGGATTTCGTATCCAACGGCGTTATTTTGGTGCTCAAAAACTGCCTTATTGCCCTTTTTCGAGCGCAGGAACGTTGCCTTACGAAAATAAGATACCTAAGGGTCGAAACAGCGTCTAAGACAAGCCCCTGCTGAGAAGGGGCTCTACTTGGGCTCTAAGACATTGTTTAGGACATGTCTTAGCCGCTAGAGCTTATGTGTAGGCCGATATAACTGAGAGCCAAAAGTTATCGTAATTTTTGATAAAATCCTTACTTCGCTAAAGTACTTTTTTCCGATTTTTCAACAAATTACCTCAAATCATCCCTTCGGGAGATTGTTTAGCGAAGGAAAAGTGCAAAAACAAAACGCATACACTCTATTAATAGGTATGACTATAAACGTCATTGGAAATATTTTATGCCGGACGGATCATACGAGTATACAGTAAAAGGTAGACCTGTGGTATTATGGTTCATGCGGTCAACTGTGATGGCGGGACTTTGTCCCAACGTGCTATTACCGTAATAATACAAGTATGTCTCTGTCATAAGTGTGTCAACTGGATGATGTGCACCTCTGGCTCGGGTGTTTGAGTGATGCTCGCCCTGAGCTGTGTGTCGATCCCAGTCTGTTTTGGTCGATCCCAGTCTATTTTGTGTCCTATTGTTAGTTTGTACTGGTGATGTGCTACTTCCTGCGTGACGAGTATGTACCATATATTTCTGGTCCATCTCTTTAGTATCCGACAACTGAGACGAAGTTTAGAAATGTACCTGTTTCGTGATCAAAACCAGAGATAAACTTGGCCTAATTAAGACCAAACGTATCATGCTTTTTGTGTGTAAAATGAAGCCAAAAAGCGTAATTGTTTACTCCGGCTGCGCCTTCAGCGGGATCCCCTGGAGTCGCCTCCTGCGGGCCCTCCAGGGACGCATCCAGCGGGGCCTCCTCGGCCGGAGGGGGCTTTTCTTAATCGCTTCGCTCGCCTGACTTCAGTCGACTAGTTGGCTGGCTAGGGCCAGCCAACTAGTAAACTAAAGTCAGTTAGTTGGCTGGCTTCAGCCAACCAGTAACTAGCCGGGAAATCCAGCCAACTTACAGCCCTAGTGAATATACCAAATAACGTGAAATCGCACACAACAAGGTGCCGGACCGTTATATTGGTAATTAGAGTCACCAGTGCACTGCTGTGAACTGTAGACCGACCACCGAAATACTCGCCGCCCGCGCTCGGCCGTGTCCCCCATAAATTGAACGTTTGTGGAAGAGGGAGTTGTCCTCTTTCTTGTCATGTTGTGCCAATTTGTAATGTCGATAAAACGTGTTTTTTTATATTTTTTTATCACATTTATTTTATTTATTATCTTCGTCCTTCCTTTCTTTCTCCTCCCTAGGCGTAACTCAGATCCGGGATCACAAAGTAGGCTCCTCTCCCTCCTCCCCCACTCTACGGCTCCTGCCTTGAATTTTTATCGCGAGAAGACTTTAGCTTTTTCTTCCCTCGTCGACTCGCATCGAATTGTGCTTTTTACACAGCAACATACAGCACGAAGCGATACTTGAACACAATTACCTGGTAAATCCAGAATTGCGGCAGTAGGGACGCACGGTGGTGATGATGGTCCGATGTGTAAACTTGCGACACCCCTCCTGGGATTTAAAGTGGGCTTTTCCCTGAAGGTTTACTTTGTAAAATACCGCTATATATGTAACAACCGGTCGCCCCGGTGGGCTTGCAAACAACCACGAGGCCCGTTAGAGTCAAGATCGTGAGTTCGAGACCCGCCGAGTGCATGCTCGTCATACTCGTAGCTCGTACGAGTAGGGACTTTTATCGCCAAAAAATATCTCGACTACGACGTAGCGGAAAGCGCCAGAGCGTGAGATAGCTAAACTCCATGAATATCGACGAGCGTTGGGGAGGCTGAACCCTCTGCGCGAAAATAACCAAGGAAAGAACCGTACGCAGTGGGGGAGTAGTAGGGAGAGGAGCCTACTTCGTGACCCCGGATCTGAGTGACGACTATTAATAAGAAGGGAGAAAGACAGAAGTGCGAAGATAATAAATGGGATGGAAAAACAGAAAAAAACGTATAAATACAATACATGTATTCATACGCCTAAAGCATTTTTTGTGTGCCGCCAACGACCCTCGTGGTGAGATTGATCCCTTATCTAAAACACCATACCATTGACAAGAAAACGTCCCCATGGCCCTTTTGTGGTTTAAAACGGAGTGTTGGACTCGGGGCGTTTCTTCGTGTTTCGGTCCGCCGAGTAAATCCGAAACTCGTTTGTTTTTTTATCAAGTTGGTTGATTTACCGTGATCGTTCCCCCTGGTGAGTTGGTCGTCTACGGCACGTTTCATGCGTAATACCTGCTATATTTTTGTCAAGGTAACTTGGCTATACGGCACACTCTCTTTCTTTTATTTTGTCATGCTTTTGTTTGGTTGCTTGATTGTTGGTTTTGCTTCAGTATGTTTACTTTTTATTTAATTGTCCTTTTCGCTTTTTTGTTTTTGTTTTTTTTTCTCTTGCAACCACCTGGATTGCTTCGTAGCAGGGTAGGTCTTGCCTGTAGTATATATATATATATAAATATTTTTTTGGTCCATCCCATTTATCATCTTCGCCCTTCTTTTCTCTCTCCCTCTTTTGTCGTAACTCAGATCCGGGGTCACTAAGCAGGATCTTCTCCCCCCTCCCCACTACGGTACTTGCCTTGCATTTTTATCGGGAGAAAATTTCAGCAGTCTCTTCCCTCGTCGACTTGGGTCGGATTCAGCCTACCCACACCACGAAGGCGCTCTCAGCAATTAGTTCCTTTGTATTTTTTCAAATAATGTAAAAATCTCACCACGGTGGGATTCGAACTTGGGACCAATGCCAGTAGTCTTTGAAGCTGACCACTAGTCTACCGGGGCGACTACAAGTAGATTGGCATTGCATTGTCTGCTCTGCTTACTGCACTGAGCGTAGTATCTCTGTGTCGTAGTTTTGTGACCACATAGCTGGTACCTCGTTAGGATGAAGAATCGGCACGGACACTGGCTGTGCTGGATGTCGACGGGTTGACTAGAAGGTTTAATGTGAAGAACACACTATAGGACGAACGATACGCACTCGTTTTTTTTTGTTGTTTGAAATGTTAATGTTTATGTTTGCTGTGTTTTCTCCCACGTGAATATTTTCGTCCCCGAGCTCGAAAATAATAAAACGTGTACGTACGTATGCAGCAGTTGTATACGCATAATGTAATATGTTTATATTTGTTTTTTTTCTTCGCCATGAGTATTGCTTCATCTTCCTCATTTCTTTGTCGTATGCGTAGGTATGATTTTTTTTCTCTCCCATTAGTAATATCCGCCATTTCTTTTCTCTTGCCTCCCCACTCGTACGGTGCGTGCCATGACTATATGCAGTACGCGACGCCAGTTAATAATCGCTTATTTCTGTCAAGAGGCCGGAATTACTAGGTAAGGCAGGGTGTGTCCTACACTCTTTTCAGTACAAAATGTGCCATGTTCATATTTTCATCTGGAAATCCTGCCTGAAATTATCAACTACCGAGTTCTTAAGTGCTGTCTCCTACCGCCTACTATCGCTGAATTTATCGACCGGTCCCCCCGGTGGTCTAACTGGTAGTCACGAAGCCTTTTGGGCCGGATGCCGAGGGTTCAATTCTCCCCATGGAGGTTTTTATTCTCAAATGACACCGACTGTCGAGAGCGCATATTATACCGTGGGTAAGCAAAATTCGACGAGAGTTGACGAGGGAAGAAGGTGCTGAAATCTTCTCGCGATAAAAATGATAAGCAAGAACCGTAGTGGGGGAGGAGGGAGAGGAGCCTACTTTGTGACCCCGGATCTGAGTTACGACTAGGGAGGGAAAAAGACGGAAGTGCGAAGATATTAAATGAGATGGACAAAAATAAATATATATAAATATATATATATATATCGCGACCAAGTTTGGATTTAACTCCGGCACCAAGGCTTGTAGCATTTGAGGCTGGCCACTAGATAGACTACCTGAGCGATGCATTAAGCGAAACATAAATACAGTACAGGACACCTCCTAAGAAACAGGCTATTAAGAAAGCCAGGCTGATATTTAGGGGAGAAATAAGAAATTCGGGGGTCGTTATATTGAAATTAGCGTAGAAATCACCCTCTCTCAAATAAGAAATCCAGCCTGGACCAGATTTCCTGTTTCATATTTGGTGTCCTGTGCTGTAGATAGTATTAGTATTGGTAGGACTCGTAGCTCATACCTCACGAATCAGGCAATGCTCGACCCTACTCGCTGGGCGGTGCGGCACCGTTCTGTTCCCGCCGACTCGGGTCGAATGCTTGGACATGCACATGCCAGGGGCTTGGTGCAGTTAATTTTGTTGGATAAACTGAACGCCAAAAGGTGGATGGGCTGGAAACCCTCACCTTCGACCTCACATATTCAATAGGATCGTAGTAGTTTTCGAACCAAGCCACACCGAGGCAACCGACTTTTATTGACGGATGGTGTGAGTGCTCGCCTTACGAGTACACGGAAGCAGCAGCAGCTGGTGTCGTGGTGCTGCCTGTGGTAGTGCCTGTCGGCGGCTATCCGAGCATTACTAGGTTGATGCCACTCTTTCTTCGACGCAAACATATCCTCACTATATCAGTGTCTTGTATTGTTTGTTATGTTGTTTTGTTTGCGAGATGCTATCAACATTATGTAGAGAGTACAACTAGAGGTACGTACATATCATAGTATACAGATACAAGGCCAGTACATTTCGTTTTCAACGGCGTCACGGTCCATGATCGCATTTGCAAATATGGAGTCGGTCAACCCGATGGTCTATTAAAAGTAGTACCCTCGAATGCTCCTAAGACATTGTGTTCCAGGCTTCAAGTTTCACGCGGGTGGAATGTTTCGAGTATAATTTCGAACGTATATCAACAACACAGGATCTACTGCCGAGAGTGCCTATTAAAAGTAGCGCGAGTAGGCGCAACTCAATGCAATTCGACGACAGAAGGAAGGGCTGAAGTATTATCGCGAAAAAAACGGATAGCACGAACCGTACAGCAGTACATGACACCAAATAAGAAACAGGAAGTCTGGTCCAGGCTGGAATTATCATTTGAGAGAGGGTGCGTTCTACACCTATTTCAATATATCGACTCCAGAAATTCTTGTTTCCACCTAAATCTCAGCCTGGCTTTCTCATTAGCCTGTTTCATACTTGGTGTCATGCACTGTAGTGGGGGAGGAAGGGGAGGAGCATTATTTTGTGACCCTAGATCTGAGTTACGAGTATTTTTATAATGGGGAGATATTGATGCTGAGAAGGGCGCAGCCCTTCGAAGCATCAATAGATGCTCTTCATAATGGTTGGGTATGTGCCCGTGGGGGTGTACCCCCCTGGTCGCGAACGGACACAAACGGACAAAAAACAGTTCTGAAAGCTGCCGCAGCGTGGCTTTATTTAAAGAATCCTTAATATTGAGGTTTGTCTGTCTGCTCGTCNGCCACGGGCCTCGGGCGAGGGCGAGGCCCGGAGGGCGCGCTCCCCGGTCGATCCCCCGCGGGTCGAGCCCGGCGCCGGCGAGACCGGCTGGGAGGGTGAGGCGCGAAAACGCGCCGCCTGGCGAAAAAGTCACAATTTTACTTCGTTACAAGGGGGCTTCGCCAGCGGCGTAATGGCCGCCATCAAAGCTTAAGGCCCCATAGCTTTCAGGCTCAATACTGCAAATGACAGTTTTCGGCGCCAAGGGCCCGGGAGAAAACAAATATATCCAGTGATGATCCCGGACGCAATGAACAATGATCGTGTGACAAATATTGACGTAGAAGGGTTTTGCACGACCCGTTCAATGCCTGCTGACGGGCCTTAGTCGATATCTACTCGTAGGCAATTATTTACGCAATTCAATAGCACCACAACTGAATGAAAAACGGTTCGTTATTCAGCTCGATACGCTCTGAGACAACCACCTCCCGATCAGACCGAGACAGTATTCTCCGTCACCAAATATCACACCAATAGTGTTGGGGATCACATACCGATCTGGCTAAACGTATGATATACCTGGGCACCAACTATTAATAACTGTTTTTCGCGACAACGGTGGGGATGTATCTGAGAAACTGTCCCAACCGCCCCCCAGCTATGACCGAAAAAAGCGAAAGACATGAACAAAATCAACAACATGATGAGTACCCCGTCAACTCCACGCAAAAATCACTCCTCCTCGTAGTGTCGTCCAAACCGCAAACACGCCAAGATTATTACGCGACGAAACCTGATTAATATGTGGAAAGCGACTTACCCCGTTATTGCCTATAGTCGGAGAATAATAATCACGACTACTCGTACAGATTTTAGAGGCGAGCTTTAAACATTTTGTACTCCGAGAAGAAAGAAAATCACGACTACTCGTACATATTTCAGAGGCGAGATTCAAACATTTTGTACTCCGAGTACTGAGAGTACTAACACATTACGTGTTAATAGCTAAATACTGCGGTGAATGCGAGCACGTGAGTCGTACCGGAAGCCCGAAATAATGCGAGTACTGACTGACTGGGAGCATGATCAGTGCGGTACCCCGAGTATGGGCAGTACCCACATTATCGAACCCCGAATCACTTGAAGTACAGGCACAGTATCCACAGCAGTAGTACATGAACTACTGCGAGTAGTCACAGTTGTTGTGTTGTTTTCGCCTTAACTCGTAGAAACAATGCAAGCCTGTGGTCACAGGATAGGTTTTAACAACTCTGGAGCTTCAGGAGAAAAACAAAAAGAAAAACGGAAAAACAGTATGCGTACTGAATTAACTGCAACAAACCGTGGTGTATAATCCCGAGAAACTGAAAGTAACATACTCTGAGGGCCGTTATTTACGGGTTGTACTTTTGCAGATTCTCCAGATTAGGGTGCGAACTAACGAAGGCAAGTTTCAAATCGAATCGATTTCAAATCGTTTTTTTATGAATCGAATCGATTTTTTTTCTGATTTGAAGTGAAAACACGGCTTTGTGTCCTATCGGGGTGAAACCACATATGTTACGTATGTTCTCAAAATGTGAATGAGATCGGAATAACGCGACATTCCACAGAACACCCGGCTGACAAGTACCGAGGAGAGAGCGACGGCGTGCATCGTCACGTGCACGCCGCCTACAGCCTCTGTTTTATTTTGAAGGCCCAGGCTAGGAAGCTGTTACTCTCAGCTTCGCTTGGGTGGACGGAGGAAGCCCTCAAACGCCACACACCGGACAGTGACAGCGATGTAGCTATCGAAGTCTTGAGTTTTTCTTCCGTGTTTTGGGTCGATCGCTTGGTTCTCGTCGGGCTTGGCCGATCGAGATGGTGGAAAAATTGGGCTTGCGACCGCCATGATTTTTTTGTAGGAGCCACCGCCGGGCCACGTTGTGCTATGGTCTGTAGCCGTGGGCGCGGCTATTGCTCCGGTCGCCACTCCTTGAGGTTAACGATTTATCGCCTCGTTGGTGGTTGTCGAGAACACCCCAAACAGGGACGGATCGCCTCGGGGACGTTCACCCAGTGGGAACATGCCATGCATGTTGGATAAACTCCAATCGATTCGTTCACCCAGTGGGAACATGCCATGCATGTTGGATAAACTCCAATCGATTCGAATCGATTCGAATCGATTAGATTAGATTTGCAAAAAATAAAGTATTTTTGGACTTCTTTTGATCTCCAATCTAATCTATTTTTTCATGCCTCAAAGTCCAAATGTCTTTCCGGTGATTCATGCTTTGACCAATCAGATGAAAGTCCGCGTCGAATTATGAAACAAAATTAGATTTGAAATCGATTAGATTTGAAAATTTCTTTCGTTAATACGGGCCCTAAAGGACGGGCGAATACAGCAGTACAGAACACCTGATAAGGACACCTGATAAGAAACAGGAAATCTGGTCCAGGCTGGATTTATTACGTGAGAGAGGGTGCTTTCTACACTAACTTCAAGGTAAGGACTCCCAATTTTGTTCTTCCCTCTAAATCTCAGCCTGGATTTCTGATTAGCCTGTTTCTGATCAAGTGTCCTGTACTATATATTAAGGGCCATTCTTATCGGAGCCATATATTTCCTAAATTTCCTAAATTTCCAATATTAGTTTTCGCGCAATCTTCTAGATTTCCATTTTTTCCATTTTTTTTTCCTTTTTGGAACGTGAAGCCTTCAACACATTTTGCCCTCTGAAGAATTTCCAATATTTCCAATATTTCCAATATTTCCAAGGTTTTGTTTTTCTTTTGGAAAAAAAGATTTGAAATTACAGGGGTACGCGCCAAAAAGAGAAAACGACACCACCACCATCCTAGGAAGGTCGGAATGAAAAACAAACCGGATCGTTGTGATCACAAGACGAAATGAGCGAAATTCATTCTAATTATTTTTTTGTTCCTTTTTTACTTGGTTTTAGAGACCCCCCCTATATTTTTTTCCTTTCACTTGGTTTTAGAGACACCCCCTATATTGGGTTTCTTAAACCAAGTGAAAAAAAGGGAAAAAAAAAAAATGAATCTTGCTCATTTCGTCCTGTGATCACAGCGATCTTGTTTTTTCATTCTGACCTTCCTAGGAGTGTGGTGTTGTTTTCTCTTTTTGGCGCGTGCCCTTGGAAATTATGGAAAAAAGCCATTCTTATCGGAGCCATATATTTCCTAAGTTTCTGAAATTTCCAACATTTGTTTTCGCGCAATTTTCCAGATTTCCATGTTTTCCTTTTTTTTTCTCCATTTATTGGAACGTTTGTGTGTGTGTTCTTCACATTAAACCTTCCTTTCTACCCGTCGACATCCAGCACACCCAGTGTCCGTGCCGATTCTTCATCCGAAAAAGGTACCAGTTCTGTGGTCACAAAACTACGACACAGAGAGAGGTACTACGCTCAGTGTAGTAAGCAGGGCAGACAATGCAATGCCATATACGACAGGCAAGACGTACCCTGCTAGCAATCCAGGTGCATGCAAGAGAAAAAGAGGAAAAAAAGTAAAAAAGCGAAAAGGAAAAATAATACAAAGTAAACATACTGAAGCAAATCAACAATCAAGCAACCAAACAAAAGCATGACAAAATAATAAAAAGAAAGTGTCGTGTTTGTCGCAGAGGAGATGCGACATCCAATAGAAAAGAAACCAAATGAAATGAAACGAAATGGAGGTGAAGCCTTCCAAACATTTTGCCCTCTGAAGAATTTCCAATATTTTCAATATTTCCAAGTTTTCCATGGTTTTTTTTTTTTTTTTTTTGAAAAAAATATTGGAAATTAAGAGGAAAAGCTGCTCGATAAGAACGACCCTATAAATGGGATGAACAAAAAACGAACAAAGAAGATGAGAAGAACGAAGATATTGAAAGGGCTGAAAAAAAAACAAAAAGGGTGTCGGCCCTATCACACAAACACACCTGATCACGCTTACCCTCGCACGAGAAAGCAGTATTTCTTATGTTCCACTACGTATCATATTATAGAAGCCGACCGCACGGACGATTCCTTCTTTAACAAATGATGAGCGAAATAATGATAACGCCCACCCGCGCACGCGAAATCAGTAGTTTTTTAGGTTGCGCTACCCTTGTGATATTTTAGAAGCCGATAACACGTGTTTGCTTCTAGAAGCTTGTCAAAGTATTGGTGGCAGTGGTGCCATCGTGCCTAGGACGGCCACATGAAGGGGTGAATTCAGGATTTGCTGTTTGTCTTCTTTCATTCACTTTTTATATCATCTTCGCCCTCTTGTTGTAACTCATACCTGGGGTCACCCAATAAATAGGCTGCTCTTCCCCATATATGAACCGCTGGAAGGTTCCAGCACTTTCTTCCCGCAACGACTCGCGCCGAATTTTGTAGACTCTCACCATATATCAGACGCTTTCAACTCGATAGACGCAGTAGTGCCGACCCCAAAAAGCAGACCAAAACCTCGAAGAAAACAAAAGCGGAGTCCATCCACAGGGAGAACTTGGGGATAACTATAAATAGCTACGTACGAGTACATCTAAACACGCGCGTTCAAAATGAGAAAAACCACAAAAAAAGAGCGAAATACAAATATCTACGATTGATTCAGGAACGAGAGAGAAAAGTTTTAGACCTACATCTTGCATACATGGACCAGAACAACGCTCGCTGAGCTCGCAGTAATAACCACTCACCAGTCCGCATACTAGTGCGAGACGAGACTGAAACGGTCCCATGCCGATCGCGTCGATCACATCGGAGAATGAGGGGAGGCCATGACTTTCCATAGAGCTAGCTGCAATCACCGTTGGGCTGTTTGTTGGTGTCAATAACTGATTGTAGGCAATACGTAGCGGGTCAGGAAAACCCCCGGGCAGACGTTGGTGCCGGTCCTTCTCCCACCTGCCACTAATAAAAGGCACCCTGCTCCAACCCGTACACTTGGTAGTGATGCAGAGTACCACGTTCTCACGCTATTCGTTTGTGATGGTTGGGGGGAAAACAAATGTTTTACGTATCTGGTCTAATACTGACCACAAACATCCGTACTAAATACAAGCCAGACGCCCTGCCCTGCCCTGCCTTTGGGAAGCCATTTATCGCGATCACGGGTACACCTGGATGAGTCCCACAATATATATTTCAAATATATACCGTATAACCTTACGAGTCTTCTTACGTCAGACGTACGTATACGCTTCTGATCAATGATCTGGTGTTTTTCAACGGAAACACTTTCTTCGCTACGAGTATTTCGCACTCTGTCATTCCGTGGCTGTCGTGCAATAGATAAATATAAATGTTCAACTTACTACGTATAACGTATGGCACCGCTTCCCCTGCAGCTTCCGTTCGCTTCATGTTATGTATTATAAACTTTTTAATAGTCGGTTCATCAATCGACATATATTAATAGTATAGTTTCAATGAAAGGATTGTTTTTAATTTTCGCGCATCGACTTCCCTGCAGCTTCAGTTCCCCCTTATCGAATATCAAATATATACCAGATATTTCATACGTACCAGGTACATACGTAGTTTTACTTGTACCTCGTAATATTTTTTATTTCTACGCTGTAGGCAAGTGGTTAACCAAAATAAATACCCAAAAACGGTTGAAAGCCAAACATAATGGACATCTACAGCAGTTGTATGATACCCGGGACAGTATTTCTCAAAAATGGCTTAATGTTTTTTGGCCAATTGCGTGGCTCGCTGGGCGTGTTTTTCACTTGGTTCCAGAATGTACGCGTTGTTGAGTGAAAACCGACCCGGTATACCTATTTTTGGCTATTGACATTTTTATTTTAGAGCAGTGGCCAAAATCGGGTATAATACCCGATGGGTTTGTGGCCAAAACAGGGTATGATTGTATTTTAGTGACCGAGACGACCCCAGGGCGCCATCTCATTGGCCAGCGCGGGCCACCACCCGACGCTGGCCACAAACGCATCGGGTATACCCGATTTTGGTTACTCACCCTCCAAGAGGTACCCGATTATTACACCCACATACCCGAAAATGGCCGGGCTGCTCGACCACAACGGCCAAGCAGCCCACCACGCATCAGCCGACGATTACGACGTACCAAGCACCATCATACGTATCACGACGTATTACGACATATATATCTAGCCGAGTTCCAACCTGTTACCGACGAATCCGTCTGCTTGATATATATCACTGATTTGGGTGATTGGCGATTTGGTGGTTTAGGCTCGGGAACCTAAATAAGAAAGCGCAGCATTAGAAGGTGAGCTTTCGCGCGAGCCCAGAATAAGAAAGTCAGCCTGAACCCGATTTCCGTTTTTTTGTGAGATGGCTGGTACTACTGCTGTACACGTACTGTTGTGCTGTGATGAGGTGTGATGAGAGGTGGCTTCTGGTTGGGAGAAGGAGAGAGAGCGCTGTGAATCAGCTACTGCTACTGCTGTGCTGAAGGTGGCTAGTAGCTTGTGGTTCGGAGATGAGGGAGAGAGAGTGGTGCTGTGTGGGTGGGAGAGGGAGCGAATCAACTACTACTACCACTACTACTGCTGTGCCGTGATGAGGTGGCTTTTGGTTCGGAGAGGGAAATAGAGCACTGCGAACCAACCACTACTACTGCTGTGCCGTGTTTTGAGGGTCTTGAGTTTGGTTGGGAGTGAGTGGCTGCGTGAATCAACCAAATCATGGATACTTATCGAGCGGATGGGTGGGTATCTATCAAGCAAATTGTTCCGTCGGTAACAGGGCTGGCTGGGGGCATGAAACTCGATGAACTTGGTCGTGATAGTCGGCTGGTGCGTGGTGGGCTGTTGGGCCGTTCGTTGTGGTCAAACAGCCCGGCCATTTTCGGGTAGGTGGGTGTAATAATCGGGTACCTCTTGGAGGGTGAGTAGCCAAAATCGGGTATACCCGATGGGTTTGTGCCCAGCGTCGGGTGGTGGCCGGCGCTGGCCAATGAGATGGCGCCCTGGGGTCGTCGCGGTCACTAAAATACAATGGTACCCTGTTTTGGCCACAAACCCATTGGGTATACTCGATTTTGGCCACTGCTCTTTATTTTACATCTCTTTCATTACCCTTGCCCTACTTTTATTTTCTGCTTCCTACGTATTATAGTCCTAACTCCTAACTCATACCTGGGGTCACAAAGTAGGGATCTTCTCCCGCCCCCCTAAACCAATTAAACGCTAAGATATTCAATGGGTAAACCAAGTGACACGTACCGGGTACGAAAACACACCGGCACGAGCAGAAAACACAAAACAAAACAAAACAAAACAAAACAAAACATAAAGACAATAAAAAACAAGTATGAAATGAAACATCCAAGATCAGGTTCTGTAGGGTTTGTGGATTTAGGGTACGGGTATGGAAGTGTTACAGAACTTACAGAAGTTCCGGGTACGGGTATGAAAGTGTTACAGAACTCACAGAAGTTCCGGGTATTGTGACACAGGCGTACAGAACTCACATAAGTTCCGTGGGGGTCGAAAATAGTTGTACCCTTACCCCGGGTATTGTGGCACGGGGCGTACAGAACACACAGAAGTTTCGGGTACGGGTATAGATGTCGTACAGAACTTACAGAAGTTCCGGGTACGGGTATGAGAGTGTTACAGAACTCACAGAAGTTCCGGGTATTATTGTGGCACGGGCGTACAGAACTCACAGAAGTTCCGTACGGGTATAAAAAAACTTTGTACCCGTACCCCGGGTATTATGGCACGGGCGTACAGAACTTACAGAAGTTCCGGGTACGGGTATGAGTGTCGCACAGAACTCACAGAACTTCTTTGTAGGGTAGTAATACCCGGGAAAAACCCCGGGTATGGTTCTCTACGTAACCTACAGAAACAATCTTGCAAAGTTTTCATACCAATACCGTACAGGACACCTAGTAAGAAAGATAAAATCTGGTCCAGGCTGGATTTCTTATACGAGAGAGGGTGCTTTCTACACTATTTTCAACATAACGATCCCGAATTTCTTATTCCCCTTTTCAATATCAGGCTGGCTTTCTTTTTGGCCTTTTTCTCATTAGGTGTCCTGTACTGTACAGCAGTAGTACAGGACACCTTACGAAAAACAGGAAAGCTGGCCAAAGCTGCATTTCTTATTCAAGACCGGGTGCTCTCAACGCTATAATAACATAATAACTTCAATATAAACGAATCTCGAAGTTATGATTTCCTCTAAATATCAGAGTGGCTTTTTCACTATTAAATAATACCCTGTTTCTAATTTCGTGCCCGCGCTTGTAAAGCGCCGGTGAACCGACAAAAACAAATTATCAAGAACAGCTACGTACGTACGTACAGGTAGGTATTACGATGCGTATAATGCGATGTGTACGTACGACGTGAACCTACGATTACGATACGTACACTACGTATAATACATACGGATAATATATATAGTATGTTCATATCATACGCACCTGTTACACAGTCTAATATCAATATTATTAATATGTATAGTTATGTTTGTGAAATTTTCGCACTTTTCGCAACTTTTCTCTCCGCGCGAGCGCTTTTCGGCAAAACGCTGAGTACCCCGACACGGGAGGCCCGGCCGGACACATTGGTCGAGGTTTGGGCTCGATCCGAGCTCTGTGGCTCGCGTGGCGGGCGCTCGAAGTTTTTTTTCCCGCGGGAGTGGATAAGCCGATTTCCCGGGTTTTCTGCATGAGGCCGTGTTT
>MEHQ01003861.1:211689-280534 GCA_008828725.1 Saccharina japonica | reverse complement strand
CCAAGGGAATTCTGTCCTAGAGCGCGTGCACAGTACGGTTCACAATATGGTAGCTATGTATAGCACTATAGCATGTGACAACTGGGCAGAGCTGCTACCCTTTGTCCAGCTCGCCCATAACACGGCGTACTCTTCCACACTCGAAGAAACACCCCACTATCTCATGTTCGGACGCGCCGCCGTACTACCTGTCGATCTCATTTTGGGCGTACCAGCCACGACTCTTCCCCAGTCCCAACTCGATTACTCACGCCGCACGGTCGAAAACTTACAGCTGGCATACGAGTTGGCCCGCCGTAATCTCAAAGAACGAGCGGATAAGCAAGCAACGTCGAATGAGAAATTGTCATTCCCGAGTTTCACAACCGGCGACCAAGTCTTAATACATCGCCCACATCACGAAACCGACGGCCCTAATCCCAAGTTATATAGCCCTTGGCACGGCCCTTACACTGTCAGAACAAAGCTTTCTCCCGTCATTTACCGGGTCACCAAAGATGGTGCAACCACGGAAACCACTGTCCATCTAGGTCGTATGAAAAAATACATTGTCCCTGCCTCGTCCCCTGTCCCGGACCTGGATGCTCTTGACGATATGTTCCTCGGAACACAACTCCCTATCCCCGATCTAGAAGGCTCAGTGACCAAAGTGTCTATCGGACCGTTCACTGTGGAGGAAATAGACGGGCATAAACGAGGAGTAGGAGCCGCTTCGCTTGCAAATTTTCAATATCACCTCAAGCTGAAAGACTACCCCCCCCAGCTGGGTGTGTGGCGTCATTTTAGGGTAATCCCACAATGTCGGGAAATGGTACAATCATACCGCGCTGCACTTTTGTCTCAGGATCCAGCAGCTTTCTGACCCACCTAAAAGACAGCCACGTCCGTAGCCACGTTGTCACCGAACACTGATTTTATGTTATCAAATTGGGCCTGTCCTGTGCACACATTCTATTTTTTATTTTTAGTATGTCCCCGTCAGTTTTAGCAACCACTGACCTAAGCCCGTGTTCCGTTCTATCTCTTGTCACGTCACTTTTACCAGCATGCAGTGACCCTAACGTGTTGTCCTACGCCGTTTTCATAATTATTTTTTCTGTATTTTTCTTCCCTGTAGTCGTGTCCCTCCACGTCGGGCTCCGATACCCACATGGCTAGAGGGCTCAGTACCAAGCACCTCCCCCTCTATTTTCGTATATATATATTACCTTGTTTTGTATGCGTTGTACACACACACGTGTGTTTTCTGTCATGATTTGACCCAGTGATATTAACGACATCACTGCTGTATCTAAGCGCGCAACATATAATACACCGTCCCGGTGACCCACACCACTCGTCACGGAAGCGCACAAGAAAAACAAATCATCAACGTCGCTGGTTCAGTCCATTTCATTTCCCGGAGCAGACCTTTACGCTATATAGAGCGACGTGTACCCGCTCGAGATAGCATGACCACGGATTCGTCTCGACAACCATCCGGGAACATACTCCCTCGACTAGAGGTACTGATATACACCATACAATCTGTCCACTCACTTTGTCCCGTCGTTCTACCTCGATAAAATGTACTTGTGTAGTCCACGACGCCTGAGTGCCAGCCATGTTTTGTCTCAATACCGCACCGTTCGGCACACGCGCCGGTATGACCGTGTTTTGTCGGTTAGCATCAAAATGTCGGCCACGATGCCACCCCCAGTTGCCAAGCACTCCCAATGTCAGGATTACCACCATGAAGTTCATGCCATGACCAGTACGCGTAATTTTATTTTTATTTTTGTCTGTCACATATATCTCAAGCTCTGCAGGCCGCAGCGCACCAACATTTTCAGAGCGCTGCCGCGTTTCGTTGCCGCCATACCTGCGAAGTGAGCATATATAACTGTCAATGTCCACAGTCCATCCTGACCCACCTCGTGTGACCTAAAAAACCTGAGCACGTAAAGCATATATTGGTTCATTTATTTTCTCTTATATTTTATCTGTCAATGGTACATGTCACATTCGGTTACACGAATGTCCTGCAATAGTTATAGTGTGATGGACATGCTATACGTTGCACTTGTCCTCCTCGTTGTCATTGTCGGAGCTTATATCACATCATGTTAGCTCCAGGGCAACTACCCTCCTGTCACGTTACTTAGTTTTCGTGGAGTACTATTCGACGCCACAAAAACTGGGGGGGTGATGTTATTGTCAGGTCCCCTGGGCCAACATGCCACACGTATATGTGGAAACCCCTTGGTTAGACGTCACCAACCTCAAGGCGTCCGTTCCCTCTAAAGGGCTCCCGTACCCCCACAGGGCTAACACCCCGAAGGGCTTTGTCCTTGTCTCTTTATCCGCTTAGGGCGTAGTGTCCCCTACCATACCGCGGACCACCATGTCGACGCATTGAGACGGCGGGCGGGTGTACTTGAACACCCCCCNTGCTAAGTGTGCGTGTTCTTTAGGATTCTCTGATGGCTCTAGCACTTTTGTGACCACGGGCTGTGATCTTGCTAGATCAGACTATAGGGATTAGCAACTGAAACGAGTTTAATGTGAAGTCAACAACAACAGCAACAACAACAACAACAACAACAACAACTATAAGACCGTACGTGAAAGTATGGTCTGAACCCGAATAGATACCGGCACCCCAGGTATTGTGACAAAGGTATACCCTTACCTGGGGTATTGTGCCAAAGGTCTTACAGAACGTACAGAAGTTCCGGGTACAGGTATGGATGTCTTACAGAACTTACAGAAGCTCCGGGTTAGGGTATAAAACCCTTACAGAACTCACAGAAGTTCCGGGTATTGTGGCCCGGGCGTACAGAACTCACAGAAGTTCCGGGCAGGTACAAACACGTTGTACCGGTACCCAGTGTATTGTGAAACGGGGAGTACAGAACTTACAGAAGTTCCGGGTACGGGTATGAAGGTCGTACAGAACTTACAGAAGTTCCGGGTACGGGTATAAAACCCGTACAGAACTTACAGAAGTTCTCTGTAGGGTATTTCGCGGGTAAATACCCCGGGTATGGTTCTGTAGGTACCCTACAGAACCTGACCTTGGAAACATCATACAAATGACGCAAGGCGACAGACAAATATGTCGGTAGACATGTCAATACCAAGCTGTCTAGACATATGATATGTCCCCAACCCCCCGAGCAAACAAAAAGCTCCATGTGTGGAAACCCCATTTTTTAAATATGTTTTGCGAGGCTTATTTGCTCGTTTGATGAAATTAATTTTCAAAGCATCGATATTCTGCAGTTAAAATCGGACTCGGAAATGTAGCAAAATGCCCAAACTTTAAACAAAAAACAGGAAAACATAATAATTTATACATTATTGACCGGCGTTTTTAAAAGCGGGGATTTTTCGGTACGTAGTGTCTCCTGTTGTTTTTGCTGTCAAGGCTCTGCGTCAACGCATTTGCCTTGCCGCTGCCTGCCAAGGGGTGAAAGAGCTGTCCCCCGACATCTTTAGCGACAGAAGCGCCCCTAAAACAAAAAGATACTTGCCCAAGCGGAACAGATAACTGCCGCACGGGCGAAGGAGCACGAAGCAGAGGGAGTCACCGGCATTAGACGGCGGGGGAAGAAACACACACAAGCTTAAACTAGGAAAAAAGTCAAGAAAGATGACACAAGAGAGAAAAAGAGATACACTGTTCTCAAGGCGAAGATAGTAACAGGTTCCCGTCTCTGCTACGAAACCGATACGGAGACCATACTACACCGTCTGCAATCTCCCTTCTGTCTTTACCAACAGCGGGGTCAAGAGCCGGTACTACCTCTGACGTGCCCCCCTCAGTGGCCAACTTAACAAGAAACAAACAAACAAAATATTAAAAATAATGTAATTCAAGGGCTAATAATCAAACTGATACCTTGCCATACGATCTACCATTTATTTTCTGCATGTATTCGTCTGTCGGCAGCTGTATCAGTACGGCTAACCCTCCCTTCCCTTCCCTTTGTCGCATATATTGACGTCCTCAGCTGCATGGCTATCTCCCCCCATTAATGGTGAAACGATACGTGGGGAGTCGTAACTCCGACCCGGGCTTACGCAGCAGTCTCTTCTCCCTCCTCGCCACTACGCGGTACACGCCTTGCATTTTCATCGGGAGAAGAGTTCAACCCTTTCTTCCCTCTTCGACTCGCGTCCAATTTCGGATTTTCACCATGTATGGTACTATTACTCACAGGAGTATCTCCCCTTTCCCCACTGCTGAGAGAGGTGCATACATTCTACGTACCCTCTTGTATCTGAAGGTAATAATTGTCGGCAAGCATTCCATTCACACGTCGACTCCTTCTAAACATATAATGAATGAAATGCACTATATATGAGTACGGACCCACGTTCGGATTTAGTCTGTAGCACTTTTCTTCTGTGGCTGTGTAGCGTCGAGAAGCCGCCAGGTTATTGGAGCATCCAGGCTTGACGACAAGTTGGTTGGACGATACGAGGAGTGGACAAGGGGGGGGCGCCTTTGCCGCGCATTCTAGGATATTTTTTGTCGTACGTCGTAAGTCATTAATTGTGCACGGGACAACATATCATATGCCCTGACGAACACGGCAAGGAGTCCTTGAATACGAACCACCGCCACAGCAGTAGTAGTACAACATTATGCAGATATCTATGACCACGACTTATAATGGTGAAACCGGCGCAGGGCATATCCATGCAACTGTTGGGCCTAGAGCCTGGCACTCACATCGCCCCCCAGTGTTTGAACGTGAAATATATGCCGGAGAACTAGAACCCGTTTCGAACATTGCGAACAGAAATCGGGTTCCGGCTTTCAACCATTCAACAGATTTGCAGAGTGGTAGTTGATGAATAGACTTCGCACTTGTTCCTCGTATCCTGTCACGCCTTGCGCAGTTAACACTACAGGCTTGTTGGGTAGTCATGATTTAATTTGCGAGTGTTTTATCAATATACTACGAATTGCCAACTACCCCTGGGCTGTATGCTCGTCCTTCACGTGCACAACTGCAAGATGCCGGATTCACATACATAACGAAAACGAACCAATTATAACGCGTGACGATGTACGAAACCTAAGATAACGAAATATGGTATATATAAAAAACCTCGTTACACTTATCGAAAGTATACGCAGCCTTTCCAAGATTAACGATAATACACGAAACCTTTAATACTGAATAATGGTATGCGGAACCTTGTATTAACACATTGGTTTTAAAAAACCTTTAAAAGTAACGATGGTATCTGAAACGATTTAGAAATAACGATGGTTTACACAACCTGCTTACTATTGTTTGGTATAAGGAACCTCGTATACAAACCATGGTTTACGAAAGGGAAATGGCCATTTGTTGGTTTCCCCCCTGGTTTTACGGCCATTTGGGGGTAGGGTCAAAATGCGCCCGCGGAACACGCTCCCGCGGGCCCAAACAGGCCTCAAACGCCATTCCGAAGCCCTGGCGAGATGCCCGAAGCCCATGCCAAGCACGCACACAACTGTTTGTTTTTTTTCAGCCACGTCCTTGGGCCTATAACGGGACGGCGGCGCACGAGGGAGCAAACGAAGTCCCCCCTTTGACCACATCTTGGGGGGGGATAACCCCACGTACCTACTAAATTTATCGACTCCCCCCGATTGACCACTTTTTTCACCCCGTTGGACCGAAACCATACCCCCTTTTGACTATCTGCGACAGCCTCAAAAACGACTACAGCAGTACGTATCCACGTCACCGCCCAACAGCCCGAATAGACCACGGGGCGGAACATCCAGAACTTGCGAGTAGTCGGGATCGTTTGCCTCCCAAGAAATAAATCTCGGCACAACTTTACAAATCAAACCTTTATAGACGATATGAAGATGTCGGCTCTTCTGAGAAAACATGACGATGATGGGGGAATCAGAACACATACGTGTATGCTCGGTATATGGGTCGTGAGTTGCTGGGTGCTGTGGGTAATGGATGCTCGGTGTTGGGTTGTTGGACGGGAGGGGTCTTTGGGATACACGAGCAACAACATCAGGCGCAACGAACGGTCGTTAGTCTTCTTGAGATGTGCTTTCCTCCTGTCCCCAACGTGTCCATCCCCGACGGCAGGCTGGTGTGTTTTAGTACAGATCACCAGGAGCACACCCAGCAACCAAGCACCAAGCACCAAGCACCCAGCACCCAGCAACCCACGACCCATACGCCGAGTATACACGTATGTGTTATGATTCCCCCATCACCGTAGCAACCGAGCACCAAGCACCAAGCACCCAGCAACTCACGACCCATACGCCGAGTATACACGTACGTGTTCTGATTCCCCCATCACCGTCATGTTTTCTCAGAAGAGCCGATATCTTCATATCGTCTATAAAGATTTGATTCGTAAAGTTGTGCCCGAGATTTATTTCTTGGGAGGCAAACGATCCCGACTACTCGCAAGTTCTGGATGTTCTGCCCCGTTGTCTATTCGGGCTGTTGGGCGGTGACGTGGATACGTACTGCTGTAGTCGTTTTTGAGGCTGTCGCAGATGGTCAAAAGGGAGTATGGTTTCGGTCGAACGGGGTTAAAAAAGTGGTCAATCGGGGGGAGTAGATACATTTACTAGGTACATGGGGTCTAAATTAATAGGAAATTAGACTATTGTCAATTGTCCAGGGTGTGATATATATATACAACACACCTACCTTCGATTAGCCGTGATTGCGTCAGTTGAACGTGCTTTTATCGTTGATTAATCCTAAATGGTGACTCAGTTATGGTTAAATCTCCGCGATTCCACGGCCCTCGGGGATTTATCCCGATGGTTGTCTTCAGCTATTTTTACTCCGTGATCCTCTTCAGAAGGAGAAGCTTTATATACGTAACACCTCTATCAGGTTGCTTTCTTGCCAAATTAAACCATTAAATCAAACATGCCTTTCATGCTGTCATGTCATATCTTGATATTTAATTCACGCTGCACGACACCCAAATATCCTGAGTTAAGTATATCACATATCCATGGTAATCTTTGAAGTCATCATTGCTTTCATATTTTGAATCACATGGACGGCCGTTCGTCACAGCTGCCTTCAATATACTAGTTTCCTCGGGCACAAGAACGTGCAACAAACACGTACTTTCAGATAAAATTTACACCCAGACGACTGCCGTCGAACGCCACACAATCATCTTCATTGTGCGTAGGTCGTCCAAACCCTTCTATTCGACAGCAGGAGACAGCGCACCAGCGGCAGCAGCAGTAAAACATACCTCGATGCCGGGACATGGGTTGCGCCGGGCACGGGGAAAGGTGAGAAGTATGTTTTGCCATCATAACAGATGAGGGTTGCGGCTAGTTCGGATGTGTCGGCTTTCGAGTGGTGGATTTTGAAAGATGTTAGGGTAACTCCAAGTATACGACAAGTATGGCCCACTGCATTATTGATAGCCTGCTAGTTTACTGTTGACATGGTCTGTAGCGGGAAAAGTATTCATGTACGTATGCGGTATAATGTCATGAATCAATTGCTAATCTCATAGGGGTAGGTCTATCGCACCGAGAGTTTTTCATCGCCAATCGTGGTTTACGCTATGTGCGGTATGTAGTATGTATACCGAACGTAAACGTATCCATGTACCACACGGGTGTAGTACGACAGTACTGTTCTTGGTTTAATCTAGATTCAGCTGTTCATTCGATGCAGCACTTCGTCGTGGGTATCGCACGAGCTGTCTACAAGCAGTAGCCGTAAATCTGCTCGCCCAGCTTCGTCGTGGGTATCGCACCGAGTCTACAAGCATTCGCCGTAAATCTGCCCGCGCAAGCGAACTACTCAGACGTAGCTGCATGTAATGATGTTGTTTCTAATGAGGCGTGCGTTATGTGAAGTTTGCAACTGCAATGTTTTTGTGCAGGTTGTGTGTGGCCAATTTAATCTATACCCGTCGACCCAGACCAAGCCGGTCGCCCCGGTGGGCTAGCAGGTAACCACGAAGCCTGTAAGCGTCAAGATCGCGAGTTCGAGCCCCGCCGAGTGCATGCTCTTAGGTACTTTTTCTCGCAAAAAATATCTTGACTAGCAGAAAGCGCGAGAGCGTGAGTTAGCAAAATTCGATGAAAATCGACGAGCGTTGGGAAGGCTTAACCCTCTGCGCGATAAAAATCGAGGCAAGAACCGTAGTGGGGGAGGAGGGAGAGGGGCCTGCTTTGTGACCCCGGATCTGAGTTACGACTAGGGAGGGAGAAAGAAGGAAGTACGAAGATAATAAATGGGATGGAAAAACAAAAAAAAAACAAAAAAAAACATAAAAAAAAGCCAACCCTGACACACCCCTAACCCGAACCCGAACCCGAACCCCAACCCCGTGGGGAGTACGATGTCGGCAGGGGTAGCCACGCGGCTCCGCCATGTGTTTTGATGGCTTTTAAAAAAAATAAACATGCGGCCCAAAAGGCCAGCCTCACCCATTAAAACCGGCATCCTGCACAGAAACATTTGCAGGTGCAACCTGCACGTATTAATAGTACGCGTCAATGAGGTAGGGATTTGTCACGAAGCTGGTTGGAACGCATTCGTTTCCGACGGTGATATTGTTTCTGCTTCGGCTAGCGGCGGCCACCACCCCGACCCGGAACTCAAGCCCTGACCCTAACCCTAACCCTAACGAGAGGCATGCCTGGTTTGTGTGCCATCTGGTCGTTGTGCTTGGGAAGGCTCTTTTTTCAATGTGGGTACATCTAAGGAAGTTCGCCTGCGCGGGCAGATTCACGCGAGCCCGTCTACAAGAGGCCTATTTCAACGCAAGATTTAGGGTCGATCTTAACGAGAAAAGCATTTTTCTTTTTTTTACGGAAATTTCGGTATTTTTTTAACTAGGTCCTTAACGAGTACGAGCTTCAGTTGCCTCGCTAATAATCGTCCACCAGGCATAAAACCGTCAATACAGCAGCAGCGCTCTCGGTAACCATCCGTGTGGTGGTCCTCCTGCAGTAGACCTGGCTCGTAGGCAGGTGTCGATGATTCCGAGAGTGGAATCCATCACCAACTCGTCGCGCTACGACGCCCAACGCTACAAACGCTTGAGCTACAGCCCTCCGCGAGCTCGGTCGGTCGGGCACCTCGGTGCGGTCAATGTGTCAACTCTATTGTGAGAGCTCATAAATCTTTTGCGCCTTCTGCGCTCGGCCATGGCCTGTGGAGGACCTCGGGGACAACCCTGGCCAGCCCTGTGTGTTCGTGAAAGGTGGCACGGCTGGCAGGGTGGGGCTGCCCGATCGTACCCATAAAAAACAGAAATTTACGGGATTACCAGAAAAACTTGGAGGCCAGTTTTTCCGGGGTTGAAGTTTTTCTGGTAAAACCAGAAAAAAACAGAAAAAAACAGAAATTTCTGGAAAAACCCGAAATTCACTCCTCGTTACTGCATATACTGAAGGCTAACCATCAGACCAAAAATACTGAATCCCGTAATACTGCCAGAAAATTTACGGGATTACCAGAAAAATACTGAATTTACGGGGTTATTACCAGAAAAACTCGTTACCTAACACGAAGTATAACCATAAGACCAAAAATACCTCAGCGTCACTCAGTGATATATATATCAATATTATGTTTCCTTGACACATACCTGGCATGTACCGCAACAAACGGATATTCGAAAGCTAAACACGAAAACGAGCAGTACAAGTAACGTGCACTAATGTAGAAGCCACGAAGCTGGGCAGATGAGGGGCGTCCCGAACGCTCGATCGCCGAGACTAGAGGAACAACAACAAACGCGAAAGAAGCACAGCTTCAGGTGCATATTCACGACTCACGAAAGTCAAGAGCTCCGTGTTCCAGGCAAACCGAAAGCAGGACGGTGCATGCTGAACAAAGTGTAAAATACAGGAATATCTGAGAAGCACGTGTTGAATGCATTGATTTAATATATAGCAGGAATTCACCGCGCATCACACCCGCTGATTAGGAATGATTTTACTGCTGTATTTACGCTATTGATGAGTATATAATCCGGATAGGCAGGTAGTGCTCTCAATTTTTCTTCTCAGAGTTATACTGAAATATTATAGTGAAATCTCATCGTTGCGTTGGCACCCTTGTTTCGTCAGGATTACACTCCGCGCACCCTAACGAAGCGGTTAGTATGAGGTGCTTGCTACATGCCATGTTCCGAGCCAGGCACCGATTTCCGGCGCAAGCTAAACGATAGAGCGGGTCGTTTTCTTCCGGGAGCGATTTTGTATTATATAGGATATAGGGTGCTTTTATTGCCGTCGGAAAGAAGAAACTTACTTGCGGTTGTTTATGTGTTGTTTCTTCTTTCTACAGAAGTCAAGATTTTCAGTTGCGATTTTGTTTTTGGTTCCGTTGTAGGGGGGGCGTGTAATCAACCAGGACACGTATTTTGTTCGGCCGGGGTTGGAAGCCGCGTTCAAAAGCTTGCAAATAGAGTAAACAGTGGCGGATCTATGATTATCACGAGGAAACACGCGTAAATTTAGCAACCCCCCGTGACGATACTGACTCGTGAATACAGTACCGTTCTACGTAAAATTTCACATCCAGATCTGCATTGCCATACATCGTGAATGTCACATGCATATGATGAAGGCTTTGGTCAAGTGAAAGGACGAAGAGGCTATTATAGTTATTAAAAGTATATACCGACACCTATGGCAATCTTACCGCACTGGGCGTACCACGATGATACTTCGTTCCGCAGCGTACGAAATGTATTGGTATTTTAGGTAAAGAAGTGCCGGTAATTCACCGTGCATCACACCCGCTGATTATAAATGGTTGCATGTGTACTAACTACAGTGTATCGTCCCATTAGGCCGGCAGTGTCATATTTACTTCTTCTCAGGGTTATACTAAAGTATTTTAGTGGGATATCATTGTTGCGCTGGCACTCTTTTCCCGTCGGAATTCCCAGATAGTTACGCTTCGTGCACCTCAACGGAGCGGTTATAAGTTATAAGCTGCTCGCTGCACACCAGTTTCAGAGCCTGCCACCGATTTTCGGCTCAGGCACAGCCGGAAGCGAGTTTGCATTTCATTGGGCAATTGTTTTGACCGTCGGCAAGAGGACACTTACTTGCGTTTGCTTATTGGTTGTTGTGTCTTTCTACAGGAGTCAAGAGTTGTAGTTGCGATTTTGTTCGGGTTCCCTTTTTAGGGGACGAAATCAATCCGAGAACGCTTTTCTTTGGCCAAGGTTGAAAACAGCGTTTGGAAGGTAGCAAGTGGAGGAAACAGCAGTGGCTGTTCAAGGAGTGTCACGAGGAAACATGCGCAAACTAACAGCTCCGTGACGATAATGACTGGTGAATAAAGTACTATTATATCGGTAATATGCCACATCCAGATATGTAGTGGCATGTTACGAAGGCTTTGGTCGCGGGAAGCAACGATGAGGCTATCATAGTGATCACAGGTATGTACCGACAGTCGGCGTACAATGATCATACTTCGTTCCGCGGCGTACAAGTTCAGACATACCAGGTACTGCTCTACACTACGAGAACAAGCGGTACAAAAAGGCGGTAGGTATGTTAAAAACAACTTCGCCCGGCGGGAGGCATTCCTTCGCTCGCTCAAAAGGACGAACACAACTATACATACATATATATACGTGAATGAAGCGAACGCATATTTCAATTTCGTTTGGCTCAAACAGATGCCTTGCAAATGAACGGAGCTCAGGCGCTCCATGTCCGGGGGAAATAAAGAAATAAACCGTACGCCGCATGGTTCTCGGAATTTGTGTAAAGCCTACGGAAAGGTGTTGGATGCTATACATGTAATAGAGGTAGTAAACTCTTCCGCGTATAACACCCGCTCCTCGTAAGCGGTTTTATGACGCCACCCGCACGTGTTTGCAGGCGGTGCATATTCTAGTATTTTTGGAGTGTTTTTTGTTTTTCCAAGTTCACAGCATTTTTTTGTTTTTTGCTCATCCCTTTATTAAAAGTCAATTTCTCCCTTCCCTGTTGTCTGTTTATTAGCCAAAACTTAGTCCCGTGGCCACAACGTAGGTGCGTCGCTCTCTACCTCATTGCCGTCTGTGGCGTTGATGTGCATGGCCTGAAGTAGTCAGCCCTTTCATTCCCGCGTCGACTGGAAACGAATGGACCCTACCCTTACTGCTTGCCGCGCTCAGCAATCGATTTCGTTTTTTATTCGTTTTGGAAAATCAACGTCTGACCCACGTGGGATTCGAAGTCACGAAATCGACTCTTGCAGCATTAGAGGGAAGTACTAATACAATATCAATAGGCTAACCGGCGAAAACAGTTGTACATGCACGACAAGGCCTTGGTAATCACCAACTCTGTGCAGGTTAGTTGAATTGATATTTGTTTTCGAGGTACGTATTTAAACATTTTCTTGCCGTTCCGAACAAAGCGACATCTGAACGCTCGACGACTGTCTGGCTCGCGTCAACTCTCGCTGTTTGCTTGCTATGTCGCGCTTAGCGTCGCCCCCCCCGCTCGGAGCAAGGGGGGTAGAGAGAGGGGCTGCATTGCAGTTTTGTCGATTACTAGCTGCACCGTGGCGTGCCCTTCTGTTTGCAACAGTTACAACAACGCTGCGGGGAAGATAATAGTAGTTATTTGATAGTTGTTTGGGCAAACATATCGGAAACAATAATCTACAATGATCCTACCACGGAAGATATACAGTGAAGAGTAAAATACTGTGAAGAATAGTTGGTAGAAAAAATGAAACGCACCCAAACTATAGAAGGTGTGCTGGCCACACCCACAAACGATAATATGGTTGGCATGCCCTGTGCTCCAGAGGAATACAACAAGCCGGCTAAAAACCCGAACAACGCGAACCCCAGGCTATCGGACCAAATCAAGCAATTAGTCAGCGCGTTTTTTCCGTCTTTAATCACAGTTCACCTCAAGCGTAGCATCGAATATATGTGTTGAGCTCTACTATTAATATTTAGTGAACACCATCTGACGAAAACGAAAACCAAATAAGGCACATTTGACGATTCAGTGAAAGCGACGAAATGCTCCTCTTCTACTATAAAACTATTGTTTTATATACGTATGTCACGATTATTCTATGATATGATTGAGTAACTTAATAACTGCTTTCAGCTTCAGAGGACCGATCGCCCCGTTTGTCTAACAGGAAGCCACGAAGCCAGTTAGGTTGGAAGTCCAGGGTTCGAGTCTCCGTGTGAAGATTTTATTTTCAAATGACACCACTTTGTGATCCCGGATCTGAGTTACGACGAGGAAGGATAGAGAAAGGAAGGGCTAAGATAATAAATGGGATTGACACAATCACTAATAAACGGGATTGACAATAACAAAAACTGTATCTAACGGAAAGATGACTAAACTCTATAAAGGGGGACCAGACGAAATTATAAATTATACCATAGTAAGGAGTATTCCAACTTGAAAAACAAAAACGGATTTTGATTTTGGTAAAGACTGCATTGCTCTTATATTGTTTCATGAATAAAGGGCCCCTTCAAAAGCGATGTGAGGGGCTGGGATTGGCTAAACCCCTTAGTTTTGGAACGGCGGCGTTGTTGATTGGTTTCAGGTACTGCCGTTATGTGCCTGGCAACGCAGGTATTGTTGGAGTATACGTGGCACATGCCAGTGCATCCCGAAGCCAAAAGGAGTGTGTAAATACACAAGATAGACCGGCATCCATAGCAAAGAAAGGAGGTTTCATGTCTTTAGGTACCGATCACGTACCTTAATTCCCACCGTATATATAACAGATAGCAGGTGTGAGGTATCACGCTCACAGGACGGGGGTCACGGTACAGGCCCGGCAGATAACATAACTTATCTGTTTATCAACTTGTGTCGTGGCTGGTCAGGTCGGGTCTGTTTGCTCGGCAAGAAAGGAGGGAGAGTAGAACAGTAGCTTACTTGACACAGAGCACACCTGTTCATCATATAGTACCAGCCGGCCAGTCTTGGATACCACGTCTGAACACGACAGCCTGGAAGATACGAACTAAAATGAAAGGGTACTAGCCGGAAGTATCTATACCTACGTAGGCCTTTTGAGGCATTTATAGGTTCAAGGCGCATTGCACTCGGGAAAAGGCGTCCTGGCCCTGCTTGATATTGGGCTTGCACTCCATCGTACCTACGAATGGCTCAAAATACCAAAATATACCTATTCGCAGCTATTAAACTTCCGCATCACCTATTTTAAGCTCCATGTGTACCTACAAATGGCTCGAACGATCACTTGTTAGCAACTGAAAAATATACAGACGGCCACGCGAGATGCCAGGACTGTCAACCAACCGACCGTACTTGTCAACCACCTGAGCGTACCGGTTAACACAAAGGCCCGAAAATACTGGCTAACAGTACGACTGCAGGTGACGCCGCTGACAACCCAGGTCAGCTATCACAGTGAGTCATGGCGGCGGAAGTAAACTTATTCAATCAATAAGAGGGCTATTCACCACTACACTCTTCCAGTATTATACTGGTAGTACACAACAATTCCCCCGCCACTACTGTAGCTAGGTTAGGAACTACTGTAGGGCACCATGAGAAAACGAGTCCAGTTGAGCTTCATGAAGAAATATAAGATTATCGTGTATATATGGATCGGCATAAAGTACAGAACAATGGGTCGGGCGTCCAGTATGTTGGGTGACCTGGGTTGTCTCCGGCGTCACCTGCGTTCGTACTGTTTGCCAGTATTTTCGGGCCTTTGTGCTGACAGGTACGGTCAGCAGATTGACAGGTACAGTCGGCTGGTTGACACCCCCGGCATCTGGTGTGGCCGCCTGTATATATTTCAGATGCCAAAAAGTGATCGTCCGAGCCATGTATAGGTACACTTGAAGCCCAAATTAGGTGACGCGGAAGTTGAATACCTGATAATACGTGTACCTTGCCCTTACGAGCCATTTGTAGGTACGATGGAGCGCAGGCCCATTCTCAGGCGGGGCCGAGAATCGTTTTCCCGGGTGCAACACACCGTGTATCTGAAAAAGGCTCAAAAGGCGTAGGTATACCGATGTTCGGCTAGTGACCATAAAATTATATTCATCACCGCTGCCTCTCTTCGCGATCCCTTTTTCAGCCTCCCCCTTATCCACGCATTTTCGATTCTGCCAATGTATTTCAGACCTATTTTCGTGCATCCTTCCTCGTGCATCCACCCTCCACCTCCGTTGCCTGTACATTTTCACTCCTACGCCGATTATCCGTACTTTATTCTTCTTCCTCACAATATATCTTGTATCGTATACCTTCATATTCATTTTTCCTGCTTTCTCCCACGAACCCCTCGCTCCTTCGTCTTCTGTCCAGCCACATCCAACCCCTCTTTCCACTCTATCCTCATCCCCTATATCATACCCCCTCCTCCCTCGCGCCTTCGCACACTTCCACTCCTCCCTCCCCCCGCGTACCACTTGCCTCAACGGTCTTCCCACATCTATTCCCTCTCGACCTGCTTCCTTGAATTCATCTCTGCCACTCTATCGTCCTATTGGTATCCGCCCTGTATCATCCTTCCTTCCGGCACCTACCTTATCCCCCCCCCCCCCCCCCGCCCCCTCCGTTCTACCTGTGCATTTCAGGGCCAAAGCAGGAGCAGCTCTGCCCGAGCCCGAGGCAACGGAAGGCTAATCCAAGGCTTGGAACGCCACCCCCAATCATCGCAGTCGGTTCAGCACCCGGTGGGCTACCGCCTTCTCGTTCTCGTGGGAATACCTGGCAGCGGAAAGTCCACACTTGCTTCCACTCTCGCTACCAAGGGCTGGTGAGACTCCATTATATGCAGGTCTAGTATATGGTACCGTCGTGTCCGGGATTGAAAACCATTTTCGAGTGTAACGGATGATGTTCATGTGCGCGCCTCGCCTTTCCGGGCCGCGTGGTCCTGTGTGTTTACGGAGAGGGAGGAGCGAGGAGAGGGGGGGTGGGGTAGAGGGACGACAGGCTGGGGTGGGGTGGCTATGGTTGCTAATTTATTTCTGGCGTTAGTTACCTGACCATTTTTCACGTATCTGTTTCGACACAGAGGGGTTGAGGGGGAAGTCACGTCGTGCATGGCCGTCGTCGTATGACCAGGCACCCTCTAGACTATGCCGTGACAGATCACGTCTGTTAGTTACCAACGTGGCAGATATTGCTTGCACCAAGCCTGAATCGCTATGAGGTGTTGTGCGAGTTGCGTAAAGGGTGACCTGCACCCTTTGAAGAACCTCCCGTGAAGCGGACTTGCATATGAACGACAGCTTACATTAAAATTTCTTAGTGTGGCTACTTCTAGAGCTAGCAATCTGTATACTCTGTACTTCTTCACAGGTTATCATATACACAATGGGTGATACGAGAATTCCCATTGTGACGACGTTAGGTTCTCCACCTTGCGCAAATGAGCTAACTCCACACCCAGCCTGGTGGATCGCCTGAAACAAACAACAATAAAACCGGTATCATGGTTGTTAAGCTGACGCAGTGAGATACGTGCGTTTCACCGACAACCGGTGCCAATTCAACCGATATATATAAGAAGTAAATACAAATTAGAAAGTACGATTTCCCCAAAAACAACTCCAACGAGTTTCGGTTGGGGGCCAGGGATAGGAGGCGCACGTAGGTCGAGAATAAAGTGTTTTTCTTTACCGATCAACTGCCCCTGAGACTTTGAAGTTCATATATATTACGTGATGTATATGAATTATGGTATTAGTGAATGTTGTCATTGCTGGTCTTGCTGGTGTGGTTTTTCTTGCTATCGTAGAGGTGCTGTTGTTAAATGGTGTTGTTCCTATGCTGTTTTCGCAGGACGATCGTCAATCAAGACAAGCTGGGGTCCCGAAAGAAGTGCGAGGTCAGAGCTCGGAAAGTTCTACAACAGGGTGGGCGTGTTGCCATCGACAGGTACCGTACGCAAAAACTATATTATGAAAACGTTACTAAATCAAGTTCAACATCTCTGGCAAAACCAATCAAGTTGGTAACAGTTTCACCGTTTGCTGGAAGAGTATTGCTGACGCTAGGTGTTCACAGCGCCGGATTGCTTGTACCTGTCGTGTGCGTTAGTTACGTGTGAACGGTGGTAGAGTTGTTTCCGTCGAACGAATGGCCATTGTAGGATTTCTCCTGACTGCTGTTGATGGGTCGTGACACAAACGACACCGAGTTCAATCTACCAAGTGCCTCCTCTGTCCATCACACCTCCTCTGACGTTTACGACTACTGACCGTACTGCCGCACAGTAGCACAGCTGTTCTTCTGAAGTCTACTCGATTATAATATCTTCGCTGCGATTGACGTGGCACGTATGTTGGCCAAAACCGTATCGCGGCGACGGACCTCGGGCCACAGAGCGACCGGCCTCCTCCTCTTAGTAGCCGCTTGCGACCTTGTGCGTCCTGCGTGGTGTGGTGCGTCTGTTGTGGCAGCAAATAACACGGGCGACAAAGCACCGCTGTCTGTGTACTGGACCTGGTGCGTGCGCAAGCCTGTCGCAGCAGCTAGTGCGGTAGAGCGTGTAGGCCTGGTGATATGTCGACGTCAAGTACGTCCAGGGGGCCCAAGAGTATACAGCGGGGACCCGAGAGAGCTGTTCGCATACCCACTCTTAGCGATGAAACGGCTAGGGTGGCGTACCTGCTGCTGTCTGCCGCGCTGTGGTGGTGGCCCATGCCTCGATTGAGATACCTGTTTTGGTGTGATAATCTCGTCTGGACGTACAGTAGAATACACGGCATTTGGATTATTCGTATGTTTTGTTGCTGGAATCGCACAACAAGAAACACGCCAGGGGACAGGAGCAGCACGCAATCGGAAGCCTACGGAGCGGTTCCCTTCTTAGGTTCCGGGTACGTACGGCGTGCGTAGCGGATGTTCTGGTTCCTTGTGTTGTGTGGATGGCTGCCGCTGTCCAATTGCTGTAGCCGATAGCTTTTCCAGCTGGGGTTCGTGACTGCTGACCCTAAATGCTGATGTGTGCACACCCTGTTGTCCGCACTTCGTATTTAGGACACTATGTTGTGGGTCTGACGTGAAACATGAAAAGAAAAAGGGCGAAGCGAAGAAAAGGCTTCGGCCATCTGGAAATACCTCCCTCTCGTTTGGCGCCGACGTTATATAATCCATTCGTTGTATCAACATATCCAACCTCTTTCATAATCATAGGTACAACGAGTTTAACCTTACTCGTAATAATTCCTCAAATACGAACCAAAAGATCCTGCATAAATGAAGCGATTGATAAATATCTATACGAGCATCGACGTCTGAGACGGCACCCGTGTTTTAATAAAAAAGTACTTGACATTTTCGCGTGACCAAGGGGCAAAGTAACCGGATGCCCGCGGCTGTCAATCGATACCCGATCGTTTTATATCTGTGTAGTGAGCGCAAACGGTTCGGAAATGGCCAGTATTCCCGACACGAGACGATGACATCCCGGCTGGTTTTTCTCCGGGGGCCTATTCCTAACCTGCCCTATGCAATAATCTGAGGGCCTGAATGGGGGTTACGGCTAGGTTTTGTGGTTGGCGTATAAGGTAGTGTACACAATTATTGTTAGACCGTATATATCGGTTGTAAAGGCTATGAGGTTCACATTTCTTGCGTGCAGCTGGGTTATAAGCAGGCGCTCTCGTTATATGTTGTCCTGCGTGATCAACGCGCGACAAGCCAAAATGACCCCGCTCTCACAAACCAAGTTTAGGGCACCAGAGCGGGACAAATTTTGACATCACAGTTTTACGGCACTACATCGAAGTGATCTGGTGCATCATAATCCTACGAGTACATCTTAGCGTTTTCGTTTGTGGCATATATCTGTTTGCCATTATATCGATGTCCTGCTTGTTTGTTATTGATGGGTGACTTAATATTACATACAGCTAATGCGCGTAATCTTGCTAACATAGTTGTCGCTATGAAATCGGGCAAAGTCCATACCTGATATGTATCTTACTGGGCAGACATATCGATACCTGACATATAAATTGTATGTTCTAACGGATCTACGGTAGCGCATGATTTCCGCGCCGGATATTTATGCGCTGGGCTCTCTCTCAACAGGTGCGGGTAAGCTGTGGATTATACCGCTCTTGAAACATCACATGTTTCCGCGGGGGAATTACTATCTCGAGTATGTTTTCTCATATGTGAAAATATCTGCATGCATCCTTGCTTCTGACAACCGTGTGCTGTCCACAGGAGCAACTTCAACCATTCCCAGCGCGAGACATGGACCAGACTTGCAACTTCCCTGTCTCTCCGCCTCAGCTCGTGCGTCGCGGTTATGCTCGACGTTCCCATCGGTAAGGAATGAGTCTGTATCACACCCCGAGCCCCAATTATCATACGTACATACAGTAGGAGGGCGCACGTTGCGGAGCGTTAATATGTATCCACGTCGTAATCTAAATTGTCTGAGCAGACACACTCTCGGCTTGTAGGGTTCAGGTTTTGTGCCCTGTTGTAAAACCGTTTAACTGCCCGATAATGGGACCTTGGCTCGTGCTTGAAACACGGAATACTCCGAAGCATCCGACACCTGTAAGATAGGATAATATTTCTGTGAGACGCGTGTCAGGTTGGTCTATCAAACGATCGGTGAGATGTATGAATGTGTGACATAACAAGCTGGATCGCGCTGTTTTTGATACCCGTTTTGTTATAATTCAGACGCCAAATAAACCGTGGCACCGCTCCCGAACCTCGAGTAGACGGTGCCGTAGCCATCATATTTTCTCTGACATCCCAGAAGCACGTAGAAGCAAGTCCCAAATGCGGTTAACGTTGCGTTTAACACCTGATATACTCTTGCCAAGTGTTGGGAAACTGACGTCTGCATGCATCCCAGATCACTTCGACCCTTGGGACCCATCCCCTCACTTCTGCCACCACCCCTGACCCCAAACACCCGTCGGATAACGTTTGAGGCTATCTTCATAGCATCCCGTCGTCTCCGGGCGTCACAGCTTACTCTTTTTCACTTTCGTTCCGGCATAAGTGAAACAAAAGTCATCACCCCCTCGTCAACCAAATGGTGCAGATACCGGAGGGCGGCATATGTCGCGAGGGTGGTCTCCCCACTTCCGGGTGAATATTTGCCCATGCTCCGGGAACAACGCGCGAAACCACAGTAGCACCTTCTCACACAACCCCTCAAAATATCATGAGGGCGATTCGGTTTGGCAGCGGTCGTCGTCGAACGCCACATCTTTCCTGATTAGGCCTGGTTCAGCCACCGGAAAGCTAAATTTAGTACACGGACTCACGGCAGCAGTAAACGCTTCACTAAACTTTTCGTAGTATTTCGTATTCAATAAATCCCCCCATACAAGCGAATAACAGTGGAATCCAGGTCACCCTCCACGCGCCGCGTCCGTTCAAACACACGACGTCACTTGACGCTTGATGCGAGCAATGCCGTCCGGAATGGGGAGGACACGACGTTCCCCGTCCCACTGAAGTACTAAACCGAGGATCGATAGACGTATACATTTAAACTTGTCCATGATACGCAGTAGCCCTTCCCCCACCCCGCATATGAACCCGCCATCTAAACCACCTATCTTCACACCCTCGCATGAACCTAGGGGGCAGTTCAGTTTACCGCAGATTGTCTCAACACTGCCATCCTGACGCGTATACGGATGTTCCGTGGGCCCGATAAAACTGCTAAAACTCGGTGAAACAACACACCGACCAACCACTGCACTCCATCGACTGTTTACTCGCACCCCTCGCAAACATTATTTGCGGCACGGTTTTCAGAGCATTTGTGGCCACCCTTCTCTCTCACCCTACCGCTCCTTCATCAGTGAACGACAAAAAGAGCGTTAAAAGCAACACCCGCCCCTTCCACCCCGGCCCTCGACGACGTCCCTCCCTCCAACATACCTTGCAGAAACTTGTGCGCAACGGGTTCAGAGCAGGGTTGGACACCCAACCCTCCCACCCGGCCCCGAGGCTGCCGCTGTGGTCGCCAGGTTTGGCCAAGACCTGCGAGCCCCCCACGAAAACGAGGGGTTTCACAGGGTGTTTCGGTGCAAGAATGACGACGAATTGGCCGAGGTGGTTGCCGTTCTGTCCCCTGCCGGCGTCGAAGCAGTCACTGTCACTTCCGCCGCTGCTGTCCCCGCGGGGGGCTCTCATAAAGCTGGTTCCGTGAAGGACAGCGCTGGCGTAGTGTAGCTCTGAATGGGTGCACTCAACTGCTCCCAGCTATGCTGCGAGGGACGGAAGGGTAGGTCAGGTTTGGTGAACTGGATTGATATATTATTCTACAGGCCGAAACAGGAGCCTGCAGGAAACAGCAAATGGTCTCCGTATGACATCGTGTATCACAGTGGACGGCGTCCGGAGGATTCGGACCGAATGCGTGCAGATATACAGGTACATGGAGTGAACGAATGTGTGCTGGGAGCGTTTTGAGTTTTTGTCACGAGGGGCTTCGAAATTCAATAGGGTCAGGTGAGGCAACGCCGCAAGCAGACCGACCGAGACCTTTGTGTGCGCTCCAAACACGCCGGTCTGTGTAGGGCCTACTTACAACTGGGTTGAACAACACAACACTCGGATCGTGACGAGCGACCCGAGTTGGCATTTACGGCAACTCCCATGGTAGAGCCATTACGTACTATCAGGAGGCGCTGTGGTCGCACGATCAGCAGCAGCAGCAGGAGCAAGTCCTGCAGCAGCAACAGCAGCAGCCTGGTCGATACTACACTCGTATTTAAAGGATCATGGAATTCAACAAGGATACGTTGGGTCTTGAATAGTACAATAATGTCATCTGCCCGTGAGCACAGTAGTAGCTTACACTCATCGTTTTCTTTGGGTGGTAAGGTATGCAGGACGAAACGTTAGCTGATCAAAACGTGTGCGAGGCAGCGAGAACCCCCCCCCCCCCAGTATATGAGTCTCGTTGCCAGTGACCTGGCTAAACGTGTAGGCAGGAATTGGTTCTATAGTTGCGTGAGAGCGAGTGTACCGTTGGGGGTGCACCGATCATCGAAGTAGGGACGCCCAAGCACGAAATAGTCGTCGAACTAAAAAGACGAGTGAGCCATTTCAATTCGTATACGTTGGAATCGTATGTGTAGGTTTAATGATCAGGCTGGTGTTTGACTATAATTGTCGTACCAATACGACGGGTACTTTAGACCGACTTTCCGAGTGCCCCTATAACCGTACGCTGGCTACCAACGCAGCTCTAATATTTTATGCTGTGCGTGTGGAGCTCGTGAACAGTATGGGTTTGACTCGTGATCACGTTTACCGTGTACTCCCCCTCCGCCTGGATGCTGCCAAAAGTTTGTACTCTAAAATTATTGCGCGTTAGAAGTCTAAACATTGCGTGATGCCACGCGGCGGTGTTGGAGTTTAACGAATGCTGAGTTCCGGCATGAGTTCAAACGTTGAGCGAATCGCAGGTACGTTGTCGGTGCCTGAAGTATATCCCGCTGATCAAGGCGTACGGTTCTGCACTATTGCGTCGGCTATTGTAGCGGTTACACTTCTGTCAACTAGCACGGAGACGAGCTTGAAACAAGTACGTACGTGACTACCACACACCGGTTGAAAACATTGTAACCATCGCCTTCTCTCTCTTGCGACCGTCTTCGGGCATTTCAAGAGTTCATCAGTTGTGTCAACGATTTCCAGGTCCGGTGCCGAAACATTTCAGACGAGTAGTCGTACGAGGGGGGGGAGGCGGGCTGCGTACTTGCCTGTAATATACATAGGCTCGTATATAGCTGGAGGTATTTTCTAATGATCGATGTTTTGTACCTGATTATCCTAAATTCCTGACCGGACTGGTTCAGTATATCGGGTAGAAGGATAATATGATACCTGGTGTGACGTATTATACTACATCGAAGTACGGAAGTATATATTGATAACCGTATCGATATGCGTACGGGGCATGCGGAGTTCACGACACTGGGCGGCGTACACCACACCGCATGACGGAATATGCACGGTATCTATACTGACGGTCAATATTTTGTTTCCTGATATTTTCAATTCACAGGTTTCGTTGGTATCATTTAATAGTACTCGATTTGGTGGTTTAGAATCTCGGCCCCTGGTTTTACCATCCCATTGAATATGATGTCATCTTGGTATATTTTGTGTTTTTAGTAGCGTTTGTGTTGCATTTACTAGTAGGGGGCAATAACACACGTTACCGGTGATGTACACACTTGAACCCTATCTCAAAAGACCCATGGTCGGTTAACTACCGGGCCGAAAGTTGTAGTTTCGACGGCGTTGTGTTGGTCACCGGAAGGACATCAAGGTTATAGCCAGTAGACCCTTTCTTTGTGTCTTGATGTCTGAGGTTGTTCTGGTTTGGTTGAGGGAATCTGGTGTTAAGCTCTGCTTGGTTCTTCGACCTCGAAGCGCCGTGATAATATGATAAATTCTGTAATATTTCGTTCACCGAAGAGGGAGACCGTTCAGTGTGCAGCGTATGCACGCGATACCAACTTGAGTAACGGGCGGATAATTCATAGAGCCAGGTGTCAATTTTTTTTTGCGGACAGTTCATGTTTTACCGGGAGGTGTCCGGAAATTATAATACATATTTGATAAGTATTGACACATTTAGGACGCCCATGCCCCGGGTAGGGTATGGCGGGGGGTATAATTAACCGAAATTCGCCAAGACAATAGGTACGAACCACAAAACCCACGATCGGATACATATTTATACTTGCCCACATGGCGTGCGTGCGATACCAAACCAATTGCGATGTATATCAGAAACGAGGTTAAGTAATGTCAAGTGTTCGGTTATTTTCGTTTCCCCGAGTTTATATGGGTGATTAGAGTTCACGATAGAAATATCAACATGAGATATTAAAACTTCAGAGATAGTCTGGATGTCGAGATACACACTGGTTTTAGCAATTTCTTTAATTTTGTTTGAATCAAATAGATAGGTCCAAGATGGTGAATGTTCACGCAAATACATATTGTTTTGAAACAATCGCATGATACATGGAATTGCATCGAAAGTGTGGCCGTGTGGGAATGCTCACCTTCTCCACGTCAGCTAAAGCATAAACGAATTGGGCACAGTATGGCGCAACGTCCCAACCTTCTGCGACAGAACGGTGCACTACATACGTGCGAATTTTAGCTTGAAGCCAGTCCAGCTAACCAGAGTACGCTCGTGTGACCTTGTACCATGAAATGAAGTGTTGCCAATCGAAACAGAGGATGATGGTAACCTTTCCTTTCGCCAACACCGGCGTTTGTGAGTTCTTAGTCCGACCTCACTTTTCTGCACAGGTACGGGTTATACACTAAAAATACACTGCGTTCGGTTGATCAGCCAACCGGTTGGGCTGTCGACTTCAACGTTGCGGCTTCGTGTCTCGTACCGAGCACCGTATATATGATAAAACCTATACTTAGAGTGACGCCACGAAAGTGATTGTGCACTACGTGTACTTCTGATCATCTCTGGCTATCTCAATTTGTCACGCAAGACATTACTTCGAAGAGGTTGTGTTAGAGCAGCCTGGCCTATATTTCCACAAGGTGGTGCAAAACTAATACTCAGTTGAATGTTCATTAATAACCAGTATCAATGTAAAGAGTCAATGTGCCGGAACTCTGAGTACACCACCGAATATATCGATGAACGCCTTATGGACATGAGGTTTGAGATAACGGGCCACCGCGGAGCGGTCAACTTCCTAGCTGGATACGCCCCAACAGAGGTCGCAACCACCGACAGCAAGCACAGGTTCTGGGAAAAACTTGACAGCCTCGTGCGGGGGATCCCTGCCAAGGAGTGTGTGTACGTACTGATGGACGCCAATGAGCGGACGGGAGAGAGGGTGGATGGAGAGGACGAACGTATCATGGGCGAGCACGGGCGTGATAAGCTGAACGACAATGGCAGGCTGCTGCTGACCTTCGCAACGGACAACAGACTAGCAATCACGAACACTTTCTTCCCCACACGTAAGGGTGGGATATGACACACATACAACGGTGTGTCGGGGGACGAATGCCGGCGCATCGATTACATCCTCACGCAACAGGCACACCGCGGCCGAGCGTCCAACGTAATCGTCGTTCCCCAACCGGTACGCCCAGTAAAGGCGGACTCAGACCACAACATGGTTGTAGCCACCGTCGACCTCGGTGGCAGACTTGCCCATAAGCGAGCAGTGCGGACCAAATCGAAACAGCAGCAGTTCAGCCGACAGGAATTGCAGGTCGAAACAGCACGACGGGCGGTGAGCGAGCGGTTCACCCACAACCTCGACCAACAACCGGGTGAGCCAGCGACCACCACAGCGGGGATGGCGACGATGTTTACCAATGCCCTCCTCGACGCGGCGCAGACGATACTACCCGAGGAACCGCGTAGACGACGCACGTAGGAGTGGTGTGACACCCCAGTGACGAGACATTGGAGGCGGCCCTTGCCAAGCGGCGGGAGGCGCGCCGCGCGATGAGGGGCAATTGGACCACAGCGACATGGAGGACCCTCAAAGCAGCATGTAAGGGAGTGACCGCAGCAGTCCAAACGGGCATCTATGCCCACCTCGACAGGTATGTGGCGGAGCTCGAAGCGGTCTACAAGGACCGCGACATGAGAAGGCTGTACAAACACCTTAAGAGATCAGTGGGCCTCAGTGGGAGACAAGCGGGGGGGCAGCAATTCGTCACGGACGAGGATGGCGTGCTGCTCCGGAGCAAGGAAGACATCCTTCAGCGGTGGGCGGGATTCTTCGGCACCCTCCTCAACACCAAGTCCCCCACCCTGAACCCGTACATCGCCCAAAAGGTGACGCAGCGACCAGCGACTCGAGCCACCCGACGGTTGGGAGCGGCGCCAGACCTCGAGGAGGTGGAACGGGCAACGAAAGGCCTGCAGAACTGGAAGGCACCCGGCCACGACTCTCTCCCTGCCGAGTTGCTCAAGATTGATGACGACGAACCCGTCGTCCTGGAGCGCCTTCATGCCATCCTCGTCGACGTGTGAAACGGTGGAGAAATCCCGCAAGAGTGGAAGGATGCAACCATCAAAGTGCTGTACAAGAAGGGCGACCGGTCCAACTGCAATAACTTCAGGGGGGTCTCGCTATTATCGCACGTAGGCAAAGTCCCCGCCAAACTCATCACCAACCGCCTAAGAGCCTTGTGCGAAGTCAACAACATCCTCCTGGATGAACAGTGCGGCTTCTGACCTGGTCGATCCTCAGTATGCATGCTGTTCGTCGTGCGCCGACTCCAGGAACTGGGGCGGAGAAGGAGAATACCGCTCTACATGTGCTTCGTCGACCTACAGAAGGCCTATGACTCGGTGGACCGAGAGCTGCTGTGGAAGGTGCTGGCCAGGGCCGGGATTCCTGCGGAGATGGTCACCGTCATCCGCCAATTCCACGACGGAATGCGAGCCCGGGTGCGCATGGATGATGGAGAACTGTCGGACTGATTCCTGGTCACGCAGGGCTTGCGACAAGGGTGTGTGATGTCCCCACTGCTGTTCAGCGTATTCTTCGCCGCGGCCCTAGAGGTCGTTATCGTACGATTCAGCGAGGACGATGGTATCATGCAGAACCTAGTGCTCCTGAAGAAGGAGACAGGAGCGGGGACGGAGACACCATTCGAACGCGTACGGAGGGCGGTGTGGGGGATGCTGTATGCCGATGACGCCGGCGTTGTTTCGAGGTCCGTCGACGGACTGGCGAGGATGATGACCGTTATCGTGCAGGTGTTTGGAGAGTTCGGGCTAACGGTGTCGGAGAAGAAGACGGAGACTCTCCTGATGCGCGTAAAGGAGAAGCAGCCAACACCGCCCCCGCCGCCGCTGATCATCGAAGCAGCGGGGCAGAGATACACCCAAACCCTCGAGTTCCGGTACCTGGGCGGCCTCGTCAACGAACATGGCGACCTTACCCGGGATATCAACTTCGGGAGCAGAGCAGCGTCGGCGTGCGTCAGGAGGTTTGGCCCGGAGCTCTTCGATAGATCGGGAGCACCGTTTCGACTCAAGGCCCCCCTGCTTCAAGCGGAGGCGATGGAGGCACTGCTGTACCGTTGCATGACATGGGCCCCACATCGCGACCACTACCGACTGCTGCGGACGATACACTACCGGCTGCAGCTGCGAGTTATTGGGTACCAGCGCAAGCAAGGCACCTGCCGGCAACTGTCCTACGCCCAGGCGCTGAAGAGGGTCGGGTACCAGAGCGTGGAAGCCACTGTCCACTGCCACGCCCAGGCCCTGAAGAGGGTCGGGTGCCAGAGCGTGGAAGCCACTGTCCGGCAGCGGCGCCTGCTGTTCGCGGGGGCCGTGGCAAGGCAGCCAGACGGGCGACTCCCGAAACGACTGATGTTCGGGGAGCTGGTTGGGGGGGAAGGACCCGGGCGCGGGGTTCCCGGAGCGGAACTGGCAGACGTGCCTGAAGGTCGACTTCAAGGCATTCAGAGCTACGCACGGTTCTACGGACGACAGGAGATGTGTCTTTGGTGTCCCGAATTCAGTTTGGACGGAAGCAGCGAAGGTGAAGGGAGGAAGGCAGTGGTACAAGGGAGTGCTGCAGGGAGCTGAGAGGTTTATGACCTCCTGGCACAAGGACGAAGAGGAAGCTAGCCGAAAGCGAGAGACCAAGCGAGACAAAGAGCGCAGCAATAATAAAGAGACGCCAAGAACCAACGGGACGGGAGGGGTGCGGAACAAGGGCGAATCGGCGAGGGAAGAAAACAAGCGAGAAATGGCGGACAGAGTGGCGCGATATGAGCCGGATTGACTCTCCTAGACTGTTTGTTTGTTTGTTTTTGTTTTTTCCCCTCCCCCCACCGCCGCACCATTGCACCACCCCCTCGGGATGACGTGTCTGTGCTGTCTGTGTGGTCTTGTTTGTTTGAGTGTTAGGTTGTACTTTTGACTTGTCTCTTTGTCTTTGCCTTTGTCTTTTTTCCCTTTGTTTTTTTTTACCTTTTCACCTTTTGCAGTTACACTGCTCGCAGGCCGGGGATACATCAGTAGCACGGGACCATAGTTCCCTTCCCCCGTATCATGTCTGCGTTTATAATCGGGGTGGAGGACCCGATTTATTTGCCTGACCGGCGTGAACCCGGCACGGAACACCCCGGCACTATAGGGGCACCAATATAGAATCAGGGGGCGTATACCCCCGATTGGTGATGTCGACCTTTCCATTTTTATTTTTACCTTCACATGGCGTGTAGAGGGGAGCGGAGGGCTCCAGACTATCTGTTTTTGACTGACTTTGATCGCTTTGCGGACCCTTCGGGTTCCACTTATATTTCAGTGTACATTTTTTGAGTGAGTTAGCCTGTGACCACAGGAATCGACCGTGTCAAGTGTTGGATTAGTACGGATAGATGGAGGTACTGGATAGAGAGACCGGCACGGTTTTTAATGTGAAGACAACAACAACGACAACAACAATCAATGCTTGTTCAGTGGAGGAGCTGGACCAGCCGCAAAGCAGTGAACGCGAGAGTGCAACCCATACAGGGGTGAGATGACTAATAAAAAGGGTCCCCGCCCATGCTTTGTTTTTGCTTACAAAAAGTGTTTTTTTTAAAGGGGACGATATGTGTGTGTCTCGTGTTTCCAAACGCACTGACATCAAATGCAAAACCTTCTACAGCAGTATGTCCTAAAACAAGGTGTCCATCGGAAACATAAACTTAACGTGGCCTGCAGCAATGTTGCAGCCCGATACCGCAGCGCTAGACAATGGTGATTGCAAGTGGAATGTACACCTATATCACAGTAATACCTTGTCGCTTGGGATCCGGAAATTGCTGCATTTATACTTTTTAAGGAAAGCAGGCGCGTCCCAAAAGTATTTTGTCGACACCTATCTATCTAAAACGGTCATAATAGAAAACCAATCGGAGCCCTGTGATCCTTGGACGATTTAGCGCGAAATCAGTTTTTTTCAAGTTTTGTTTTTGAATTTTTCCATAAAAAAATCACTTGGTTTTAAAGACCCCCCCTCGGAGGCTCAGGGGGGGGGGGGGGGGGGGGGGCGTACTCATTTGTTGCTTGCCTTAGTCATTTGACCATTGACCACGCATCCCTTTCGAGACGGAGCACCGTTCCTACTCCTAATAGAGACACCTCCAACACTTGGGCGCTCATTACGTTGTTTCCATATATTACAAAGAAACCTTTTGCTAATCTTATCCCCTTCCTGCTTCGCCGCCTGTGGCCACCATCTATCTCCTAAGATAGCGATCGTTTTCTCGCTACTATTTAGTGTACCAAACTGCTCCATGTCACACTCGTCTATTTTCCTCATCTCCTCCTCTAGCACATCCCTTTCCTCCTTGTACCTTTCACATTCTCCCACTATGTGAACTCTACTCTCTATGGCTTTGCCACATGGGCACATCTGTGCCTCTACTTCCTCCTCCTCCCGGCTACTGGTATACCTCCTTCTTCTTTCTGGCAGGTCCAGGTCCCCTACACGAAATCGCAGTTTCAGCTTTTTCGCGAAGTCCATTGGGCCGTGCAGATACCTTTTCATTCCTATTCCTTCTCTCAACCCCCCGTACATCTCTAAGTGTTCTTCCCCTTCCACCTTCTTTCTCAGTGCTAGCCTTTCCCTTCTTTCTATCCTTTCTTTCACTTCTGTCTTGTATCCGCTAAATTTCTCTATGGCCAGCGTCTCTTTTTGGTTTCCTATTTCCTTCCATACTTTCTCGACTACGCTATCCCACCTTATTCCAGCTCGCCCTTTGGTTACTTTCTCCCATACAGCTTTATCGGCTATGGCTGGCAACCTCTTATTTGGCATGTTCTTTACTTTATATTGCCATTTCAACTTACGCACGTCTCTATTTGTCTTAAGTGGGTACATTCCCAGTTCTGCTCTCAATACTGTATTACTCGTCGTACTTGAGCATCCTAGTACTTTTTTAGCTGCTGTCATCTGTACTGTTTCCAGCTGTTTTACGAGCTTCGCGTTCCCTTCCCATACTTCTCCTGCATATTCTAGCTTTGGTACAATCACATTCATCAGTATACATCTCTTAATTCTAGTGTCAAGGTGCGAGTCTGTTAGGACTGCTTCCATCTTGCCTACGTGTGCCTTACCCTTGCCTATTATTTTATTTATGTGTGCATCCCAAGAGCAATCTTTCGAGATTTCTACGCCAAGGTACGTATACTGGTCTACGATCGGTAATTCATCTTCTCCCCACTTCCACTTACAAGTTACCGGACTCTCCTTATCTTCGTTACATACAACTACTGCGCACTTTTTTACGTTCGCGGTCGCCGTCACTCTCCACTTCTTGGTGTACTCTATTGCCTTCTCTATTTGTTTCTGCAGTCCTTCGGGTGTTTCTGATATGCAAACGAAATCATCAGCAAACATCAATCCCGATACCGTATCTTCCCCCACCGTGACTCCCTGCGATGCTGCTTCTACTGATACTATCATGTCAGTAATATATACCTTGAATAGGTTAGGTGATAGCGTACACCCCTGTGCAACTCCCTGTAGGATATCAACGTACTTCGATATTTCCTCGTCCAACATCACAGCACTTGTAGCACATTCCGTCATCTTCTTCATCATTCTCCACATCTTTCCCCTTATCCCTATTTCCCACAACTTTTTCCACAGCCCATTTCTCCATACTGTATCGTAGGCCTTCTGTACATCTAAAAAGAAACAGTACGTTGTTAGCCCCGCGTCTTTCCTGCCTTGGATTATCTTACCTAATGTGTACACATGGTCGACGCAGCTACGGTTTGGCCTAAATCCTGCTTGCCCTTCGCTAATATTTTCTTCCTTCTCCATCATTGTTCCCATTCTATCGTTCAAAATCTTACAGAACGTTTTACCTACAGTGCTTAGTAGCGTTATTCCCCTATAGTTACCCGGGTCAGCCTTGTCTCCTTTCTTAAACAAGTTTACTACTACTCCTTCTCTCCATCTCTTAGGTGCGTACTCGTTTTTCCATATCCAGTTATACAACTTAACCATCATGGTAAGCATTCCTTCTCCCCCGTACTTCATAAATTCATTAACTATTTGGTCTGCCCCTTCTGCCTTTCTATTCTTAAGTTTAGCTACACACTTCTTAACTTCTTCTCTTGTGAACTCTCCCTGTAACCCTTCTGAACCACTGTCTTCCCTTTCTGATGCATCTACGTTCGCCTCCGCCCACGCGTTGATATATTTCTCAAATTCTTTGTCGAACGTTTCGTTGGTTGTGGGCGTCCCTAGCTTGCGGTAATGCTCTACAAGTACTTCCCTTTTCCCCTTCGAACTACTAACCATTTTACCGTTCTGTGCTCTTAATGTAGCTATCCCCGTATCTGCCTCTCCTGCTTGTTTGCCTAGTATCCCTTTTATCCCTACCCACATCTGCTTCATCCCGCCATCAAAGTCTTCATTCATTTTATTAACTACGTCTTTCCATACCCCCTTCTTCTTCTCAACCACCTTTTTTACTTTCTTTCTAGCAATACCATACTCCTCCCATCCTGACGTAGTTTTGCTCGATGCGTATCTTGCGTGTGCCTTTCTCCTTACTCCTATAGCCTCTTTTACTTCGTCATCCCACCATTTTACTGCTCTATTGCATATTATCAACTTCTTTCCTATTACTTTACTTGCTGTGGTCTTGACCAATTTCTCCCATCCTTCTATTATCCTCGCTCCTGCATTATCTCTCTCTATATTGTTCTTTGTCGTACCTATGCTTTCCAGCAGATCGGAAAAATGCTCTGCATTTTTAGTTCATCTCTTCTTGGAACTCTTCCCGTTTTTCCTTTACTTCTAGTTTATCTATTCGCCATCTGTACAATTTCCTACCGCGCCTATTTTTGATAACTCTCGTCTGCTGGCTGTCTGTCCATATTAGGCAGTGATCCGTAGTTCCTACGTCCGCGCGCATACATGTACTTCAGTTTCCTTACTACTTCCTTTTCTACCACATAAAGTCAAGAACGGAGCTTTCTCCCTTTTGTATGCACTGTCTAGTCCATTCTGGCTCTGGCTTTTTTACTCTACCGTTCAGAGCTCTTCATCTCATTGTTTCTTAAGGAACTTCAGCATCTCTTCCCCGTTCTTATTTTGTTACTTCCCCAACTGTCCAATGTTCTCGTTCGGGTTGCTTGCCTTCCCAATTCTTGAGTTAAAATCTCCGACTAGTACTACTTCTCCTTGTTTTTTATATTTTTGTACATCTACTGCTATTTCTCCGAATTCTTCTGTATATCTTTTACCGTACTCTTCGACTCTGGGGGCATATAATGTTTCCTAAGAAATAATATTTCGCTCCCCTCTCCCCTGGTATCTTTATCCAGATGCTTTCGTCGAATTTCGTGTCTTTTATCATTCTATTATGTCACACAGGTTTTTTGACTAGGAACCCTACTCCCCCCGCCCCCTATTCTTCTTGTTCTGCCCCTTCTCTCTTTTCCCTATCCATCGTACTCTCCAATTGTGCATCCTATTCCCCCCCCCTCTTTTCCCACGACTCTTGAATTCCACTATGTCTAGTCGCGCTCCTTACTTGTTCGGCTATTTCTATCCTCTTGCGCTCTTCCGTGGCGAATCCACATACGTTCCATGACCCTATTCTCAGCTTCTTCTTCGTTTCATTGTTCGCTCGACTCTTGTCTTTCGTTTTTTCTCTTCGTTGCTACTTCTGTGTTCTTTTCTTTGAGCTTTCTTACTGTTTCCGTTTCGGTTTTGTCTTCTTGCTCTACGCCACTGTGTTTCTCTCCCATTCCCTTTGGGCCAGTTCTGTTCCTGCCTCCCCTTACCTCCCGTTCACCCTAGGACTACGTCTTAGATTTTCTATCCATTAGCTATACATACCCTCCACCTAGTCTCTCTAACCCATGCCGACACTTTTTCTGTCTCTAACTCTGCCACTCCATGCTCGCTTTCGGTTTAAGTGTGACTCGAAAATGCTCTCCCTCCCTTTCTACTTGTCCTAATGCAAAGCAGTATAGTCCTACTTCGTCGCACTTCCTCTTGAACTCTATTCTCCCATGCGCTAGGAACTCCGAATACCAGCACTACTAGTATTTACCCTTCCAATTTTCTTACTCCACCCACCCTGCCTCACCGTTTTTCTCCAATCTCTTCCGAGACTATCTCCAGCTTGTTTTTGTTTATTTTGTAGTGGGAAATGTTCAAGTTACTGGGACTTCCCAATCCTAGTACTCGTTGAGGGTCTGGTGTTTTCAGTTCTTTTGCCGGCGCACCACACTAAATAGTGTTTCCAACACGGGCTCATAGCCTGGAGCCAAGTTCAACACCCTTAACACAAGTACCCCACGTTTGTGTCAGGCGATCTGCATGGTAACCATCCTGGCGTCCCACGACCGTATCTTCTATCTTCTTGCCCCGCTGCTGTACTGGTTACTTTCCTCCAGGGAGGTCATTTTTACCGTGCAAGGTTCAAGGACGGCTTGCATAACACAAAGTCTTACTCACACATCGGGATGCCCCGTACGTCCTTTCTCCATCGATGTACGTTTCACCATGGGTAGCTACCCCACTAATGCTCCCGAGTAGACCTTCGCTGCCGAAAGCTTGGCCAACGATCCCCCTACACTTTGTACCGGCTTCTATCCTTCAAAATTCAAGATATCTACGTACCGCTTGTGCTCCGTCTCTTTGGTCGTGTGTCGGTCAGTGCAAGCGTTTGTTTCTGAGTTCAATTGGCCTCGACTTAATTCATCATCATCCACCCCTCCCCTTCATTTGGCGCATGGTATTTGCACCGAAGTTTCAGGGGTTCAGGACGAGTCGGACCAGATTCCACCGCCCAATGGAAATCGGTATTTTTCCGGGTATCTCACCACGAGACCCCAACTTCATTAATTGAACATGTCGGGGTGACTTGCTGTATCTATGTGTGTGCATGTAAGGTGGTCCTCCTTCATGCTGGTTTTTGGTCTATGCTTTAATCTGTTTTCTTATTACCTGGTACGATATGGGAGAAGATATACATAATTTGGTTTGGGTTTTGATATGTGGAAAAAAACTGGTAGTTTAGTAATTTCATGTTATGTCCGGTTTGTGTTTTGGTATGAGAAAAAACTGGTTAGTTGAGTAGTTTCATGTCTATGTCTGGTTTGTGTTTTGATATGGGGGAAAAAAAACTGGGTAGTTTAGTATTTTCATGTCTATTTCCGGTTTGTGTTTTGATATGAGAAAAAAAAACTGGTTAGTTTAGTAATTTCATGCCTATATCCGGTTTGTGTTTTGACATGAGGAAAAAAAACTGCTTAGTTTAGTAATTTCATGTCTATTGTTCGGTTTGTGTTTTGGTATGAGGAAAAAAAACTGGTTAGCTCAGTAGTTTCATGCTAAGTCTGGTGGCTTGTTTTACAGCGTCGTGCCACTCGACGCCAACCCATAGTTGTCTAGCAGAATCTAGAGAGGGGGGGGGGTTTAAAGCCAAGTGATAGGTTTTTGGAAACATTCCGAAAATAACTTGTTTTTTTTTTTTAATCGTGCAGCGATCACAGTGCTCCCAGAGTGCAAAATCGAGGACAGTAAGCATTTTTTGCGCTCACTCGCAGTTACGTTTTCCTTTGCTCCGGACGACTCGAAGCGCAGATCGCGCACTAATTATTTGCTGTGGCAAGTACCATAGTCAGTGGACCTACCGCTTGTCTTAGTTATCCTAGCGTCGACTCTGATGCGAACCATGAGAGTCTAGCCGTCTTGGCCTATTTGCCAATATTGAGACACCCCCGACTTAAACCCACGTCACGAATAGTCTTGGGCGTTTCGGCCGCGGTGGTAGCTGACTAAAATATCTCACACTGGTTTGGAGTACAATGATTGACAGCTGGCGACTGACTCAGAAATTAATACTCGTTGTAGTCACGTGCCGATTACAATATCGTTTGGTTTACTTTCATATCTGAAGTCTCAAGATGCTACTGAGCTTCCGTTGCCCCATAGCTAGACTGGTATGTCCTACAATTCCTACATCACCAGTAGTTTGCAGCAGACTACCAGCGGCGGCTCCAGCTCCACGACGACAAGCAAACACTCCCCGCTCACTAGACCCAGCACTTGCTCCACCTGATAAGGGCCAGCCTTTCTTCACGCGCGTGTGCCACCTTGCAACTCGCCAGTATCCTACCGTTTTGCCTCTATTCCAGACGGCCTTCCTTCGAATACTTTTTCCTGCGTTTCACATTGCGCCTTCGAATACGCGATGTTCCCTTGGGCCATTGTAGAACTCCAGGCATGTTCGAAGCATGCGGTAACGTATTCGATTGACAGTGATGGTCAAGAGGCAGACTGACGACGAAACCCCCGAGCGGTGTGCCCAGATAAGCACTTCCCTTCGCCGTAGATCCACAAAAACAAGTATTATGTGTTTATATCTAGACTATTTCCGCGGTACCCGGGGTTGGAGCGGGTGTAGGTTGGAGTGGGGTTATGTCGACCACCAATTATTCACCATCGTGTCCGCCCACGAGGTATATTTTCTGGAATGTTCCCGAACCACAGTCAATGGTAGATGAAATAGCCACAATCTATCAATTCTCAATCCCAAAATACACCGCAGTGTCTCGTTCACTATATCACTTAGGCAATCCACACAATATTTATGGACTACCGTATATCTCGTAATGCTCCGCTTACAACGGTCGAATCGCCACACATTATGTGGATATAGGTTACATTTTAGCAAGGATGACAAGAATGCGTCGATACACACTGGGAACGAGGAGTCACAATGATATGCAAACACCCGTGAAAACTAATAGCTGAAACAGTTCACCATGCAGGGACACTTGTTTCTAGGCGTGCTTCACAGCGGTTGCCGATCGTAGCAAACATATGTATCGAAAGTATTTTTACAGCTACATCGGATATAGTGCGCATCGGTGAGCCTCTCACAGAGTGGCCGAGCGGCAAGCTTGTGTCTGTCTCTACAGCTTCTCTGCGTTAGATGTCATTTCATATATACTTTCTGAGTAATAACTCCCCAGAAAACAATAGATGGTGTACTGCGTGTAATATGCATACCTGGAACTATGCATCCGTTTACCTCACTTCACACAAGTGGGCGGACATGCACAAATACAAATCGTCAAAGGGGCGTGGAACCCCCGGTTTTCCGTTAATTTGGGTATATAGGCAAATGAGCCCCTCGGCAGGCAATCTTACGTGCCCCAAGCTGCGTCAAACAGAAACCGCGACGCGCCGGCAAGACGCCAGCAGACCTTGCCGGCCACGCACCCCTCTATGTATCTGTTTTCGGCACAAGATGAGGGGACTACCGCAGTGCGGCACAGTATGAGGGAACAATTGACCCCCCCTTTCGACAACAACTTCGGTGGGTATCACCCGTCAAATACGCTCAATGTATCTACTCCTCGTAATTAACCACTGTTTCCATCAATCTGGCCGAACACCTGACCCTTTAATATGACTTGTGAATGCTTCAAGAACGACTGCAAGTGCATCTGCCTCCAAGTCACAGCCAAACAGCCCGAAACCATACCGATCGGAATATGCCGGGATGTTGAGAATAGTCTCAATTACTTTTCTCCGAAGATATCTAGGATCACTTATGAATCATATCTTCACACACGAAGTACGGACATTGTTGCTTCTTAGAACCTATGATGCCGAGATACATTGATATGCCCGAACATAGGTCGTGGTTTGCCGGGTGCGTAGTTGTTTGGTGCTCGGTGCTTAATTGGCAGGCGGGGGGATTTTGGGTGCTTGGTTTCAAACAGAAGAATCGATTAGGACACGAGGCTAAACCCCTGAGTGACTTTCCACTGCGTTGGATGCAGGAGGCTGGTGTGATTTAGTTGTCCGCCATCCAGCAATCAAGCAGCACCAACCCAGCAACCCTCGACGAATGTAAGTATTCTCATCATCCCAGATCCTCCGTGGATTTTGAGGCCCAACGATATCTTGGATTCGTCTACGAGTATAAAAGTGTTGCGATTTGGTTGATTTGTTGGGCGGTGACGTAGGAACGTCTATACGTGTGGTCATTGTACCATTGACGACTGTCAGAAGTTGCCAGAAATGTGTATTCTGTCGACCCAGTGGGCAGAGGCCGTTATCAATTAGGAGAACGATATACATTTAGGTAATATTGCGGCCCTTAACCCGTTCATAAAATGCGATATATGCTTGCCTCCTGCTGCTCTGCGGCGTTCCTGTTAGGCCCAATAAAACGCCTGAAAGCAAAAGGCTTGTTAGTGCTCGGAATGGACTCCGGGTGTTGAGGAGAAAGGTGGCCGATTATGATGATAGTCGAGAGGTAGGCGCTATGATGACACCGTGCCAACGACCATGTGATGCTGTGCATCCGGTGCAACCCCAGTCAAAGTAGGAGCAGCGGTCACGGACGAAACGCAACGCGTGACCCCGGGCGCAATTGCAGGTGTGACTCTCGGCGATGTCACCAGCTCCTGGTGAGGACCCTCCAGCCCCTGGAGGGGACACTCTAGATGTTGTTGATACTCCAGCCCTGGGTGATGGCCATCCTGCCCTTGGTGTTGACGATCCAATGATCTCGGGCGATGATGCTACGTCGATTCCAGGCGATGCTGCTCCGAAGACACCAGGCGAAGATGCTTCAGTGGCCCCAGACCTTAGCGCACTGGGGATCCCAGACGATGAAGCTCCGCTGTCCGCAGCAGTAATCAACACCTCGAATGAAATTAGACCCAGGCCCTCCTTGGGTTGATATAACGGCACCACGACCTCGCCCTTCCGCAGGTGAAGATTATCTCCCTCGAAGACGCCGGGTCATTGTTACGGGGGAAGAGAAGACTTGTCGCCCTAGGCCTGATACGATCAAGCTGGGAAACCGTACTCGATTTGCCTTGCCAGTCTGGTTGATGGTGCCGTAGAGGATCCCGGTTGCAGTTCCTCCTATCTCGCTTTTGCCTGCAGTCACGATTGTTTTCGGTGCGTCCAGTAGCGTGTAGTCCTTCATCCGGTCCTTCAACCCGGGGATTACGTCGTCATCCAGAACGTGCTATGTTGCACCGCTGTCCACCACCATCGTGATTCTTCCGCTTTTAGGTAGCTACGTCCGTCCCTTAGTAGAAGCCATCCACACGAAACCACCGTTGAAATTGTCGTCGAGATTGAATGTGGGCTTTTCGCGGTCATCCGTAATGGAGGCGTGGGCGCCGAGCACAGCAGTGCTGAAAGCGTTGTCCTTCTGTTGGTGTGGCGCTCCCAGCTTATAGCAGTCGGCGTCGTTGTTAATCGTGGAAGTAGCAACGGACCACCACTTTTCCCCAGCGCCGTCCCCGCCTCCGAGAGCACAGTTTGCCCCAGAAGGTTTCGTCTTACTGCCCTTGTTGCGCTGCTTGGATTATCTTCCAGTGTCCCCCCTGGCGGGCATATAACAATTGCGCGAGATGTGTCCTACCTCGTGAGAGTTGTAGCAAATGGTTGACTCCGAGGAAATGGCAATACCACGTCCAGTGATCCTACCTTTCGCCTCATTGTTACACGACAGGATGTCAACGTACAGATGACGCATTGTGCGTCTTAATCTGGGCGAGATCAAAGGTGGGATCACGACACATCATTAACTTGATGCTCTCGTACTCCGGCGAAAACCTATAAACGACGCTGTCCTTAAACCGCCGGTCAGTCATGGGCTCGCCCATCGCCTCTACTTCACCGAGTTTGATTCTCGCTTCGGTGAGGTAGTGGTCCGGGTCTTCTCTGGCTTTCATGGCGGTTGCTGCCAGTTCCGCTGACTTGTCGCGGATATTCTCGTCAGTAACCTTGAGGTACTTCTCTTGACGGGTTTACCCTGCCAGTCCTTGCACCCGTCGCCGCTAATACCGGTTGCATCTTTGTGTTTGAGGACGATCATAGATACCATTTTCTGCGTCACCATGAAAAGGATCGCGTAGAGGTCGTGAGACACTCTGTCATGCGCTTCCTGTTGTTGTGCTGGATATTTACCTGTTGACTCCCCCGTTGCCGTGGTCAGCCTGGGCTGCCCTTGCATAATGGCGTATACATATCTGCGATTGATCCTAAGCACCAAGAAGTTTCGTTTTCGCGTGTCCTTGAACTCCGAGGGCAGTCTGCTGCTGATAACCTTGAGACCCCTGACGGTGTTGGCGACGTTGCCCTTGTTGCTGTTAAAAGCCCTTTATCTTGGCAGCCTTTCGTCTTCTAAGTCGTACTCTCGAGCGTAGAACGGTCTTGCACAGTAGGTGGAAGAAGTTGAAGACGAACTTGATGTAAGGCAGGCCTCCTTAGCACAGTATATCGAGCAAGTGGATATTGATGCGTAGACGCAGCGTTGACTTGACGGTGTCCACGTGGAGCGCAAAGTACTGTCTTGGGCGTGGATGACTCATACAGCAGCTCAGTTCGTCGAAATTGATGCAGAGTGGTCTCGTCAGTTACCCGCTATCCGGCGCTGATGGTTACGGGCAGCAGCCGATCTACAGGCAGTAATTCGGGTTTTATGCCCGGTTTTGAATACGCACAACAGAGCTCCAAACTAGTACAGCAGTCCAGCAGCACTTACTTGCGTGGAGTTGATGTCGTACTGCTCGGAATCCGAGGCTTTAAGATTCACAGTCCGTCGTGAAATCTACGATACGCACAATATAGCCCCTACCTACAGCAGTGCAGTTGGTGTCGTGGGGTTCATGTCGTATTGCTCGGCGTCCGAGACTTTCGATTCACACTCCGTCGTGAATTTTAAAGTACGCACAACAGAGGCACTACCTACAGGAGTGTAATTGGTGTCAGGGGGGTTGTGTCGTATTGCTCGGCGTCAGAGACTTGGAAATCCGTAGTCCGTTACGATTTGTCAAGCACGCAGAAACCAAGCCCCCTAAAATCTACAGCCGTGCAGTAGCTCTTATCGCAGGGTTAGTGTTGTCGTGCATGAGAAGTCGCTCGGCGTCCGAATATTCCGTTCCACAGTCCGTTGTGGAATACGTACAGCAATCCTTGAACTACTACAAAAACAGCAGTCGAGGCGGTTATGTTGAACGTGTCGTACGTAGCTCGAGGTCGATCGTTAGGGTATAACACCACTATCCGTCGTGATGTTCGTACAGTAGTCATTCAACTACAGCAGCAGTAGCAGCAGCAGTTGCATTGGACGCGATTCTCGTATGTAGTTCGAGGTCGATCTTGAGGCTTTTGGTTTCGCCGTGTACAGCAGCAGTAGTCATACTCGCAGTACTGTAGGCGACCTGTTTTCTTCGGTAACCAAAATGAAGTAGGAGTATGGTCTTCAATCTACCGAGACAACAGTAGCTTGTTCTGGGTTCACGTGCTCACTCATGTTAATTGTTCTTTCCGAGGAGTCAATACCAATCCCGGTCACAGCCAGCCCTGGTCAGTAGTCTAGTCTGATGACCCGTGATGATGCTGTGAAAGTTCGAAGCAGCCCTGGGCGTATCTTCCAGTGCTGCAGAGCTTCTTGTAGTACGCCGTAGTTTCAATTCGCAGCGCGTTTCGTCGTGTCTGAAGCTGCAGTCGGATCGCTTGCGCGGTAACGAGGCTCATAACCTGTTCGTGATTAAAAGTGGCCGACTATGATGATATTCGAGAGGTAAGCGCTTGGGTTGCTGTTAGGCAAGTCCGGTTGCGAGCTTCGCTCAGACGAAAGATATCGATGAAGTTGAAATGGCGCTCTCGGGCCCATACAGAGAAAGGAAGAAATGAAAGAGGGAGAGCATGAGAGAGTGGGAGGATGGGATGTGCCACAATCAGTCAGCTCTCAGCAAGACGCGCGCCTTACGGTTAACCCCGGGCCATTATACTGCCCGAGCTACATCAACATTCCCAGTATCGATACGTAACAGCGTTCCCAGCATCGATACACATAGTGCTTGCTCTAGACCGTTCTCGGTGCGTACTCGTGAACGTTACTTATACTTATTGCGCCGAAAACCGACGAACTACCACCAGGTTAATTTTCTTGGAGCGTTCGTCTTACGCGTGGTTTGAGTGCCAAACAATTCCGGTCTTCTATCAAGTATATCCTGTTGTGGTACGTAGTACGTGGATAGTTCGTGCTGCTGTGCTCTGACTTATGGACGACTATGTTACCGAGCAGCGACTCGGTAAGCTACTGGCTACTGCTGTAGCGAAGTACCTAACACTACCAGCGGGCGCCTTACCAACACCTCAGTCCTGCATTCAGCCCCAGGCATCGGCACGCAGCAACGCTTGCCACGGACGTGGTTTGCCTATACCCTAAACCGGTCTACAAGATATTGGATTAAACATCCCCTTCATCAATTCCTCCCGATATTATAAGACCCGTCTACGGCGTCCTAGCTGCTTTGTTGCACATCAGACAGGCACCGACCTGGAACAAACTTGCGCCGAACGTCCGGGTTATTGGCGGTCGAGCTCATGGAATAACATGATAAACATTTGCGGCTTCCCAATAACGAGAATGTGGCAGTTATGACCCAATAAGGGAGGCGAGCACCAACCAAAGAACAACGCAATTTACACCCTTTCACTGAGGCTGGTGAACGTTTTACTCGAACAGTATATTCGATACCAGAGCGTAAAATAGGCGTCCGACTCGTGGTGAAATCACCGCACCACGAGGGGGAGGTCGTGGTGCGGGCCAGCACCACACCGCCGAAGGCGATGTGCGGCTCCCCGCAGGGGCCCCCGGAGGCCACCGCCTTTTTTTACCATATGTGCGTCAATGTACTCAAAATATGCGTCTAACCCGCTCGGTTTATCCTCTTTTATACGTGGTGCCGGCTGCCTTGGAATGTTCTGCATTTTGAGAAGAAACAAGGACAAAATTACGGTAAAAAAATCAACAGACATATCGTCAGCAGATGTGAGGTGCTTGAATAGACGCCACATGCCACGGGGCCCCTGGCCTGGTTCGCCTGGAACGTCCTCAGGCATATGAAATTGGCAACAGTTTAAATCAACCTATCAAAACAAGTAAAGTACTCTTTGCCAAAAGAGTAAACAAGACCCAAACATTGCATCTGACATGAAATCAAGACAAAACAACCCCCCCCAAAAAAAACGCCTGCGGCGAAAAACGGGACAAAACATTTTTCGTCTGCGACGCAATAGGTCCGATTTTTTTTAGCCTGCGGCGATACAGGCCTATTTTTGTTCCAGCTACGGTGAAAAAGGACCCGCTCAATTGTTTTCGAATCCAGCGAAAAAAGGTGCGGCACAAAAAAAGCGTGGTGCGGCAAGCCGCACCATGCCTTCGGCACGTGGTGAAAAAAACGGGATTTGCGAGAAAAAGGTGCGCCAGCGCAACATTTCACCACATATTTTACGCCCTGGTTGATACTACTCCCGGAACAGCAGCCGTCATGTCACGCAAAATTGGAACTTAAACCAGTTGTTTCCGTAATGACCGGTGGGAATGGAATGAAATATATTGTTGTCGGTCGTCCCATTCCAATGTGTTGTTCGGGGTTGCGGTTAAATTTTCCAAGCTTTCGCCACTGCTGCTGTACCGGGAATGAGTTCAGGGGGAAATAAAATACACCGGTTGTTGTTAGAAGCCCGAACGCTTCCGATCGAGTGGTATCTACCGAACCCCGACGATATTATGTTGCCTACGTTTACCAGTTGTGTCCCTTTTATAATACAAGGGTGGGTGTCTGTGATTGAGTAGCATATATTTTAGAGAGGAGCCGCATCGTTGGCCCAGTTCCCAAATCCATCTTTGTTGGAATATATTTTTTCGACTATGCCAGCAGCATCTTTCAGCGGCCCACGATGATCTACGCACAACACATGTACATTGCGTTCAATCCTCAGTGCCAGGACTAAGTTATTGCCCCGTATGTCGGTTCTGTTCGCGAACTACGTCGAATGCACACGATGGGTCACTAATATGTTGCGCGTAGTAGACGATCAGGTTTGTATACGCTTCTGTCGAACGTGATACTTGTACCCACACGACGTGTCAAGATGTTTGTCGGCATATTGTGCACAGAGCTGCACCCGTTTGCCGTACACTCTCGTATACGCCTGTCCACCGTAAAGCGCAATACCTCTTGACCGAGGCTTCAATGCATACACAACACCCGATCGAGCCGCACCTCGCCGTCACGTTTCGAGGTGCCATATACGGGTATGTGGGGAGTCTAAGGGGATCAAAAGCCTGGTCGTATCTTGGCATCATCGGCGACTGCACCACGAAAGCCCCGCAAAACACATCGAGGACACATCCTGGAACAAGCTGCTTGATCGCACAAAGGAAATATTCGATCTCGGCAGACCAGTACGAAACCGCTGAGTACCACACGTAACCCCCCATCTGTTTTCTCTAGACAACCGGTCACGTCGAACGTATCACAAAAGCACCACATAAAACGGCCCATCTCAAATTCAATACTTTCTCATTGCCAAGGTAAAACGGCAATCAAAACTTCCACCATAAAAACCTGCCAATGTAAACGGTATTCCCTACTTCCATCATTCAAATAAATGCTGACTTAAAGCAGCATTCCCGATACACAGTGTCGCAATTTTCGATTCCAGTATAGATATCCCGACACAACCTGGACAGCATCTACGGCGAAGGCTAATGAAACACACGTCGATATGCTGGTAAAGCCTTCCAACAACATCATCAGCACCGTCTTCACATATGTATATATATATTATACCCCTCGATAGCATTAGCCCCCGTTCGGGCACACTCACCGCAAAACGCAATACTTGTTGACCGAGGCTTCACCAACAAAAATAACGCAAAACAGAAGCCGCACCTTGCGTTCACGCTTCGTCCTCACCCATACAGCTATACGCTGGGTCCGATAGCATCAGACCCATATCCGTATCTCCGTATTATCAGCGACTGCATCGCGAAGGGTCAGTCAAGCACATCGAAAAAGCATCCTGGTAACAAATGCTTCACACAATAGAAGCACCCAATCACCGTGAACTAGTACGAAACCGCTGAGTACCACCCCCCTACTTTTTTCTCCAGACGACAGCTCCCGACGAACGCATCAAAAGGTGCCGAGTAGAATGGCCCATCTTAAATGCTATACTCCCACATTGCCAAGGTAAAACGGCAATCCAAACTTCCATCATAAAAATAAAAATAAAACGTGAAGCAGCACACACGATACCAAACATCTCAATTTCGGTTCCACTGTAGATATCCCAACATCACCGGGATGGTAGCTTCGGGAAGGGCCAAAGTGAAAACGCGTAAAAACGCTGGTAAAGCCCTCAAACGAAACCATTGGCAATGTCTTCACACATTAATATTGTACCCCCCGATAGCAGTAGCCCACCTTTGTGTACTCTGGGAGAGAAGAACAACACAACGTATCTGATATAGATCACTTCAAATCGAGTCATAACATCCCCTCCCGATGGGTACTGGTAGGAGCAGAACAATCGAAGGAAACGTCTCCAATCGAATGTACGCAGCCCCCGTGCTAGACAATACCGTAAGACGTATCCAAAAACACAAGTAAGCATTGCATCCCAATTCAAACTATTGGTACCAGTAGTTCCTCCCCCGTGTTGTGCGCGCCTGACCGACAGTCAAAGCGTACGAAAAGATTCATATATACTGGCATACTCTACGGACGTATCAACCCCACTTGACGATTGCATCCCTCCCAACGCACTGGTTTCCTGAGCATTCCTCAAGTCCCACGTTAATTCTTCGAGCACTTGGACAAAATATCAAATGCCTAAATGAACGTTTAACTAGGTATCCAATGCATAAAATAACGTAAAAAGGGGCTCAAATTCCTGGCTTGGCTGACCAAACCAGCGACTATCCCACGTGTGATCACACGTGCAGCAGGGACTTCGTGCTTGCTTGCGCTCGACGTGGGAATGCCGACCTGCACTTGATGCATTTTTCGAAATTAATGGCTACTAGCTGCAGGTCCCTTCAATTAGCCGAATAACCCAAAACCAATCATACTCTATCCCAGTCCCGAGACATACAAACCATAATATCTCTACCAATAAACCCTGTTTTGTTCGTTACTCCGATATCAGAGGCCGTTACGTCGTCTACGAACAAAACTACCATTTACGCGCCGTCTTGTGCCCGCCGCTTGGGCATGTACGTGGTGGGCGCGTCGACGTATTATGTTCACGATCCGATTGTATGGATGGGAAACTTGTCGTAAGCCTGGCATCGATGTTGTTGCAGCGAAATCGCTCAACCTCCCCTCATGGCCTACTGACGTGAATACGAAACGGTAGTCTATCGTGTCAAAGACAAACCCTACTACGTATAATTCCACGAAGTATTTTCCTATCTCATCACTGTCGGACATCCTGTATTTAGAGGTTGTGAAGAAGGGCAAAGTCGGTACCCAGAGAACCGGACACGCGGTAGTCCTCAACAGTCCCACGGAACGCCTCGTACCCTTCCATCACCTCGCGGCCATCTTTACCGACCACCGGGCGCGCCGTCTCCCCGAGGATTCCGGACAGCGACTGGTTCTCGATGGAAAGCCCGTGCAGACCCACGTCCATCTGCCAGAACTCCAAGTTGGGCAAGACGCGGCCATCCCAGTCGACCTCTCCATCACCTTGGTAGTTCGAGCCCACGTTCAGGCGAACCGTGACGGCGGGTGTAACGATCTTAAATACGGCGTGAATGGACTGAACCTCAGCGAGATCGTGCTGCTCGATGTACTGCTTGCACCATTTGGACGCCGCCATGTCCTCGAAACGTAGGATCCAGTCTTCGAACTTTTCATCGGTGGCCAGTTGGCGGGAACCTTGCAGCATTTCATCGTACAGACGGGCCCATACCTTGTCGCCGCCGAACTGACGGCACTCTGCTGGTAGGTTTGACGCCGAAAACGTAATGCCTTCCGCCAGGGGTTCATCCCTGGAAAAGCGAAGGAGGCCTTGTTCTTCTTTTCCGTCGACGACAGCCCGCAGTCCGCCGTTGGCAAGGCAGGGTGACACCGCGCGGGAACAGCCGTCTGTGTCAATATCATACGGGTTGTTCACCTCGATAACGAGAGAATGACCTCCTGTCAAGACGCTGAGGCCTGTGATCAACTGGCGATCAGGGAACTCGACGGGCAAAGGGGCGGTGACGCGGACGTTGACGTGAAGATCGGCATCCTCGTCCTTGACCATGTTGTACCACTGTCCGTCGATCCCAGACCAATCGATTTTCTGGCCGCGGAGGCCTTTCATGTGCGGGTCGTCGCACATGTCGACCCCATCCGGGCACGCTGCAAAGTTGGGGTTGAATACGGAGCAAATGTTGTTGTCAGAGAGAGAAAACAGTACACTTAATTTTTATATTTAGCAAAAAACGCAAAAGAAATAACGACGAAGAAAGACCAAGAAACACCCTTTCACATAAGATTGTGCAATGCTTGCGAAGGGAATCCTGCGAGTAATGTACTCGACGTGCTGTCAACGTTAACGGCGGTATGGTACCATGGAAAATCGCGTGAACTGTGCGTCGTGTCTGTACGATAGAGATACCCACCCATATGACTGAAACGTAGTCGGCTGTGTCACGTAGGCTTACGGATATGTCGCCGAGATTATCACGAAAGTGCGGAAAACGAACCGGAAGCGAATGCAAGTGATGGGAGGCGATTAGGCCCCTGAATAAACATGACTGAACGCATATTCCCAGTACTGGGCGTACTGACTACGAAACCTCGCTCCAAGGACAACCCCTCGTAGGTTATGAGTGCATGCAGTGGTATTCCATTGTTAACTTGCGTCGGAAGGGGGGACAGGTCTAAATGTCGATGTGTTTAGCGCAAGGATACCGCAACAATCTGATTATTAACACATATAGGAACTGTGTAACCGCCACACCCCTTCCTATGGGACTACTTGGAAGTGGTGGAGTATTGCGGTGGATTTCATGTCCCATATGTTTGTCGCAAACCAGGGTTTTGCTTGCTCTTGGGGTTCTCTCATACTAAACTACATTGTTTATAAGAGTGGCAAAGATTGAAACTGAAATATCTTTTGACGACCGGATAAAATAGGAAGAAGAGAGACAAGCAGCCGGAGATCATGGATGTGGGCGAGATCTTTCATCAAACTCTCAACTTAGGCAAGATGCACGTTCGTTGGCTAGATGTGCCCTTAGAACCAGAGCAAGTTTCCAGGATAGTGTAGTTTGGTCAACTACGGTTCGTACGCACCGTGCTGTGGCAAAGGCCCAAAGCTCGTTCATGACTTCTCAGTGTGACAAAAGTTGAGACTAAACCATGCATCGACGACCAGAACAAATGAGAAGAAGAGAAACAATAATCTCGGAAGCATTGAAGTGCGCGAGACCTCTCAACACACTCTGGAATCTGGCAAGATGAACGCTCGTTGGCCAGATGTGCTTCGAGATCCAGATCAAGTCTCCAGGATAACCAACGTAGTAGGTACCCTGCTGTTGCAAAAACCCAAACATCGTGCATGACCTATTAAAACCAAGAGTATACACACCCTGATCAGGCACGAGACTGAGATTGTCGTGGTTCAGTACCCCAAGACCAACTTTAACCAACCGCTGGTGGGCGAACGCCAATCAGGCGACATTCAGGGTATTATGCTTTGGTGTAGGATGCCGATGCATCTTGCATACCGCACATGCCCAACCGCTCATATCCAATGAAGGAATAAGCAGCAAAAACAAGTATGTTTTACGTCTGTGGTCCCTTCTTACCTGATGTTTTAGGCGTGTCTGGTCGTTGACCCGAAGGGGAAGACCAGGCGTTATCGAGAGGCAACACACGCAGCACAGTCAAGGTGAGGCATCAGCTATGATGAAGTATTCGATATTTAGATTTTGTTCGTTGAATCGAATCTCCACACGTCAGTTTATGAACAGAGAGGACTAAATCTGGCTATGTTAGGTGATTGCACGTATATTTTATCGCAGGTGAACGGTGCACCTCTCGCTGTGGCTGCAATTCCGTGAACATGACATCATCACAGCCTCGGATATCTAACTTGACGGATATGCTTTACATAGTTCCTTGAGCATAACGAGAAGCCCACATCGCGATATTTGTCAGAAACAGAGGCGTCAACAGTGCCCAGTGCCAAACTTGCATTCATCCACCCCCGGCAAAGATGGGAGAAGATCTTTAAGGACTGGGAACTGTCACAGCATGCTAATTGAGTTTCTAGTTTGATGTATAGTGCTAGAGTAGGCTCACACTGAATATGGGACTATTGACATTTGGTTCAACACAGCACAAACACAACACGTTGTATTTTGGATACACATCGAAATACGTTACTATAGGTTGTGAGATAGAGGAAAATGACGAGTCGCGATAATTTTTTGCCGACGGGAGCCTTCTACCCTGTGGCCTCAGGGGACAGGCTATTGAGCAACACCGTATTGGACAGTGTTTGAGCATGCGCCTGCCCAAATAAAACGGCACCTAACGATAGTCATATTATCGCCACGGCGGCTATACGCACTTGACGTTGATTGGGTTACCTTCACACATATCGCTATGCTATAAAACGACTAAACATCCAAAATACGGATTCCTGCCGCAGTCAATAAGATATCCCTTTATGGAAGCTGCCAAGGTCTAATTATGTTTAATGCCTTTTAAGCTTCTTGAAACCTGTCGTGAACAGTTGAATCAAGAACGTCGACGCACAGTTGTACCCTGCTACGCAAATTGTCTTATAAAAGACGCCTGTTGAACACGTCGCGGGATAAATAAATAGTGTGCTCACCGCATAATAGCATGTTACCCGCCAGTAGGAGGCAAATCCCGTCAAAACATTGACAGTCTCCAGGTGCCACAGAACACTCCTGTAATTACCGAAACGGGAGAATTTGACGTAACATGTTAACAATGCCTATTTTCCTGACACCGTTAATAACGACGTACATCGGGCATAACTATACGAGTGGCACTGTCAATAACGACGATAGCAGCAACCATGCTAATCACATATCACTCCTGGTGCAGTGACACACATGTGCTATGGAAGAGGTGCGCCAATTGTTTTCTGAGGCTCCTGACTGAGGAAGTCCATACCTTACTCATACCAGATTCGATTAGAAACCATAAGTGCAACCAAATGAACACGCCCGTCCCCGAGGCATACACGAAATCCGAAAGGTTTGGATTCAGGGACCCGTGTATTCGCGCCATGGCCACTCACCGCAAAGGGCGTGGTTATCAACCTCGATCGTGCTCGTCCAAACACTGGCGCAAACTGCGACATACGCCGGCATTGGCAACTACGTATTGATCACATCTGGATGTAAAGCGAAAACAGCCCTACATATGATTCCTGCATTCACGCTGCAGTGGAAGTAAGAGAGGCCTGAAATGTCTCATCCACACAACCAGCGCCAAGAATGGGGCGCACCACGTTTTCGGCAACATGCACAATTTTCGCTCTGACCGGCTCCTTAACCGAGTAAGCTATCCAGCTCTGTTACGATCGTACGGTCCATTGTTTCCCGCTGTTCTTGCTTCTTTATCGAAACTGTCATATAACTGATTAGACATGCACGTTTCGTTGATTTCTTACGCATTTGTGTTTTGTGATATGCGAACAGTTTCAAAAGTATGGCGCATTAACTCCAAACAAAACTAAACGACGTCGCTGTCGTGGCAAGCGCTTCGAGATATTTGAACTATCTCAAACGAGGTTTGAGGTCCATCCTACTGCGACTGCAAAGGTTCTCGTGAATAAAGCTGAGCAAGTGGAGTATGTCCGTAGGACGACCCAGACCGCACACCTGTCGTTCATCTTCACCAAAGACTACGAAGCCAGGGGACCCTTCTTTTCCTAGACGGTTAAAAACGTTTAGCTCAATGGGGTAAGAGCACTTGCTTCTTTAGTTTAAAGACGGTTTAGATTATGGTTTGGTTTAATTCAATTCTTCGTGTGTACAGCGGCTTCGAGCCTCTCGGTCGAGTTGATACCGATTTTTTCAAGTCAAAAGTTGTTACTTCCTATGCTGGAATCGTGATGTGCACCCTGCTGCCATGCCCTTCCTCCGTTGCTCACATTGCTGTTCGTTTCCGTTGTGGAGCAAGCAAAACCACCATTGACCTCGATGCATGTGCCCTGTGTCCCGTCAGCCGCACATCCACTGGAAACGTCTGCACTAGCAGAAACGCACTGCCCCATCGTATTGAGTCGAAATGAAGGGACGGGAGGTGCGTACGAGGTACGTGTTAGATATTCAAACCTTCCTCGACTCTCCGGCGACGATGTTATTAGGTTGTGACGGGGACACGCGAACATAACGTGGTCCGATGAATCATCGCGGTTCCCCCTCTCGGGCGCAATGCATTGCAATGATCTGCTGAGTGCACATGGACAGCACGCCACCCGTTTATCTTACCGCTTGGTCAGCCGCTGTGCATGTCGACACTTGGGCATGGGTGTTTTGAACAGCGTGAAGCGCCCACATTAAAACCCAGGTAGTACGCTGGACGGTCATCATTGTCGAGGGCGCCGTGTCGTCTTGTACACAGCTTCTCACTCTCCCGAAACAAGCTGCCGTAGACGTGCGAGGGGGTCGTCGTTGAAAGGTGGTCGTTTTAGGTGTGGCTTTTCTTCGACACCATCATGTACTCGACAGTCGCAATTGATGAACGATAGCCATGGTGGTAGGTAGCTTTATGTATTAACGATGCACTATTGATTTGTTCAATCGGCATTGGAAACATATTTTCCATGAGTAAAATATCAAATTTCTACAACATAAGAAACATACGGATAGGACCACAAAACGTATTTTCCCATCAGATCGAATTCAAGTCATCAAACAACAATATTAAATCGGTTCGATCTTAATATTTATTTCGTTGAAACGGGTCGATTTTTAACTTTCCTTCGTAATACGGGCCGTATTACCGAAGGAAAGTTTATAATCGATTTTGTTTAAATTGTCTTTTTAATGAATTCAAGTCGATTTGTTGGGGAAACTTCGGCTTCGAGTCGTATCGGGTGAAACCACGTATGTTGCGTATGTTCTCGTAATGTGAATGCGATCGGAAAATCGCAACAACCCACAGAATAACCGACTGACGAGTAGAGCAGCCCGTGTTAACACATTCAGAACCGAAAGAAAATGTCTCACACTAATTCCAAGTAGTTTGTCCCCAAATTCGTGGGACCTGTTCTTAACCCTCATAGGACTGGAGTCACGTTTTGGGGACAAATTACTTAGAATTAGAGTGGTTTGTCCCCAAAATCGGAGTGCAGTGTTAAAAGGGTTAACGTAAAGCAAAGAACGTAAATAATCGATTCGATTTCAAATCGTGTGATTACTGAATAAATTTCGATTTGTTGGTACAATACGGCCCACCAGGTGAAACCAAGCTGTGTTACGTATATATATATATGTTCTCGAAATGTAAATAAATATCAGAACAACGCGACATGCCACCTCTCACACAACACCAGGCTGACACGTACCAAGAACAGAGCAGCTGACAGCGACGGCTTGTATCGTCACGTGCACGTCGGCTACAGCTTCTGTTTTATTATTAAGGCCCAGGCTAGAAAGCTATCACTCTCAACTTCGCACAAGAGGACGGAGAAATCCTCTAAAGATTACGCACCGTACAGAGACAGCGATGCAGCTTTCGATGTCTTGAGCTTTTCGTCCCTCTTTTGGGTCGACCGCTTGGTTCTCATTGTGCTTGCTCTATCGGGCTATTAAGAGTGGAAACATTGGCTTTGCGACCTGTTGCGACCGCCATGGTTTTGTTTGAGGAGCCATCGCCGGAACACGTTACACTATCGTCTTTAGCCGTAGGTGTAGCTGTTGCTCCGGTCGCCACTTATTGAGGTTAACAGTTTAAAGCCTCGTTGGTGGTGGTCGTCGAGAACCGCCCAAACAGCGACGGATCGCCTCGGGGACGTTCACCCAGTGGGAACACGCTATGCATGTTGGATAAAACCTAATTGATTCGAATCGATTGGATTGGATTCGATTTGCAAAATATCTGAAGTATTTTGGCAGGAATTTTGAAGTTTGATCGGATCGGCTTTCCCGTGGCCCAAAGTTCAAATACATGCAGTCCGTGCAGCGTTTTTCACCAGAATTTTCCACACCACCCAACTAAGTACATGTTTCTCCGCGTATACCCTTCCGATCGAATTTTTAAAAGAGCAGTAGCCAAAATCGGGTATACCCGATGGGTTTGTGGCCAAACAGGATACCATTGTATTATAGTGACCGCGACGACCCCAGGGCGTCATCTCATTGGCCAGCGCCGGCCACCCCCGACGCTGGCCACAAACCCATCGGGTACCCGATTTTGGCTACTCATCCCCCAAGAGGTACCCGATTATTACACCCACCTACCCGAAAATGGCCGGGCTGTTCGACCACAACGGCCCAACAGCCCACCATGCACCAGCCGACGACTACGACGTACCACGTACCACGCACCAGCATACGTATCACGACGTATTATTACGACGTATCCAGCCGAGTTCCAACCTGTTACCGACGAATCTATCTGCTTGATATATATCCATGATTTGGGTGATTGGCGATTTGGTGTTTTCGGCTGATTGGCTCGGGGACCTAAATAAGAAAGCGCAGCATTAGAAAGTGAGCTTTCGCGCGAGCCCAGAAAAAGAACTTCAGCCTGAACCCGATTTCCGTTTTCTTGTGAAATAGCTGGTACTACTGCTGTGCTCGTACTGTTGTGCTGTGATGAGGTGTGATGAGGTGGCTTCTGGCCGGGAGAAGAAGGAGAGAGAGCGCTGTGAATGAGCTACTGCTACTGCTTTGCTGAGGTGGCTAGTAGTTGGTGGTTCGGAGATGAGGGAGAGAGAGAGCGTTGCTGTGTGGGTTGGAAAGGGACCGAATCAACTACTACTGCTGTGCCGTGATGAGGTGGCCTGCTCTTGAGAGGAATAGAGAGAGGCCGCTGTTAATCATCTACGAGCTACTATACTACAGCACAGGACACCTAATAAGAAACAGGCTAATAAGAAAGCCAGGCATGATTTAGAGGGAAAATAGGAAAATATGGAGTCGTCATCTTGAAACTAGTGTAGAAAGCACCCTCTCTCAAATAAGAAATCCAGCCTGGACCAGATTGTTTCATATTAGGTGTCCCGTACTGGTGTGCTGTGAGGTGGCTGGTGGCTGGTGGTTCGTCGAGGGGGGAGAGAGAGAGCGGTGTTTTTTGGGTGGGAGAGGGAGCGAGAATCAACTATTAACACTACTACTGCTGTGCCGTGATGAGGTGGCTTTTGGTTCGGAGAGGGAGAGATAGCACTGAAAACCAACCACTACTATATATTACTGCTGTGCCGTGTTTTGATGTGGCAACTTTGGTCGGAAGTGAGAGGCTGCGCGAAGCAACCAAATCATGGACACTTATCGAGCAGATGGATGGGTATCTATCAAGCAGATGATTCCGTCGGTAACAGGGCTGGCTGGGGGAATGAACTTCGATTAACTTGATCGGAATCGTCGGTTGGTGCATGGTGGGCTGTTGGGCCGTTGTGGTCGAACAGCCCGGCCATTTTCGGGTAGGTGGGTGTAATAACCGGGTACCTCTTGGGGGCTGAGTAGCCAAAATCGGGTATACCCGATGGGTTTGTGGCCAGCGTCGGGTGGTGGCCGGCGCTGGCCAATGAGATGGCGCCCTGGGGTCGCCGCGGTCACTAAAATATAATGGTACCCTGTTTTGGCCACAAACCCATCGGGTATACCCGATTTTGGCCACTGCTCTTTTTAAAAGAATAAAGTAACATTATCTGCATCTTTACGTCCAATAACATAAAATAACCCATAAAACAAATAAAAATACTTTAATTTCAATAATACGAAGAGTATATTTATCCCTGGACTATTTTGACAACGGGTAGCATCACCTCTCGGGGTTCTCCAGGTGACCTCACGTCCCGATTTTACAGAAAACGAAAATTGGAGACGAAAAACAAGCAAACAACTAAACCCGGAACCACATTTATATTTCAATCTCACAAGGTTTCCATCCAACAGACGTAGACATAGAGCTCGCCAACACATTCCTCGTGTCGAGCTACAGGTAATCTGATATATATATATTGTTTTCATTGAATCCCTTCTTCCCCTCGATGCCTCGGCAAAGCTTTTGCTTTGGCATGGCCCATAGCGAGAGGGGGGGGTCTTTCTAGCGAGCAAGGCTAGGCTCACCCTCAAGCGGACCGATACCTTCTTGCTGAGGCTGCGCACCCGCCGCGAAGCGTGTGCAGCGGTAGAGTTGGATCGGCACTGGTGCGTTAGGCGCAAAAGTTCAGATGCACGGGCCTTTTTGGCCGTCGGTGTAGACAGCAATGTCCATCTCACTTTTGTGCGCGGAGGCAGACGCCATCAGAAAGGTGGACGGACACTATGTACACGGCCCTAGGTGTGTTTGCTAGAGGGAGCTGTACTGTCTCAGTAACCTGGCTTCGCCATCAAAGGAGGAGGGAGCGTGTGGCGACGAGCTGTTGTTTGGACTGGTCAATCCCTTCAGCGCGAGAAATTTTATTTTCCAGACCAAGCACCCTGAGTGCAACGAGGGAGAAAGCGAGGAGCCGACTGGGAAGGACAACAACGAGAGCGAGTACGGACGGAGCAGGTCGAGTGTGGTCGTGCTAGGACTGGCCAAGTGGCACCGGAGCGGCGCGCCGGATCACAGCAGCACGCCGCAGCACCAGCAGCACAGCAGCGCGGAGCAGCCATCCGGAGCACGGACGACATCGACCCGTGACGAACGGACAATCATTTTTGTTTTTTCGTTTTTTCCCCTGAATTTCGTTGTTGGGTCTGTGTGGATGACGTCACTGGTTTTGTAGAGAGACGCGGCAGAGATGGCGCGGACACCCCGGGTGCCTTCATTGTGTGCCTGATCGTGGAAGACCCCTTCAATGTGGAACGATTCCTAATCAGTGTCGATGTTAATAATGCTGTGCCTAACACAGACGTTCAGGATAGATTCGGGCAATTGTCAATTGACGTGATGGCTTTGGTTGGCTATTCTTTTTCACTGTGTGCCCGCGGACTGTCATTCCGGCAGGCACTTCAGACAGCAGCTGCGTGCTCCATCTTGTTCCCACGCCTACCGTGTATTTTTGTACAGACAGCACTTCAGACAGCAGTTACGCTGTAGTCGGCAAATTCATTGGTAAAGAGTGGGAGGGGGGGGGGGGGGGCGATGCTGCTGTAGTCGAATGGAGATTGCGGGCGTGTAGTTCAGTTTTGGACACGCATAACATGCTGTAGGGATTTTAGGTGTACCTCTTCGGACTTGTGTATCCTTTCCCTGCTAAGTGTACGTGTTCTTTAGGATTCTCTGATGGCTCTAGCACTTTTGTGACCACGGGCCGTGATCTTGCTAGATCAGACTATAGGGATTAGCAACTGAAACGAGTTTAATGTGAAGATAACAACAACAACAACAACAACAACAACAACATTGCCACGATATTTCTGGAGAGATTCGCGGTTTTGTAAAAACTAGTTGATTTTGCTATGATTATGCTCTCGCCAATTTGGAACTTACTTGGTTTTAGAGTGGTCGAAACCAAACACCTGCTGAAACAATATGTGTTCGCTCAGCCCTGGTGACCACGACTGTGGTCAGCTTTTCTTGCAATTCGTCGCATTTCGAAAGTTATTAGCCCAAAACAGATTGGACAAACTTTACCGCGCGGACCATACCTCCTCGGTGATTCATGTTTGGAATCAGATGAAACTTCAATTCGAAAAAAAAAAAACGATTTGAACTCTATTCGAGATAAAACTTCCCTTCGTTAATACGGGGCCGTACACACCGGGTATTCGTACCTCGTACCAGCTACTACGCACGCCTACGAGTATCGTTATACAGTAAAAACCACTTATACTTTACCAGTATGTACTGCTGTGCGGAGGGGGGAAACATACTGATTTCTATTAGCTTCACGTAAAAACCAGCTCTACGTCCATGTCATGCCCGTGCCCGCCGTTGATGGCACCATCGAAGCGAGATATACTGGTGGTGTGGCATGCAAGGATAAGCACCAACCAAAATAAGATACACCCCTTTGGTCTAACGTGAAAACGTCTACTCCCTGGAATCGAGTCAAATCGTACCCCCGCGAACCATCATCATGTGATAAACCTCGTTCGTACTCGCTTCTGAGTAACCTCGACCCACAGGTACACTGGCAGGCCTCTAATCATAGATTGCGTCGCATCTACGTTCAGTTTAGATAACTCTAGTCTCCATTGACTAGGTCTGGGTTGTGTCTCTATTTTAGGAGGTAGCAAGGTGTGTAGGAGCAGAGTTATGGTGGCAACAGGGTGTTTTTACTTGTTTTCAGCTTGTATCTCTGCTGTGCCGTGATGAGGTGGCCTGCTCTTGAGAGGTATAGAGAGAGGCCGCTGTTAATCATCTACGAGCTACTATACTACAGCACAGGACACCTAATAAGAAACAGGCTAATAAGAAAGCCAGGCATGATTTAGAGGGAAAATAGGAAATTATGGAGTCGTCATCTTGAAACTAGTGTAGAAAGCACCCTCTCTCAAATAAGAAATCCAGCCTGGACCAGATTGTTTCATATTAGGTGTCCCGTACTGGTGTGCTGTGAGGTGGCTGGTGGCTGGTGGTTCGTCGAGGGGGGAGAGAGAGAGCGGTGTTTTTTGGGTGGGAGAGGGAGCGAGAATCAACTATTAATACTACTACTGCTCTGCCGTGATGAGGTGGCTTTTGGTTCGGAGAGGGAGAGATAGCACTGAAAACCAACCACTACTATATATTACTGCTGTGCCGTGTTTTGATGTGGCAACTTTGGTCGGGAGTGAGAGGCTGCGCGAAGCAACCAAATCATGGACACTTATCGAGCAGATGGATGGGTATCTATCAAGCAGATGATTCCGTCGGTAACAGGGCTGGCTGGGGGAATGAACTTCGATTAACTTGATCGGAATCGTCGGTTGGTGCATGGTGGGCTGTTGGGCCGTTGTGGTCGAACAGCCCGGCCATTTTCGGGTAGGTGGGTGTAATAACCGGGTACCTCTTGGGGGCTGAGTAGCCAAAATCGGGTATACCCGATGGGTTTGTGGCCAGCGTCGGGTGGTGGCCGGCGCTGGCCAATGAGATGGCGCCCTGGGGTCGCCGCGGTCCCTAAAATATAATGGTACCGTGTTTTGGCCACAAACCCATCGGGTATACCCGATTTTGGCCACTGCTCTTTTTAAAAGAATAAAGTAACATCATCTGCATCTTTACGTCCAATAACATAAAATAACCCATAAAATAAATAAAAATACTTTAATTTCAATAATGCGAAGAGTATATTTATCCCTGGACTATTTTGACAACGGGTAGCATCACCTCTCGGGGTTCTCCAGGTGACCTCACGTCCCGATTTTACAGAAAACGAAAATTGGAGACGAAAAACAAGCAAACAAATAAACCCGGAACCACATTTATATTTCAATCTCACAAGGTTTCCATCCAACAGACGTAGACATAGAGCTCGCCAACACATTCCTCGTGTCGAGCTACAGGTAATCTGATATATATATATTGTTTTCATTGAATCCCTTCTTCCCCTCGATGCCTCGGCAAAGTTTTTGCTTTGGCATGGCCCATAGCGAGAGGGGGGGGTCTTTCTAGCGAGCAAGGCTAGGCTCACCCTCAAGCGGACCGATACCTTCTTGCTGAGGCTGCGCACCCGCCGCGAAGCGTGTGCAGCTGTAGAGTTGGATCGGCACTGGTGCGTTAGGCGCAAAAGTTCAGATGCACGGGCCTTTTTGGCCGTCGGTGTAGACAGCAATGTCCATCTCACTTTTGTGCGCGGAGGCAGACGCCATCAGAAAGGTGGACGGACACTATGTACACGGCCCTAGGTGTGTTTGCTAGAGGGAGCTGTGCTGTCTCAGTAACCTGGCTTCGCCATCAAAGGAGGAGGGAGCGTGGTGGTGTATCCGGTGTATCCAGCAGGGCGTGTCGGTCAGTATCGGTGTATATTTGGTGTAACAGCTAGTACCGGACAGATGCAAACCCTCGCAACAAGTCAAATAACGTACGAGTAACATCACATCTCCGACACAGATAGGTACAGGATATTTACAGAAGCAGTAAGATTGTCTACTCGTACCAGGTGGTTCGTGCAACACGGCGCTCACGTCCCCACACAGAACCAACATGAAACAACCCGAGCAACGATTCGCAGTGTTCTACCAGGTTATACTGCTGTGGCGCCGGTCAAAAATAATTATTCTCCGCACGTACAGCAGCAGTGCAGTATTAAGGAGGTACCATTAATACTAATATTAATACTGTAGTACCGCCACGTAGGGCAGACCGGGGCAATTACTCGTACAAGTAGTGCTACCGAGATATAGTAGTATCGAGATTGTGAGTAAAAGGGTCTACCCACGCCAGTAGGAATACAGACTACGTGTGGCTCGTCTAAATACGGCATCCAAGTCCCCACCCAGAAACACACGAAGCAACGGCTTGCAATCTTCGACTGCTGTAGCTGCGGGAAGCGCTACGAGTACTGCTTGCTACTGTAGTACCAAGATTCACCTGTGCGAGCAAGCATGCTGCTGCAGCTCGGTGGTAAGGCAAGGCAACATGGTTATATGAGGTACCACAGGCAGGTACGTACCGGTATATACGAGTATTATGATACCAGATACCAGGTACTCGTATACTCGAAGACTAAGTATACGATATAGGGCAGGGCGAGTATAGGGCATCAAGGCGCGACCTTCTTCAGGCAGTGCTTATCCACCCAAGCCTGTGGACCCCACGGCTCTTCGAGACCTTTTGGTCCACCTTCGATCGAGCTCATAGCTCCTTTGTACCGCTCACTACTCTCCCTCGACTCTCCTGCTGCAGTCGCTGCCTCTACGCAGCTGCAGCTCATAGGNCGAATTTTTAAAAGAGCAGTAGCCAAAATCGGGTATACCCGATGGGTTTGTGGCCAAACAGGATACCATTGTATTATAGTGACCGCGACGACCCCAGGGCGTCATCTCATTGGCCAGCGCCGGCCACCCCCGACGCTGGCCACAAACCCATCGGGTACCCGATTTTGGCTACTCATCCCCCAAGAGGTACCCGATTATTACACCCACCTACCCGAAAATGGCCGGCTGTTCGACCACAACGGCCCAACAGCCCACCATGCACCAGCCGACGACTACGACGTACCACGTACCACGCACCAGCATACGTATCACGACGTATTATTACGACGTATCCAGCCGAGTTCCAACCTGTTACCGACGAATCTATCTGCTTGATATATATCCATGATTTGGGTGATTGGCGATTTGGTGTTTTCGGCTGATTGGCTCGGGGACCTAAATAAGAAAGCGCAGCATTAGAAAGTGAGCTTTCGCGCGAGCCCAGAAAAAGAACTTCAGCCTGAACCCGATTTCCGTTTTCTTGTGAAATAGCTGGTACTACTGCTGTGCTCGTACTGTTGTGCTGTGATGAGGTGTGATGAGGTGGCTTCTGGCTGGGAGAAGAAGGAGAGAGAGCGCTGTGAATGAGCTACTGCTACTGCTGTGCTGAGGTGGCTAGTAGTTGGTGGTTCGGAGATGAGGGAGAGAGAGAGCGTTGCTGTGTGGGTTGGAAAGGGACCGAATCAACTACTACTGCTGTGCCGTGATGAGGTGGCCTGCTCTTGAGAGGAATAGAGAGAGGCCGCTGTTAATCATCTACGAGCTACTATACTACAGCACAGGACACCTAATAAGAAACAGGCTAATAAGAAAGCCAGGCATGATTTAGAGGGAAAATAGGAAAATATGGAGTCGTCATCTTGAAACTAGTGTAGAAAGCACCCTCTCTCAAATAAGAAATCCAGCCTGGACCAGATTGTTTCATATTAGGTGTCCCGTACTGGTGTGCTGTGAGGTGGCTGGTGGCTGGTGGTTCGTCGAGGGGGGAGAGAGAGAGCGGTGTTTTTTGGGTGGGAGAGGGAGCGAGAATCAACTATTAAACTACTACTGCTGTGCCGTGATGAGGTGGCTTTTGGTTCGGAGAGGGAGAGATAGCACTGAAAACCAACCACTACTATATATTACTGCTGTGCCGTGTTTGATGTGGGCACTTTGGGTCGGGATGTGAGAGGCGTCGCGAATCAACCAAATCATGGATACTTGTCGAGCAGATGGATGGATATCTATCAAGCAGATGGTTCCGTCGGTAACAGGGCTGGCTGGGGGCATGGACTTCGATGAATTGAGTGGTAATCGTCGTCTGGTGCGTGGTGGGCTGTTGGGCCGTGGTGGTCGAACAGTCCGGCCATTTTCGGGTAGGTGGGTAATATATCGGGTACCTCTTGGGGGTGTGAGTAGCCGAAAATCGGGTATACCCGATGGGTTTGTGGCCACGCGTCGGGTGGTGGCCGGCGCTGGCCAATGAGATGGCGCCCTGGGGTCGTCGCGGTCACTAAAATACAATGGTACCCTGTTTTGGCCACAAACCCATCGGGTATACCCGATTTTGGCCACTGTCCAATTTTAATGAATATCGAGGCTGTAATCTGCTCTGCCGACTTAAAGCTCACGCATACACATAGGATAATAAATAAATAAACAATACTTTAATTCAAATAATGAGAAGCAGTATATCTTTATCCCTGGACTATTTTGAAACGGTCAGCATTCACCTCTCGGGTTCTCAGGTGGCTCTTCACGTCGTCCGATTGTTACAGAAAACGAAAATTGGAGGGACGAAAACAGCAAAAACAGAATAACCCGGAACCCATTATATATTTTCAATCTCACAAAGGTTTCCATCACCGGGACGTAGACATAAGAGGCTCGCACACGATTCCTCGTGTCGAGCTCAGGGTAATCTGATATAGTAAATATTTGTTTTTCGACTACCCTTCTTTTCCCCTCGCTGCCTCGGCAAATTTTTGCTTTGGCATGGCCCATAGCGAGGGGGGGGGTCTTTCTAGCGAGCAAGGCTAGGCTCACCCTCAAGCGGACCGATACCTTCTTGCTGCTGCGCACCCGCCGCGAAGCGTGTGCAGCGGTAGAGTTGGATCGGCACTGGTAGCGTTAGGCGCAAAAGTTCAGATGCACGGGCCTTTTTGGCCGTCGGTGTAGACAGCAATGTCCATCTCACTTTGTGCGCGGAGGCAGACGCCATCAGACAAGGTGGACGGACACTATGTACACGGCCCTAGGTGTGTTTGCTAGAGGGAGCTGTACTGTCTCAGTAACCTGGCTTCGCCATCAAAGGAGGAGGGAGCGTGTGGCGACGAGCTGTTGTTGGACTGGTCAATCCCTTCAGCGCGAGAATTTTTATTTTCCAAGACCAAGCACCCTGAGTGCAACGAGGGAGAAAGCGAGGAGCCGACTGGGAAGGACAACAACGAGAGCGAGTACGGACGGAGCAGGTCGAGTGTGGTCGTGCTAGGACTGGCCAAGTGGCACCGGAGCGCGCGCCGGATCACAGCAGCACGCCGAGCAGCAGCACAGCAGCGCGGAGCAGCCATCCGGAGCACGGACGACATCGACCCGTGACGAACGGACAATCATTTTTGTTTCTTTCGTTTTTTCCCTTGAATTTCGATGTTGGGTCTGTGTGGACGACGTCACTGGTTTTGTAGAGAGACGCGGCAGAGATGGCGCGGACACCCCGGGTGCCTTCATTGTGTGCCTGATCGTGGAAGACCCCTTCAATGTGGAACGATTCCTAATCAGTGTCGATGTTTATAAATGCTGTGCCTAACACAGACGTTCAGGATAGATTCGGGTCAATTGTCAATTGATGTGATGGCTTTGGTTGGCTGTTCTTTTTCACTGTGTGCCCGCGGACTGTAATTCCGGCAGCACTTCAGACAGCAGCTGCGTGCTCCATCTTTGTTCCCACGCCTACCGTTGTTTTTGTACAGACAGCACTTCAGCAGCAGTAGTTACGCTGTAGTCGGCAAATTCGTTGGAAAAGGGAGTGGGGGGGGGGGGGGGGGACGATGCTGCTGTAGTCGAATGGAGATTGCGGGCGTGTAGTTCAGTTTTGGACACGCATAACATGCTGTAGGGATTTTAGGTGTACCTCTTCGGACTGGTGTATCCTTTCCCTGCTAAGTGTACGTGTTCTTTAGGATTCTCTGATGGCTCTAGCACTTTTGTGACCACGGGCCGTGATCTTGCTAGATCAGACTATAGGGATTAGCAACTGAAACGAGTTTAATGTGAAGATAACAACAACAACAACAACAACAACATTGCCACGATATTTCTGGAGAGATTCGCGGTTTTGTAAAAACTAGTTGATTTTGCTATGATTATGCTCTCGCCAATTTGGAACTTACTTGGTTTTAGAGTGGTCGAAACCAAACACCTGCTGAAACAATATGTGTTCGCTCAGCCCTGGTGACCACGACTGTGGTCAGCTTTTCTTGCAATTCGTCGCATTTCGAAAGTTATTAGCCCAAAACAGATTGGACAAACTTTACCGCGCGGACCATACCTCCTCGGTGATTCATGTTTGGAATCAGATGAAACTTCAATTCGAAAAAAAAAAAAACGATTTGAACTCTATTCGAGATAAAACTTGCCTTCGTTAATACGGGGCCGTACACACCGGGTATTCGTACCTCGTACCAGCTACTACGCACGCCTACGAGTATCGTTATACAGTAAAAACCACTTATACTTTACCAGTATGTACTGCTGTGCGGAGGGGGGAAACATACTGATTTCTATTAGCTTCACGTAAAAACCAGCTCTACGTCCATGTCATGCCCGTGCCCGCCGTTGATGGCACCATCGAAGCGAGATATACTGGTGGTGTGGCATGCAAGGATAAGCACCAACCAAAATAAGATACACCCCTTTGGTCTAACGTGAAAACGTCTACTCCCTGGAATCGAGTCAAATCGTACCCCCGCGAACCATCATCATGTGATAAACCTCGTTCGTACTCGCTTCTGAGTAACCTCGACCCACAGGTACACTGGCAGGCCTCTAATCATAGATTGCGTCGCATCTACGTTCAGTTTAGATAACTCTAGTCTCCATTGACTAGGTCTGGGTTGTGTCTCTATTTTAGGAGGTAGCAAGGTTTGTAGGAGCAGAGTTATGGTGGCAACAGGGTGTTTTTACTTGTTTTCAGCTTGTATCTGTGTCAACTCAAAACCCAGGGGCGCCCGAGGATTTGGATATCATTTACACCTAATTTCCCCCCCCCCCCTCCCCCGCCCCCAGAGGCCGAAAAAACAAAACTTTTACCTTATTTTTTTTTGTTTTTTTCGTGTACGAATATACCTTGTGTATACTGGTGGTGTATCCGGTGTATCCAGCAGGGCGTGTCGGTCAGTATCGGTGTATATTTGGTGTAACAGCTAGTACCGGACAGATGCAAACCCTCGCAACAAGTCAAATAACGTACGAGTAACATCACATCTCCGACACAGATAGGTACAGGATATTTACGAAGCAGTAAGATTGTCTACTCGTACCAGGTGGTTCGTGCAACACGGCGTCACGTCCCCACCAGAACCAACATGAAACATAACCCGAGCAACGATTCGCAGTGTTCTACCAGGTTATATCTGTAGGCTGGTAGCGCCGGTCAAAAATAAATATTCTCCGCGCGTACAGCAGAGTGCAGTATTAAGGAGGTACTATTAAACTACGTACTACTGTAGTACCGCCACGTAGGGCAGACCGGGGCAATTACTCGTACAAGTAGTGCTACCGAGATATATCGATTAGTATCGAGATTGTGAGTAAAAGGGTCTACCCACACACCAGTATATACATACGTGGCTCGTCTAAATACTGGCATCCAAGTCACCACCCAGAAACACACGAAGCAACGGCTTCAATGTTCGACTGCTGTAGTACTGCTGGGAAGGCTACGAGTACTGCTTGCTGCTGTAGTACCAAGATTCACSTGTGCGAGCAAGCATGCTGCTGCAGCTCGGTGGTAAGGCAAGGCAACATGGTTATATGAGGTACCACAGGTACGTACCGGTATATACGAGTATGTGATACCAGATACCAGGTACTCCTATACTCGAAGTATACGATATACTAGGGCGAAGGGCAGCGCGACTATGATTGCGGACGATACAGAGGCCGTCGTCGCGACCTTCTTCAGGCAGTGCTTATCCATCCAAGCCTGTGGACCCACGGCTCTTCGGGACTTCTGGTCCACCTTCGATCGAGCTCATAGCTCCTTTGTACCGCTCACTACTCTCCTTCGACTCTCCTGCTGCAGTCGCTGCCTTCTACGCAGCTGCAGCTCTGGTCATAGCTGCGGCCTGCGGCCGCCCCTGGTATTCGTATGTAGTATGGAAGGCCTTGTATCAAGCAGGGGGGGGGGGGGGCGGCCCTCTACCATCCCCTGTGTTCGTTTTATATAGTATTGTATAGGCGTAGAGGGAGGGGATGGTCTCAGGTAGCTTAAACCCCCCCCCCCCCCCCCCCCCTGTCAAAACGTAAAAGTTGAACAATTTGACGTGAGGTGTCGAAAACATATTTTTCGACCACCCTCGCAAAACCCATAATTTTGCTTCAATTACGTAGTGCAACAGCCATACATAAATGTATAATCAAGTAAATTGTTGGGCGCGTGATTTATAAACGCATATAATGTGTGCATGGTGTGTGCGTGCTATGTATAAATATATGTTTTGTACTCCTTTATTGAACTTAGCCCTTCATTTAACTCTCCTTCCTACTCGTAATCCCGATCTGGGGTCACAAAGTAGGCTAGGCTCTTCTCCTTCCTCCCCTAATTCGGTTGGAGCCTAGCATTTTTATCCGGGAATACTTCTCATTCATACCTTTTTCCCCTCGTCGACTACTAGTTTTGTCCTGTTTGGTCTCCCTTATTTGCCTACGGTGGTAAATGTGCAGCGTCTAGCAGTCATGTATATATGTTTGAGCGTTTATGATTCCATGGCGTGCACCAATCATTTACTGGTAGGATAGATAAACACCGAAAACCGTTCAAGGCACGCAACGATGTTCAGTATTTCGGCGATATCGAAAACTCTCACCCAGCGAACGTCCAGGCCCTCGTCGAAACCAATATAACATATTATATCGATTTTATATCGAGGTACCGCACGCAGCCTGCAAATATGAGTGTTTGACAAAATCCATGATATCACAGCTGTCGTAAAATATGTTTTCCTTTCTATACATATATATATTCAACCCCGGCAAATACAATCAAGATGATTTTCCTGGCGCACTCTGTAGGGCAACGTCGACGATACATGTATGGCATCCTGACAAACGATCCGGGCGGTCGACGGGCGAGGGCGATGCCATCCTCTTCACTTACTACCGCTAATTTCAAAACAGATTTGTAGCCATCACGGTTTGATTGATTGATCTCCCCTTGACGCCGAACAACAGACGCGTGCTACGGTAGAGGTAGCACTTTTTGGCTGAATCGTTTTCTGAACGATCGGACTCCTTACCCCAAATTCGTCGGACTTTCATTTTTGTGACGAATAATGTTTCAGAGTATACTTCGGTCAGAATATTTCTCACCCGGCAGCACTTTCATTTTCCTCCAAAATCATTTTTCGGTGGGGTATGACGCTTCTTAAGTGAGAAGCTCAGAAAAAACATGATGCACCTCTATCGTAGCATGTGTCAACATACAGACCAAATGCATCACAAACCGTCTTATTACCAGATCAAGAGCGTGAAAGCTTGGTTGTGCTGTCCACAGAAGAAGCGTTTAATAGGGATAAGTCGACCGGTACTTACTAGTGTAGTGCCGGGAGGGAGCACCCGCCTTGGGAGATATTATCTCATGCGAGACTGGTCGTGTTTAGTAACGATGTTCCTTCTACAAGTGGGTAGACGATCGTTGTGTAGGTGCGTGAGTGCCGTGTGGGAGTGCGTGGTTGTGATGTGACCCGCCATCATCGCTGCATGCGTTTAGGCTGGACGTCGTCACAACAGAACCTAACTATCGTTGTGCACAAATTTACGTATGTATTTTTACACTACGTATATACGCGAGGACACTCGGCAGATATCGGTAGTAGGCAAGAGGTGGCAACTACAGAACTTCCCAATATTTCGTTTTCAAATGTCGTCAGGTCGCCCCGGTTTGTACGAACAGCACCTAATCATCGTAGTGTACCTTTGTTTGTTTGTTTGTTTGTTTGTTTGTTTGTTTGTTTGTGTGTTTGCTTGTTTGTGTGTTTGTATTCGTGTTAATTCAAGGGCGGAAAAAAAAGAGAAAACGACACCACACTCGTAGGAAGGTCATGATGAAAAACAAACCGGATCGCTGTGATGACAGAACGAAACGAGCGAAAACCATTTTTTTCATTTTTTCTATATTTTTCTCTCACCTGGTTTTAGAGACCCCCCCTTTTTTTATGCTGTTGGGAGGGGGGAGGGGGGGGGGGGGGGGGGGGGGGGGGTAATCACGAAAAAAATCACGTATTCAATAATTGTGTCCTGGGATCACAACGGACCGGTTCTTCCCTCCAACATAGGGGGGGGGGGTAGTGGGGTGTCTGGCATTCAGATCCGCGCACACCCTTGGTTAGTTAGATAGTTTGTTTGTTCGTTGCAGTTGTTCGTTTATATCATTTTTAATACGTTCGCACTTCTGTCCCACTCCCCACATATTGATAGTCGTAACTCAGATTCTGGGTAACAACGCAGGCTCTTTTCCCTGCCCCCCCACTGCGTTCCGTGCGTAGCGTTTTTATGCGTGAATAGTTCTGATCCAGCCCTTTCTTCCCTCGTCGACTTCTATTTTTGTCCTGGTTGGTCTCCCTTATTTGCCTACGGTGGTAGATGTGCAGCGTGTAGCATTCATGTATGTTTGAGCTTTTATGATTCCATGGCGTGCAACAATCATTTACTGGTCGGATAGGTAACGACCAAAAACCGTACACGACACACGCATTAACAATCAACAGTGTAATGTCATTTCTCGAGAGGTGAGCAGTGTATAGAGTACTCCCAGCTCTTCTTCGCGTTACGTCTGGCCATCATTCACGCAACGGTGTTGGACAATTCGCTTATAACGCAAGCTCTCGCCCAGCGAACGTCCAGGCCCTTGTCGAAACCAACATATTACAGTATATCGATATATCGATTATATATCGAAGGTATCCCACGCAGCCTGCAAACAAATACGAGTCTTAGACAAAATCCATGATCTTACAGCTGTCGTAAGAATTTGTTTTCCTCTCTAAATATATTCAACCCCAGGAAATACAACAAATGTAATTTTTCTGGCGCACCTGTAGAACAATGCCGGCGATACATCGCATCCTGACAAACAATCCGGGGGTCGACAGGCGAGCGCGATCCCCTCCTCTACGCTTACTACCGCTGATTTCAACACAACATTTTACCCCGTCAAGGTTTGATTGATCTCCCCGTGACAGCGAACAACATACAGACCATATGCATAAAACACCTTCAGCTCACCAGATCGAAAGCGTGAAGCTTGGTTGTGCTGTTGAACGAAGTGCTTGATAGGGATACCTTGACCGGTACTTACTAGTACGCCCGCCTTGGGATTCCAAGAAGTTGTTATGTCCTGCGAGATTTGTCGTGCTCAGTGACGATGTTCCTTCTACAAGTGGGAAAACGTTCGTTGTGTAGGTGCGTGAGCGCCATGTGCGTGTGCGTGGTGTTTTTGTGTGACCCGCCATCATCACTGCATGCATTTAGGCGGGACGTTGTCACAACGGAACCTAACTATCGTTTTGTCAATGGTTGTGTACATTTTTACGTATATACTCACTATATACGTGATGGCACTCGGCAGATATCGGTAGTAGGTAACAGGTGGTAACTATTGAACATCGCAATTCTTCGTTTTTAAATGTCGTCAGGTCGCCCCGGTTTGTACGAACAACACCTAATCATCGTTGTGTACATTTGTTTGTTTGTTTGTTCGGTAGTTTGTGTGCTTGTTTGTTTGTTAGGTTTGTTAGTTTGTTAGTTTGTTTGTGTGTTGCTGTTGTTCTTTTAAATCATTTTTTACATTTTCGCACTTGTGTCCCACTCCCCACATATTAATAGTCGTAACTCAGATTCGGGGTAACTACGCAGTATCTTCTCCCTCCTCCCAACTACGGTTCGTGCCTCGGGTTTTATGGCGCATAGGGTTCCGTATTCTCATCGCTCGTCTATTCTCATATTAGTTTGCTAATTGTGCTTGTATCGCAATCGAATGAGTATCATTCGCTTTGCTAGTCTCCAGTCTTACTAAAAAATAAGGACTAATGAAAGGGCCATTCATTGTAATTGAGCAAGTGTTGTCCGAAATTCGGGGAAAAAAATGTAAAAACGAATGTAACAAAGGGTTCACGTTCGAAGATATTGGAAAAACAAATGGAGAAATGGAAAAACAGAAAACGTAGTTATTGTCGGATCTACGAAACCCCAAATGTTTCAAAAGAGGAAAAAGACACATGCTACGTTAGACGTGCACGATGTTTTGTCTGAGCTCCTCACTTAAGGAGCGTCATATTCCACCGAAATAAGGATTATGGAGGAAAACGGATGAGAAACCTCATGACCAAAGTATACTCTGAAACCGTATTCGTAGCAAAAATGAAAGTCCGACGAATTTGGGTTAAGGAGGCCGATCGTTCAGAGAACGATTCGGCCAAAAGGTGCTACCTCTACTACCGTAGCACGTGTCAAACGAGGGAGCATTTCAATTAGTTCAATTTAAAAAATAGTATAAAACGCGAGTCCCCGGGTAATGTGTAAGATATGCCGACGACGGGACGCGATAGGTCGTACGTGTAACATGCCTATACCTTAGCCATTTTTCTTAAAAAAAATGTAGATAAATTTAGTAGGTACGTGGGGTTATCCCCCCCCAAGATGTGGTCAAAGGGGGGACTTCGTTTGCTCCCTCGTGCGCCGCCGTCCCGTTAGGCCCAAGGACGTGCCTGAAAAAAAATT
>MEHQ01003861.1:0-209756 GCA_008828725.1 Saccharina japonica | reverse complement strand
TGCGGATATTCCCAAGGCAAACTAATAAGAGATACATGCGCCACAGCGCTGGCACTCTGCTGCTGTACGGTCCCGCACGCCCAGTAAGACTGGGTGAGACACCCCTTGCAGGTTTGGCTATTAATAGTAAAGCAACGTTGGTGTTTCTCACACTGTGAAGAATTAGGAGCAGAATAGAAGCAGCATTTTATAATTCCCGAGGCCTGAAGTCAACTGACTGTCCCGGAAGTTAAAAACACCAGAAGCTTAAAACCCCGAAAACGAATACTAACCAGCCATGCAAGCCTATACCATTGCAGACACGCAAGACGTACGTAGGAATGCCGTGTTATGTACGCCGGCAGAAAAACTTGCATAATGTTACAAAGCAGGAAATGCGCTCAGATGTTAATGATCGTGCTTAGTTCCCTGGAAACGTGATACGACCCGTTGTGGTGGAACACAACCAACCGTGGGTGACAACAACACGTACTAATGCAGTGCGACAACGGAGTCTCAGGAAAGCCAACCAGAGGTCAGGCCACGCCGTACAAACCGGAAAGAGTAAATCAAGAATCAAACGTGCAACGTTACGAGCAAACGCCAAGGATTGCCACAACCAAAAAAACGAGGGAGAAGATAACACGCGAGACGGCAGATCGTAAACAGATATCAATCTCAAGCCATCATAGCGAATCCAAAAGGTAACGCCGAAGGTGCTACAACAAGTTAAAAAGTTGTGTGCGTGCTTGGCATGGGCTTCGGGCATCTCGCCAGGTCTTCGGAATGGCGTTTGAGGCCTGTTTGGGCCCGCGGGAGCGCGTTCCGCGGGCGCATATTGATCCTACCCCCAAATGGCCGTAAAACCAGGGGGTATACCCCCAAATGACCATTGCCCTTCTAAGTATTATATAATAGTAAACCTGGTATACCAGGTATATACGTACTAATACTTAAAATGCCCCTGTACAAGTGCTTCATTGACCTGCAGAAGGATTATGACTCAGCTAACCGAGAGTTGTTGTGGGTGGTGCTCGCACTCCTCGACGTACCAGATAAGATGCCAACCGGTTTCCGCCAATTCCATTAACGCATTCGAGGTCGCGTGCGTCCGGATGACGGTTAGCACTCTGAATTGTTTGATGTAACTCAGGGGCTGCGCCAAGAATGTTTGCTGTCGCCGCCTCTGTCCAATAATGTCTTCTTCGTTGATGTCATACACGTCGAGCTTATACGCTTACGTGAGGACCTAGAAATCTTAAGGGAGGACCTCGGGGAGGACGGAGTGAAGGGTGACCAACTAGCACGTTCTACGGAGGGCAGTATGGGGTATGCTGTACCCCCACGACTTATATAGTGTGTATAAGTCGGCAGAAGAGGTTGCGAATATGATTACCGTCATTGTGATCGTTTTGGAAGCAGCTAGACTCACCGTGTGCGAATAGAACACAGGGAATATGATGCTGCGGACGATAAACCAGGCCCTCCGGACCTCACCGCTCGCCTTGGATGCAGCGGGCCGGAGTTGCACACAGACGATGCAGTGTTTGTACCTGGGTGATCTTGACGCCTCAAGCGCGGACATTATGCCAGAGATCAAACGACGCCTCTGACTCGCAAGGGACTCGGAAGGGCATGCTACAACCAGTTCAGGCGAGAGCTGTACTATATGATAGATTCCCCGTTCGCTGTACAGGTAGACTTGCTCAAGACCGAGGTGATGGAGACAGTGCTGTAGGGTGTGTGGCGTGGACCCTTGGATCAGGAGTACTTCGCTGAGCTCCGAACGGCACGTCACAACCTCTTCCGACGGATGACTGGTTTCCATCGCCGACAACGCACCGATCAACTCATGTCGCACGCCAAGGCTCTGAAGAAGGCACACCGCGAGAGCGTTGAGAAGACTACCCGCAAAGGACGCCTCCTTATTGCGGGAGCCATACAACTCAGGACCAATGAGGGGTTGACCCGGAGGACGATAGTTACAAGAACGGTGGAATGAGGAGCGTGACAGACGCCTTCAAGTGATCAAACTCCTAACTGCATTCAGCTACTGCGTTGGCGGTTCTTCTCTTTTTGCTGTGTTCCTACAATAATCAATCGTGATTGATTGGATCGTTTTTTTTTAAGCGATTTGTGTCAGCACAGAAACCTTTTTTTTAGTGACCGGCAAGTAGTTGATGGGTGTGCGTGGTGGGTGAGAGAGTTACTGGGTGGGTTGGTTGGTCCCTGGGCTGGTAGTCCCACCATCGCCAACACCACCCACCAACATTTCTTGTTAAGCGATGCGTGTCAGCGCAACAACCTTGTACAGTGGTTATTAAGTGGATCGCTGGGCTGTGTGTGTTGGTGCATTATTATATGGAAACGACGAAAACTGGCAGGGCATCATGTATGTATGTGTACTACTACAATGCTGTGTACTGGGCAGGTCAAATACGTACGTAGGTGCAGGTATAATAATAAAAAGAAAAATGGTACAATGGTTCCAAGATCAAGTTATCGTAAAAAAATGAAACAAAATTATCATGTATATGTGTACTATTAATACTACTCTGTGTACTGGGCAGGTCACATATTGGAATAATATTATATTACCGAAAATGCGAAAAAAAAAAAACTGGTACCATAATGACGAACTGAGCAGGTACAGCAGCAGCTAGTACAATGCAAAGAAAAGTTCGAGTATGAAAAAAAAAACACGAGCTCAGATACGGTACAGGACAGGACACCCAATAAGAAACAGGGAATCTGGTCCAGGCTGGATTTCTTACTTTGAGAGAGGGTGCTTTCTACACTAATTTTAAGATAACGACTCCAGAATGCCTTATTTTTCTCTATATTTCAGCCTGGCTTTCTTATCAGCCTGTTTGTTATCAGGTGTCCTGTACNGTATACCCCCTGGTTTTACGGCCATTTGGGGGTAGGGTCAAAATGCGCCCGCGGAACGCGCTCCCGCGGGCCCATACAGGCCTCAAACGCCATTCCGAAGCCCTGGCGAGATGCCCGAAGCCCATGCCAAGCACGCACACAACTTTTATTTTTTTTTCAGGCACGTCCTTGGGCCTAACGGGACGGCGGCGCACGAGGGAGCAAACGAAGTCCCCCCTTTGACCACATCTTGGGGGGGGATAACCCCACGTACCTACTAAATTTATCTACTCCCCCCGATTGACCACTTTTTTCACCCCGTTTGACCGAAACCATACCCCCTTTTGACCATCTGCGACAGCCCCAAAAACGACTACAGCAGTACGTATCCACGTCACCGCCCAACAGCCCGAATAGATCACGGGACGGAATACCCAGAACTTGCGAGTAGTCGGGATCGTTTGCCTCCCAAGAAATAAATTTCGGCACAACTATACAAATCAAATCTTTATAGACGATATGAAGATATCGGCTCGTCTGAGAAAACATGACGGTGATGGGGGAATCAGAACACATACGAGTACGTGTATACTCGGCGTATGGGTCGTGAGTTGCTGGGTGCTTGGTGCTTGGTGCTTCGTTCCTGGGTGCTGTGGGTCATGGATGCGCAGTGTTGGGTTGTTGGACGGGAGGGGTCTTTGGGACACGAGCAACATCAGGCGCAACGACGGTCGTTAGTCTTCTTGAGAAGTGCTTTCCTCCTGTCCCCAACGTATCCATCCCCGACGGCAGGCTGGTGTGTTCGAGTACAGATCGCCAGGATCACACCCAGCAACCAAGCACCAAGCACCAAGCACCCAGCAACCCACGACCCATACGCCGAGTATATACGTATGTGTTCTGATTCCCCATCCCAGCAGGCTCGGGAGGTGTGCGGCAGCTTTGAGAACTGTTTTTTGTCCGTTTGTGTCCGTTCGCGACCAGGGGGGTACACCCCCACAGGCAGATACCCAACCCATTAGGAAGAGCATCTATTGATGCTCGCGGCCTAGCGGCCGCTTCGCATCAATATTCCCTCATTAAAATCATTGTCGGTGGGTAGAACACGGGACCACACCGACCAGATAAAACTGTGCCCAATGTCTGTCAGATGACCTCAGGGTTTTTCGAGTGACAGAAGGCTCAACAGAATACTCGCCTTCGCTGTTCGGAGCAAAGATGTTGATATGGCCGAGGGTGGCTGCGGAGAGTGGGAAGTTGTATCGGGGGGTTGTTGAGGCGGCGGAAAATTCCATGGCGAGGTGGCACAAGGGCGAAGCGGATACGAGCTCGCTACGGCATGCAGCTGACGACGCCTCAGGAAGGTGATACGGCAAAAGGAGGGGAGGGGGGGGCAGCCGTACGGATACAGCTAGCTGTAAGCGAATGCAGAAACGAAATGGTACATCGTGTAGCAAGGTATCGCTTCGACTAGCCTTGGAATTCAAATGTTTGTTTTATTTTTTTGTTTGTTTTCTTGTTGCGCTGTTCACTGGGGGGGGGCGTGGCAGAGGTAGTACCAGCTCTTGATACTGCTATTGGTGAGAATAGGAGGGATATGGCAGGAGGTGTGTAATGGTCCCCGCATCGGTTTTGTGGCAGATACGGGAACTTGTTACTACCATCGCCTTGATAACTATTTCCTCTTTTTCTCACTTGTGTCTTATTTTTTGCATTTCACCTTGTTTCTCCATTAGTTTCCTGCCCCCCCCCCCTGTACCGATGTCTTCCTCTTGTTCGTGTTGCTTTGCCGGTGCGGCAGATATATTTTACTATTGGGCGTGTATTGTTTCCATCCAGAGGCGTTTATGTCTCCTTGCGTCGATTGCATAATGTTTCGTTTCAGTATTTGTTTTTCATTGAATTTTTGTTTTAGTATTTTCCCGTTTGGCCCGCTTCGTGGTGTTCTCGAACCCGGTACGTTAACATGTCACTTGCTTTACTACTTCGTGTGCGTCTATTTTGTTTTGTTTTTTTCTGTCTCACAGTCTGTTACCACATAAGTTGTTTTTTTGTATGATTAGGAAACAGGACAGACCATGCGTGTACTGATGTAGTTGGGTACATGTGACGAGTTTCATGTGAAGACAACACACAACATATACATGCATACGATACAACGTGAATAAAATATTATCAGAGATCGGGAACCGATCCAAGAATTATATGTTGTTTGTTGTTCTAGAGAGAATAAGGCGTTTGGTTCATACTCGTGGCTAACAGAACAGCAACGAGGGACTGTTTGGTTGATCATGTGAGTTGGAATACCAAGTGGGTACAGCACGGAACAGTGCTGGCAGACTGGTATAACACGCGAACAGACAGGGCTGCTGCTTCTGTGGCTGGCCAACGGTTGCTGGGCTAGGTATTTCCTTATTTCAGAACTGTGATAAGGGCCATTCTTATCGGAGCCATATATTTCCAAAATTTCCAACATTTTGTTTCGCGCGATTTTCTAGATTTCCATTTATTCCATTTTTTTTTCCATTTATTGGAACGTGAAGCCTTCCAAACATTTTTCCCTCTGAAGAATTTCCAATATTTTCAAGGTTTTGTGTGTTTTTTTTTAAAACATATTGGAAATTATGGATAAAAGCTGCTCGATAAGAACGCCCCAACCTCTTTAATTTGTACTTCGTGCTGGGTGGTGGGGGGCGAGTCTGCCATGCACCGGGCCAGATCTCTTTAGCATTCACCAATCATAGCGCTCGATGTGCTTTGTTTCGTAATGCGCCCAATGAATGGAAACCCATTAATCTTTGCTTGTCATTGGTCAATCAGGAGACGAAATGTGCTTAGCATCGCGCCGCACTTTGCTTGGCATCGCGCGGCAAGACTAGCTTGCGTTGCTCTCCGCACGAAAACACTAGGAATTTTCTAACACCTGGATCTCCCGCTACACACACCCATGGACTGTCATAGTTCCGGGGCAGCGTCCGTGGCGTGTTGCGACATAAGGAACGGCAAAAGAAACGGCAGCGTCAGCGCTATAATTCGCAAGAAGCTGCACCAGGAGAAGAAAACCCTGCGGTTGCTGCTGGCGGTACTTGGAGCTGTGTTGCTTGCCTTGTCTGCATTGACTACAACTGTTTGTTTTATCTAGCAGTACACACGCATCGTTCGACAACACCCACCACGTCGCCATGCACCAGACACCATACAGCAGCGGTGACGCAGGTCCACCACGGTTGCTTTTAGTAGGACCTAGCATATTTCGATTTATTGAGCTTTCTGCGGCTGGTACAGGTGCTGCGGTCTGCGGCTTCTACTGCACATAATGCAGTCACACCATGTACGTACGTACGTAGGTAGGCGGTACTTTCTATTACAGTAAGTACCTGGTATTACAGCAGTATCAACGCGGACATGATGCAGCAATGACAGGTAAAAAAAACTATGGTAGGTGCTGTACAGGCAGTAGTACGTAGCTGTGCCAATGGCGTCTAAAATAGCCGCCGCAGCTGCTGTATTGCGGGACAACTAATATCTTGTTGTCACGTCAGCTACTCAAGCTAGCCCAGATTTGAGGTAATAGTACGTTTACCTGACGCATTTTGTTTTTCCGGTGCTGCTTCATGACAAACATGTAGATGGTCTACCTGGGTCAGCGATGGATGGGATATCCAACGTCGTAGTGTTTCGACGGGGGCTCGATTTTTGAACCACTAGGGTTTCAACGAAAGATCAATCTACCCGAGAAACACAGACCTCTTGATATAATGCGAGTACATCAAGGTGATGTTGGTTGAGGGATGGGCAGATGGCGCGAAGGGATGGTTCGTGGAGGCCTCGTTGAAGGTTGAGCGTTGTACACCGTAACAAGTGCGATGCGTGTAACATTGGCTGGTAGGGTAGCTGTTTAACTTGTCCGCATCCCACATCGCATGTCTTTCACCATTGTGGTCACCCGCAGTCTCAATGGGGCGCAGTGACGCCAACAACCTGTTGTAGGCGTACGTTGGGTCCACGCTGGACGTGAAATTGCACACGCGTTCTTTTACAGTCAACACGGCGATACGTTGGGTTGCACAGGCAAGACTTGAGGCAAGAGCTTTCTCTTCAGCTGATGGCACGTCTTGCTGAAGATGAGTTGCACAACATATTAAAACTTACATGGAATATAACCGACATCATTTCTATAGAATATACACCGTGTTAGCGAGTACACTCAGGTCGGGCCTCAGGCGCGCCTTTTACTTGGCGCTCGGGACCGCTCATAATAATAATGACCGTTTGTGTGAAAATAGTTTATATTGAACCATCCTTATGTTTCCGGTCAAATAGGTACCGCTTGGCTTTGTTACGTTAATGTGCATACATCAGTACAGGACACCTTGAATAAGAAACTGGAAACCTGGTTCAGGCTGGACTTCGGTTTTGAGATAGGGTGATTTCCACACTAATTTCAATATATCGACTGCCGAATTTCGTATTTTCCCCTTTCTCTCAACCTGGATTAATTGAAAGTCTGTTTCTTATTGTGTGTCCTGTACTGTATTATACAGCAGAAATACTAAGGCGAAATATATTACAATATTTGTCTGTTTCGTGGCACGTGTCGCGACATACCGCGACACCCCACGACACCCCACGGCGTGTCGCGGCGAGTGTTCCGGCGAGTGTCGCGGCGAGTGTCGGTAACACTAACCCTAACCCTAATCCTGACCCTACGTGTCGCGACACATGTCACGACACATGCCACGAGAAAGTCAAAGAATGTAGATCCGTGCCGACGAGCGTCTTGAGACGAAGCCACACCCTGAATAAATCTCCATGATCCTCCGCTCCCTTGGGATATGGATTTGTTTCAATGAAATCCAAAGAGTCTATTTTGTCAAAACTTTACTTGCATATGGCGCTGCAACATGATGCGTTGATCCCGACACGGGCATCGTGGCTGTATTCACCATAAGGTGATTCCGACATAACTTCGAAACTCGTTACTTTATACGGCGAAAACATTAAGGTATAGTGGAAAAGGATTTAGTCACTGGGGTTGGAAAAACGATGGGGCGCGGTTTTAGTATGTAATATAATTCGCCCCTCCTGCCTTGCTGTGGTCACCAAAGCGAACATCAGCTATCATTAGCTTTGCAGGCAACTTTAATGCTGCTTGCAAGTTTCGTGCAACTTCCATTTCACGTTTTGGATATGCGTCCCTGCATACAACCTAGCATGTCATCGCCGAAAACAATTGAGCGCTTGGCAATGTATATGATTGGCATGGTTCAAGGCTCCATGTACGTACGCGTACTATGACTCGAACTTTTATCTGTGTAGTACAAGTGGTACTCTATGTGGCAAACATTATGGGCGTCCTACTCGTTAAGTAGGATGTGTTTTACACATAATGTGGAATGGATGAGACGAGTATGCTCCCCATCAAGAATCTACAGTTTGCCTCCGCTCAGACATGGATACGCGATATATATATATATATTATATATATATTTTTCCATCCCATTCAGTATCTTCGCACTTCCGTCTTTTCTCCCTCCCTACTGTAGTCGTAACTCAGATCCGGGGTCACAGATTAGGCTCCTCTCCCTCCTCCCCCACTACGGTTCTTGCCTTGGTTTTTATCGAGAAAATATTTCAGCACTTTCTTCCCTTGACAACTTTCGTCGAATTTTGCTTACCCACGCTATAATATGCGCTCTCGACAGTCGGTGTCATTTGAGAATAAAAACCTCCATGGGGAGAATCGAACCATCGACATCCGGCCCAAAAGGCTTCGTGGCTACCAGTTAGACCACCGGGGCGACCGGCCCCGAGGGGACGGACCTCACAAGGCGGTAGTGAAATGCCGAGGAAATCCAGCCGGAACACTGCAAGCAGCGGTAAACCCGGCAATTTCCTAAACAGGTGTGAAAATGACACTCGATGAGTGTCAATCAGTTTTCACACTGATTAGAACAGGTACTACACATGGTCTTAGCCAAAAGGCCGAGAAGGTATCCAGGCTATTGATTCGGACGGGAGAATACCCGATTGTCAAAGTACGCGTTGTCAAAGATTGTCAGGTTGTGGTTTCAATGTCATTGCTATATGGTGTATCAATATATATGCCATCGATTTTATGGAAACATCGTTATCGTGATCGTTTACGGTACACATCGACGCTATTGTTTCGCTCCGATACCCAATGCACACGCACCCGCAAATTAATATAACATTCGCTCCGGGAGGGGAAGTGGGGGTTGGAGTCCAATGCCACCACAGGGCTGTTTAGAGCTGGTTGACGACGGCGTCCATTGTTTGAGTATGGTGACCGCGAATTCACCGGGGAGTGCTCATAAGCACCTTAGCGGGGCTATTTATGGCTCAGCTTCTGTTCGTGCAAAATATAAAAGTTTCGGCCTCTTACGACGTAGAGCGGCTCACAAACAGTGATTTTGCATCGCGTGCACGGTTACCGTAATAAATAAGCTTAAATAAAACATTATTGGAAGGCTTGATCCACGGTGAACCCTGCACGTTATTGGACTGTACGATGAACGAACCCCACTTCGACAAGGTCAACCATAGGATGGTTGCTTGCAGATAAAATATATCTCGTATGCAGATACTTATTTGTCCGAGCTAAACATGAGTGTAATCAAGACCATATATAGTTTTGGCAAGCAAATACGTCACCATGGCGTTGATACGGGGTGGACGTTGCCAGCTGCTGAAACTCGTTGATACATTGCCCTCTACCCGGAACGTTCATGGTGTGTATATGATGACCACGTGTTGGATATCCCACAAGCGCGGAGCCAGGCGCCGATAATTTAGATTGGGGTTACATGACTACCCGTGCGTGATTCCAAATTGCCTAATAACAGCTTTTTCAGAAGGTTGGGAACGAAGAATGATAATTCAGGTGACGTTGAGATGACTGGTCAGACACCAAATAGGACGTACTAGATGTACGGCAAGTGCGCAGCAAACCGGGGCATGTGGGTCCAAGTAGGTGGAAGCCACGGAAGAAACCATCGTTGCGTCTTAAATGTCCACGATAACACAAAACAGCCGAAGCGCCGTTCCAACGGCTTATGCAGGTAGGACATCATATGAGCGTGACGACTACACGTCAAGTGTTCTTACGAGGGCCAAAGACGGTATCGGCAGGGGTGGGACCCCAGCATCTCTGCGTTTGCTTTGTAACGCCGTCGTTAGATTCCTGAAGCCTTGTACAGCGAAAAGACTGGAGAAACACGAGCTGCCTCCCGTCGGACGCTGCTGCGAGGGCTTTAGTCGTGTCAGTTTTTACGATAACAATGCGGGCAGTCCTAGTCATGAATCTCTCACGGGAGCGTTGTCGCACCTTCTTAATCAATGTTATACCCCTACTCCGATCACGACTATCTTAACAATAACAGCACTATTTCTCAGTCGTACGGACAGTTTTCAATGGCCCTGACGCTCGATAGTAGTTAGCATATATTCGCCTCAGGCGCCCTTGAAGACCTTAGCCTTGACAAATGTTAGTTGGTCCCTTTGGACTACAGTCTGCCGATACCTAAATTAAATGTGCACAATATTTGGATATATTACCATCCGTTCGCCAGCAGGGGAGTGGCGTAGCTGCGGGGAGTAGCGTACATATTGTCAGCATATGTACCTCTTACGTGCTCTGGTGGGATGTTAAATGTTTCTGGCTAATGCTGCTGCGTCTCGTCCGTGTTTTGTTCCTGTTTCGCAACATGTTTCATTGCTAAGTTAGGCCACAGGTTTGTTCATCAGGTAGCACCTATTCGTCGCTCCCAAATCGATTTTTGCGCGAGGAATATAGTTCAGTGAATACGGGCCTCGGAAACGCATGGTGCATCTCCACGGTAACATTTGTCCATTCGATACCAAAAAAAAGATTCCGCATGATAGGGGGGTGTTTGTATTCGATTTCGTTCTTATTTCGAGCGACGTACGGCTTTTCGTGAGGTATATGCGTTTTAGATGTAACCCCCCGGAGCAGCAAGCATGCTTGCCTAGCGATGACAGTGAAATACATTGTAATCTATTTGAAACTCGAAGGTATGTTTTTGCGGTTTATAAAAATATTCATATATTCTTCGCTTTACGGAACAAACGCATGCCTCAGTGACACACGGCATAAGTATCCGTGACAGCGTGCGTACAATATATGCCTTTCGGGGGGGGGGGGGGGGGGCTACCCGTCCTATAGGAAGACGCATGACGACGGCAACCGCGGATGGACCAACCACTCCTTGGAGAACAAAATAAACGACAGCTGCAAATGAAAAGATATCCGCCTAACGAAAACTGTAACACCGGTTATCGCTCGCGCTGCCCCCCTTACACACAACAGCAATACACTACACGTGTAAATGTATAGAACAGACAGCCCATGTGGAATCCAGAATCATGTAAACCAACGTGCGCCGGGTAGCGAGGAAGGCACGCGAACGCGCCGATCTCTACAATGTCCTCATCGATAGACAATCACTGCTTCAACCCTGTTCGCCCCTGATGCAGAGTCAATCCACTATATGTATCACACCTCAATTTTCAACCCTGTTCGCCCCTGATGCAGAGTCAATTCACTCTATATATATATATATCGTAAATTATTCTCAAAATCCAGGGCACGCTTTCCAAGCTTGAATGAAGGCCTTTGCAGGTATTACAATGCACATATAGCAACCACTACCACGAGATCTAGCGTGCAAGAGTGCCTGCTGTGTAATGGAAGCTGGTACCAGTATGCCGCGTCGCTGGGGGAAGAACTGGCACCTTCCAGATAAACAGCCCAAAATGATGCGATATGCAGGCTCAGGAACATACACTCCCTACCCTACCCCCTATGTGCACGACGTGGTTGTGATTACGAAGCACTTCACAAGACGTAAGTAGCCACGAGGAATGTAAAACGTTTTGCCACGGGCTAGCTTGAACTGAGGTAAGGGTGTTCTTACGGCGGCCATACAGTAGTACTACCTGGGGCTTCCACCACACGCGCAAGTGTAGATATAGATATCATATTTGCTATTACACTGCGTGGCGCAATTTTAACAACTTGGGGAATATCCCCGTTGACCTAAAATTTACGGTGGTGGAAATGCGCGGTGTACCACCAAGCCGGACAAACTCGTGTCAATATGTATAGTATACCAGTATTGCAATGGTCCCTGCAACTAGGCGATTGCCCGAATTCACTCCTTATCCACACGGAGCCATCTGCCAAACAATCGAATTCCCCTAGATCGCGTATGCAACAATCTTTGCTTGACTTCCCTATTCTCCCCGCTGGAAGTATTGATGGCTAATCCTCAAGGGGGGTATTTTTGCGGGAACGTACACACCGAACACTTGTCTCGTATTCTTGATGTGTTCTGTCACACTCGACCGTGCTCGACCCGTACCCCCGACGCTACCCCATTATTGGTTTATTTGAGCGGCGTCTGTGCAGATTTATAAGCACACGCGGTAGACTGTGATATAGTCACGGTTTTCCCGCACATGCGTCCATGACGTCTGGACACAAATACCCTTCGTGTAGTAGCTTTTATGCTTCTTGCGACGCGTCGTGCATCCCGTTGAAGTGGCATCAACTGCAATAGACATAAGGGCATGGCAGCGGATGCTGGTCACAATTTCGACAAGCAATACGTAGAGGAAAACATGTGCAAAAAAAGCGACGAACAGCGTACATAGGTTATGATATACGTATGAAGGATATCCTATTTCTCATTAAGTTATTGCCGCTAAATCATGGTTGGCGAAACGAACGCATGGCACAGGCGACGCGCGATAACACGACCGGATGTTGTGAAGGACAAACAAGTTATGTGTTTTTCTAATAACGAGGATTTTAGGGCATGGAGTGCAGGGCTAGTCGATCTTGCTGGAGCCCCAACGGATTATTCTGTGTCATTAACAGGGATCGTAGCGGTGATCGGCATATCGAACTTGCGGCCTCTCTCCATACTATTAATATTTCAACAAACTTTGATCCCTCCGAAATACAGCCACGTATATCGTTTTTTTCTTCATTGAAGACTCGAGCCGCCCAGCGCGGGCGTCATAGTCTGGTTGTGTGAAACCAGGTATCCGTATCAATGTGTAGGCCATGTATTTTCGTCAAATGAAACATCCCCGTGACGGTTTGAAATAATCGGCCGAGTAGACGGGCTTTACACCTATACACTCTTCTACGATGTTCGCCACAAGTATCACGCCGTTGTCTCCCCTCTTGTCAGGGGGCGTGGACAGTCTTGGTACAAATGAAACCCAAGCAGAACCACGGGCCATTCTACAACCCATGTTTCCCGTAAATGTTAAGAGATAGGAGTCGAAGCATCGGGGCCATTTGTTTAGCGCTGTCACGTGTCTACAAACAATATCATTAGTATCGATTTGTAAGTGTGCCTGCCTGTTACACCATACTCGATGGCCGGCCAAAGGGAGAGATTCAAACGCTGTCCCTGACGCCTGTACAGAGCAACAAAGAAAATAACACATGTCCTACGATAGAGATACTGATATTTGGCCGACTAGGTTTCTGAATGCCCGGGTCCCTTTAACAAAGCTCGTCGGCCTGTCATTCCTGTGTGCTACATATTTCATTGTTTAGTTCGGTAAAGGCATTGCTCATGGAGTAGCACTTGGTGTGGGTTTCTTCAAATTCGGTTTTGATGTGCTATACGTGGAGCTCCTCAAGCAGTTACCTTCAGCAAATACATGGTGAACCTCTACCCAAGAATGCGTCAACACCTCGCTACATTCGTTTACCTCCGAGAACAAGAACGTTGTCGAACGTACCAAGTACGCTCGCAACACAAAACCTCCGGAACGTGGTGGCTCGTTGGCATTGAGTTTTCCGGGAAATCTGGTTGTGCGAATGAATACGCATTATTCCCATAAACACACTCCACCCACGGAGTAGTGTGATGAAGACGGTAAACACATGCCGGCGCATGCGTCGGCATAGGTCGGCACGGTGGTAGGCTCCATACACGACGGAGGTAACTATTGAGTGAAACATTCAAGCAGACGTTATGACTATCATATAGACAGGCGGTAAGTGCGATGGGGATGACAAAACACTTATCTGTGCCTGCATCGTCATTAACCGGCAGGGTGACCGGCTTCATTCGAGAAAGAGGAAACTATCGAATGAGGTATCCCAGCAGACTATATGCTCACTCTACAGACAGGCGGGGGTGGCTTGCGATTTAGGGCCGTAACTACAACAAAGCAACCTGTGATGTCCCCGGCAGGTGCAGCAGTGTACACTAGACACAGGGTAATGCCATGAATGCGTGTGGGACAACAGTTATCTGTGCTTGACATCTCGCCGGCAACTCCCACAGCTACTGCTACCAAGAGGTATTTTGTCAAATCTCGCTCACCATAAACGAAGTGGAAGTGCTCACTCATATGCACATTGGGTTGTCACGACAATCTGTCTCAGACGTGGGGTGTGATTTAATCCGGGAGAGGGAGTGGTGTTAGTGAGAAATGAATATATTAGTGCCTTGTAGGGTAGTTCAAACATGTGTTGATGCAACGATATGGGGCAGACTGGCCTTTGGGGGACATTCTGCAGCGATTGAAAGTATGTCTACTGGGACCGACGGAGCACGCGTGCATGTCAATATGGCTAAGGGCTGCGAGTAGATGCTTCTTATCGAACATATCGTATCAATGATGGGAATGCAGCCGTCCGACGTAGTGGCTTTGCAGTCATCATATGGTTTGTATGGGATCAAGTTCCCCTTATGGACAATACGAATCATCGTTTGCCTATTATGCAGTGGGAACTAACGGTGAACCCGGTAGAACAGCTGAACAACAACCGCGGGGAAACTGAATCAATAAAAAGGCTATCGCGTGGCATAACAAACCGAAACACAAATCCAAGTGTGCGTAGAAGTCGGTACAGCGTACATTAACCGTGTAACACGAATTATTCGCCACCATGAACTGGAATGGACAACGCCTGCCACCTTGATTGTAACGATATTGCACGTCGAGTCCTCACCGCATTGGTCAAGGCTTTGAGCACACTCTCCGCTGGGGCAGCATATCTGGCCGGTCACGCAGTTGCGGTTGCTGCCATCGCAGTCTGGTAGTATCGTCAGCGAGAAAGCGTCGGGAATGCGACCATAACAAATTGATAGTGAGACAGGGCATGTTGGTGCTGTCTATTTTGATTAAAGTAGCACTATATCTCGCTCGGCTCTTTAGGTTTAATGGGCAGCAGTAGCGACGAGGTACATAACTATAGCGGGCCAAAGGAACGTGTCCGATCGAACGAGATACAACATCACGCTTGAGTTTTATTACACAACATATACGTGTAGCAGGTGCCTCCAGGTATTGCGACAACTATTTATCAGGGGTTCAAGTTTTTAAAGGAATACAATAATTCGATCACTCGCATTATTCCAACCTCTACCTCCGCAAGTCCCCCTCTCCGCCGGGATCGTTTTGCGACAAATTTCAACAGAACAATATGGAGGATGTAGTTTCTGTAGCGTCCAAGAGTTATCACGATTTTTATTTTGTATTCGATTTTTCAAATTTGAAGCCAGCTAGGGTAGCTATTCGCGTATGCGTAGGCGCTTTAGGCTCTGTACGGTAGCCGTAGGTGATCATGTTTTAAGATAATCTCAAGTTTAGGATATCTACCCGTCACTCTGAAATATATTACGAGGAGTGCCCGTTTAACGGTCGCGAATACTCAATGCGTAGTGATTATCACATAGACATTTACTAGAGCATCAAAGCCGCCTGCATATTTTACCGAAGAGCCGAGCAAAAAACAAGCAGCAAGCAAGGCTATCACCATACGTTCCGTCCTGTCCGCAGCACTTACCAATGGGGCATGGACCGTCAGCGCACCCGGGGTCAGTCGGCCCTGTCGATATTCATGTCAAGAAAACGCGTCCGCGTGGCACAGCAAGAATCGGGCGCTTGAGAATGCGCAAGACGAGTCAGTTACACAGACGCCTTACACCTTACGACAAGAAGCTTAAGCGTATCTCTCCCCATATCACGCAGGTAGCGTGCGCGCGCGAGGAATGGCAGGAGACGTAAAATCACACTATAACGAGCTCCGAAAAGGTACTACAGGGGTCCGCATCGGACTTTTCCCCGACATTTATGAAATGCTAAAAACAATAAAGTAGAATCACAAATCATAAACGAACAGCCCAGAATGAAGATACGTTTCAAAACCAAAGGCATTTTGTCCCACCGATTCGTATGACGAAACAAAAGGCATGCTCGGTAACACAAGGAACTCGAGCTCCCTTCTAACCAATCCCGGCGTCATTTGAGCCCTTGTGGCCGGCACACTGCTCTCCGATCTGCCGGCAAGGCTTGTGTCTCCGAGCTGCTGCAAATCTGCAGATCGCTCGTCCCGAGTACGCCCTTTAACAAAATTAATGGGGCTCGAGCCAGCGTCTTAGCCCAACGAAACCAAGGTTGACATGCACGCCACAACCCACAGGGTCATTGTAATGTCGGCCGTTTCCAATTTCGTTGCCTGTATCGTTCGCGGGCTCAATTTCCTCGTAATCGTTCAGTGCAGGTACTGCTGTGAGAAATGCGCAAATTACGAGTACTTCAACCAAAATATCTACAATAATTCGTTTCGCCGATCGAGGAAACTTCCACAGATTCTGCTGCTTGTAGGTGCAACTCGTGCTCGACCTAAGAAAGAGGGGCGCAAGGGACATTTGGCGTGGCTGTTGTCCTCTACTATAGGGTTCGAGGAGGGCAATCGGCGACGGAAATGGTCGCGCCCTTCAGAGGTAGGGCTGCCCTTTGTCCAGATTCGCCAAGAGAGAGATGTACCGCGAAAATCTCAACAGAGAAAATCAAAGACCGACTTCGAACAGCAGCTCGTTCTCCCTCGCCAAGGTACCCCGTCACCAGCTCCAGCCTGTCAAGTTGTCCCTCTGACCTCGGGAGACGGCCTCAAGCCGTCCCAGCCAAAACAAAGCCTACATCAGCGAGGTTTCAGCCTCTGATCTACGAGGATGATATACACGAAAACTGACGCGCCGCGACTCCACTCACTTCTGGTACGAACGGGTACGAGCAGGTTGACCACGCAAGCGATGCAAGCAACGAAATTTGAAACAGCCGACGTTACAATGACCCCGTGGGTTGTGGGGTGCCTGCCACCCATGTCTTCGTTGGGCTAAGATGCTGGCTCGAGCCCCATTAATTTTGTTAGAGGGCGTACGCGGGACGAGCGATTTGCAGATTTGCAGCAGCTCGGAGACACAAGCCTTGCCGGCAGATCGGAGAGCAGTGTGCCGGCCACAAGGGCTCAAATGACGCCGGGATTGGGTAGAAGGGAGCTCGAGTTCCTTGTGTTACCGAGCATGCCTTTTTTTTGTCATACGAATCGGTGGGGCAAAATGCCTTTGGTTTTGAAACGTATCTTCATTCTGGGCTGTTCGTTTTTTGTTTCTGAATCTACGAAAAAACAAAAACGGATTTAGAAATTTCTTATAAATTTCGGGGAAAAGTCAGATGCGGACCCCTGCATGTAGTTCTATGGTAAGTAGGTCTACGCGGGTGTACCGCGTAAGTCGTTGGGCGGTGTTTGTTTGGAAAGAAGAGACTGAATGCGCGCATAAACTCAGTCACTCTTGACACTAGTGGCTCGGAGCCACACCCAACGGAAAATCAGTTTGTCTGGGAATGGTAAGCGGACGTGTTCAGGGCGAGCTGTTACCTCCTATGCAGCTACGGAGAAGCGTCCATACGTAGAGTGCGTTCATTGACGAACGCGAAAATTTCATCTCATGGTTGTAGAGCGTGACCGGCATTAAAAACAAAACATCGCTGAAACAACGTTGAAAATAAATCTGCTCTCTAAACCCTACGTGGTATACAACAGGGACCGTGCAACCGCTACAGTACATCTTTAACACTCTGGTGTTGTTTACATGTCGAGGAGAAACGAGACGAATCGAAGCGACTACACCATACACCAACTACTACAAGGAAAAAAAGGCGTTTACATGTAGGTCGCCGTAAATGCTTGGAGTCGGCAACCCCTGCCGTCTGTATCCGATAAAGGCCTATCTTTTTCCTTCACCCAACATGACTACGGACGACATCTCACCACAAGCAAACGCTGTTGCAGCGCAAGACCCGCTTGAGCAGCATCGGGCCGTTGAAGGGCAGTCGTTGTCGCTGCTGCATCCTGGTGGACGACAGTCGGCGGAAACATGCCGAAAAATACATTTTGTGCAGGTGTATGCTGAGACGATATATTCCATGCATGTGTATGGCATTGAAAAGGACCATCGTGGATGTGATTCCCCGTCCATCACAGGGGGCATCTTCGTGAGTCAGAACTACAGTACAGTATTGGGTTTCGGTTCTGTTGGGCACGCAGAGGGTTCGACCAACTACATGTAGGCGTTCAGGTGGATTGCGCATTCGGGCACGAGTCGCGTTTTATCTCGATAGTCTATAAACACCGGCTCCTTAATGTTACTATCGAAACTTAGCCAGCGCAGGTGTATACACATCTACGTTCAAGTGTTGCAGTGTTCCGCATTCATCAATTGATTGGAGACCCAACCTTTGGTCTTGAAGGGTATATACGGGGGCGCTATACGCCTTCGTTTGTGCGATGTTTAGATAAATCGGGCTAGTCTCTCTTTGCCTTGATCAATACGTGCACTATAATGTATATTATATGCGCAACGTATCAAAGACTCCTTTGATGATGGAATACTGCGACATCATCAAGAAGACACGCCTTAAGCATGCGAACAATAAGGGCAGGCACTCAAGCACGTGGCTGAGACCTTGGCATACGGCAAGACATGAACAATTCCACCCTACAAGACGTTAAGTCCACATTGTGTTCCAAGAGCTCTGAAAGTTGCGGTTTGGACTTCGTTTTCGGTCGACAACCCCTATCATTTGCTCAGAGTCAAACGACTACAGATTACCATGTAAACACCAACCCACGAATCTGGTTCACGCTCCCCATTCGCCGTGTGTCGCACAATCGCGCGCTGTCGTCCACATTATAAGCTGTGGACTCGTAGCTAGCCTAAATAAACATTCCGCCAAGCTTCATGTACTTTAGTACACGCCAGGGGGGTCGACCTAGGCGAGGTTACATCGAAACGTCTGATTCCACCCATGGCTCGCCGGCTTCACGTAAATTAAATCATCTTTAGAACCGACAAACCCTCCGAGAGAGCGATGAGAAAACGTAGATGGTATCGTGAAAAAAAGGTCATGACCTGCCAAGGGCGTTTACATTGACTAGGCTACCGCAACATCGAAATGTCTGATTTCAACACTCATATGCTGACTAAACATGGATGGCGTGGTCCGTAAAAAGAAAGTACCGTACACACGAGCGATGGGAAAACACCATGTCGTGAAATACACAATACGTACAACGCTTAATAACGTTCAAGAACGTGCTATTGGTATCACCCTGCATTGTTTTGCGGATGAGTTAGCAGCACATTTGTCAACCACTCAGAAACACGAGGAAGATGATGGCGGACATTTTCCGATGTTGGAATGCATGTGTTGGCACGCATTTAGTTTATTAGAATATTTGAATGTCTTGGGAGGCAGACCAACGCAAAAAACAAACTAAGTACTTTGAATATTTTACGGTATGGATCTACGTTTTCGTGTTTCTTCAAGGCGTCGGACCGTCAAGAAATAGGTCACTAAACCCATATATCGTATCGATATCGTTCAATGCTCTCACGCAGGGGTAAAGGCCTGTGAATCCCCGTATCCTTTGCAAGACGTGTCCGGAAAAGGTATATTGACCAGCAAGAGAGGTGCATGCATATTGTACTAGTGTTTGAGAACCTTCGTGTTTCCATGTCTTGGCTGATGTACGGAAGGAAGCCGGCGGGTATCGTGGCACGTAGCGTATCGACCATGCCCATGGTCAAGTGCGCATGGTTCCGAGAGGTAGCTCTTTACGCTTGGGTTTGTAGTGTTTGCAATTTATTTGTGCTGGCAAAACCTTGCCGCCCCCAAACCTTCTACTAACGCCGGTGGCATTGCCCTTCAAGCAAACCGAGGAATCTCAAGGTTACCTTCACCCACAGTATCAGGGCTGTTATTCTCGGGATGCCTCCCTCTTCTCGTTGTGCTCTCATCTGGTGTGTTGCTCGAGTTACACTTCTTGCGATCAATCGTCTATATTTTTGCTGTTCATATTTGATTTCGGAACAAATGTTTCCTTTGTACCGCAGTAGCAGTTATTGTTACGTCCTGGACGCATCTCACGGTAGGGGTTGGACGTTTTGGTTATATATTCGATGACTGGGTGAGCGTCTCTCAGGGGGGTTACTACCGGTTATTACTATGTCTTTGCTCGTAAACCTATTTTAGGAATAGCTTCTCCTGTTAATGTTGTGGGAACTGCACGTAACGACCGTTTTCGAAGTCGTGATTCGGGTGAGATATTGATCTCCCCATGCGAGGACCTCAGACGAAACGCCGTCACGCTTGCCGTGACATTGCGTCTGCCTCGATCGTGCTCTGTTGTGTATTTCTTTTCTCCGTTCGTGTTTTGGGTTATCCTCCTCTTTGTACCTCAAATACATAGTTCGGGTAAGTGCGCGGCGAGCCTGATAATGGTGCTCGTCAATACTTGGATTTTATGTTAAGTATGTTGCTTGTGTTGCTTTCTCCGTCTGCGTCACATTAGTGAGGGTGCAACACGTATTTGACTAATCAATATCTACAGTAGACAGATGTATATCTACTTTTCGATGTTTTTTTGTATCTTGCCTGCTAGCGGAAGTTAGTCGTCGTTCTTGTCGTGGCCTTGACGATGGCATGATATGTCATTGTTTCTCTTCTGGCTTCGTTAGCAAGTAGTATCGTCGTGTTTTTATGGAGCTAGGCGACCACATGCATATATATATATATATACTGTTTTTATATTTTCATACGTAGCGCGAATAACTGAATGTGACACTGGGTGTGTCGGATTTCGTCCGGTATGAAGAACGGTTTGATGTGAAGGAACACACACAACAAACAGTTGCATGTCAGGTTCTCATAAATGTATGATCTGCTGTAGGCGAACAAAAATTCATTGGTATTTACTATTGAAGTCAACCACGGCTGCCGGCTGTCACGGAAAGTTAACGAGAAACAAACACGCCGCTGTATCCCCACAACCACAGATCTAGAACTTTACGCACTCCTCACCACACGAAGACAAGGAGTCAGCACATGTTCCGTCCGAGCAGCAGAAGGTCCCAGTGGGACATATGCCGCTGATTCCGCACCCTGGCGAAGACGGCAGCAACAAACGGTAACAAGACAATATTTGTGATCGCAGCATAATCGAAAACATACCAGTGAACATAACTCAGTTCACGGTTGTCTCATGACGGTCGTTGACGGTTTTGGCCTAGGTGGGGCGCCGTTGATGGCACTCGGCGTTGTCGCTGGGGCAGACCACAGAGATCAGACGTTACAGCTCACCTTACAACCTCGTTCAAATGGCGTGTACATGCAACGTAAATGGGGTACAGTAGTTTCTACAACCCCGAGCTCGAGCGTATCGCAACTCCATAAATTTGAAGGTGGGCGATATTCCCATAAAACCCGCGTTCAAGGGAACATTCCGAAGTTTCTCCAAACACCGCAGCGCTCCTTCTGTGACTATTCGACGGCCATCGTGCCGTTCGCAACGCCGAACAACTGGAGAAGCCTCCAGATGGTTTTATTACCGGTTACTACCTCGGACCACTACCATGCCTGATACAACGGTTACCAACCGAAGCCAACACACCCAAAGGCCAAACACGCCTCGCGTTCATTTGATGCAGCACCTCGGCAGATGCGTTGATCGGGGCCAATATGCTGGCACAAAATGAATCGCGAACACTGCAGAACACCCATACATTCAATGTGTATTGTACGAGAGCATTGTGCATGTTCGTCACGAACACATCTACAGCTAAATCTACCTGTACACGTCGTTCACAACGCAGACTTTTTTTGTATACATACATAGAAACTGCAACGTACCATAAAACAACATACTGAGCTATATATATACGATTCTAGCATCATAGGTTTTGACTGTATTGAATTAGGTGTGAATCGAAAGCCGGCAGAGGTTTTAGGGGGCATGTACCAACGCCAATCTTGAGCTGCCAGCACGGTGTCGTCTATGTGCTAGAAGGGTCGGTTTCAAGTCTGGGGAGAACAATCGAGAGCCTCTTGAAAGTATCACTTCTGCGGGAATACAGGGAACATGAGGTGGTGTGAAAAATGCCACAGACAGGTTTTGCCATTCCTAAAACTACCACTACTGTAACTCCTGCAGTGTTCATAATTTCTGAATGAACTTGCTTTATCCAATCATAAAACATTCCTAGTGTGTATGCCGACAAGAAGCGCTAGAAAACCCGATATCAATCAAACAAGTAGTATGTCGACACTCGTAAGGGTCGACCGTCCCGGCTTTTTGCGAGAAACAGACGGTCAGTTGCCCCCATTATCTCCACGACGGCCGTGGTTAGTGTGAATATGTGCTTACCACAAGTTTCAAATGGCGAGCAGATTCCACCCGGGCAGCAAGTGGGGAAGGCAGCGTTGGTGCAGTCCTGGTCGGCAACGCATTCTGTAATAGACGATCGGTGGGGGCATCCCGGGAGTGACAGCCGGCGTGGAAGTAGACGTGTGAAGCACGTGGTAGTGCGATGATATTAAATGAAGATAACATTTTGAGTGCGCTCCACGACGACTTTACCACAATCGACTCGTGGTTTGCAGATAGCTAGACTTTATATAAGCCGCAATACGGCCGGCCACAATCATTTACAAGGCTTCAGGCTGTGTGGACCCCGCATGCTATACATCAAGTCCACAGCCTCACCACAGTGACCTCACTTCAGGTATCACGACAGAGTTCGAGGCCGGCGACACGAATTCCGTCCGGGCAGCAACCTGAACTATCAGAGCTGTGAGAATCGACGCTACATACTGTCGCAGGTAGTGAGTGGAATGCTCACAGGTACCGTTGATGCTGGTGCCATTCCTCTCCGACTACAAGTACCTATATTGCGGGTACATGAATCACGAACGAACTGCGTCGCTTAAGCGTAAAACTGCTCTAAGAGTATATCTCGACAAGAAAGTGTTGACAATACGATATTAACAACCCAAACATTCTTTTCTTTGTGCGTTGGACAAGCGATTGATTACTCTATTTTAGTGACGGCATCGGCGGTATTTACGAATATTTTCTCACCACAAGTTTGGAATGGAGAGCAGATTCCACCCGGGCAGCAAGTCGGGAAACCAGGGTTTAAGCAGTCCAGGTCGACCGCACATTCTGCAACAGATGGCCGGTGGGTTCATCCCGGGAGTTACAGCCGATGTGGAGCTATTTCATTGATGCACATGGCAGTGGGATGATACTACATCTAGACAACCTATTTTATTTGGGCTCCACGAATCCTCTGACACTGTGGTCGTCGGCTTGCGTTTTGCAGATAGCGGGACGTTATGTACGCCTCAACACGGCCGGCAACAACAATTTACAACGCTTGAGGCGATGCTGATTCCGCATGCGCCACATTGATTCAACGCAACCCCGTTCACATCAGGTCTCACCACAGAGTTCGACGCCAGCGACACAAGTTCCGTCCGGGCAGCAAACTGAATTGCCAAAGCAGTGAGCATCGACGCTACATTCTGCCGCAGACAGTGAGTGAAGTGCGGGCAGGGATTGCACATGAGGTACAGTAGACGCAAAGGAGCATTGGAATTTGACAAATGAAGAAAGCTCCCACCCTAGTCAGTGCCCAAGGGTTTTAAAGGTTGGACCCTCATGTCGCATACCTGGGCCCAAGGCACAGTTCACTCTATGGAGACTTCTACGGGAAAAATATTCTTAGCGATCTAAATAATATAATCGAACACAATAAAGTGTGCTTACGACCGCGCCCAAGTATTGGGAAGTAAGATTGAACCCGAGGTTATATTTATTTCGAGAAAACCGGTACTCTACTCGTTTGCAAACCGTTCGGTGGGTAGCAATCTTCCCGAGAAAGCGAGGAAGGCGCCTAGTGCACCGATCACGGGAACTGTATGTTGTCCTGATCTGCGAGGGGTCGTTTATTTCAACCACAAATGCGATTTTGTTTAATTTCATGAAGATATGGGGTCATCTCACACTACGTAGATAATGTGTCCTGCGAACATTTGTTTCTCAACTTGGATGTGTATCTAAACGTGCATACATGCTTACATTAGAAAATTATTGGTTTATTTGCTGGACAATAGAGCAGTAACCCCCACCGCCACCGATTTTATAAAATAAGCCTCACCACATTCGTCCAGTTTCTGAGCACATGTACCGTCCGGGCAGTAAAGCGTACACACGGGGCAAACCGTGCAGGCCTGGCAGTCGGCGCCGCAATCTGTGGTCAAGTTTGAGTATAGATATGACCGAAACGTCAGCTGACGTGGAAGAAAACATTTTATGCAAGTGACATGCGCGAACTGTACAGCGATTCATTCCCCAGGTATGCATATACCAGGTATGTGCAGCTGTATTGAGGTACGTCAAGCGATCACACAACGCTATAAGGCACATGATACCGACCGATTATTCAAAGGGCATAACTCACGATTGAGTTTATAAACAGCACACGTCACGTGCGATCGCGATTATGGCGTGCTGCACGCAACAGGACCCACTGCATATGCTCAACTACGTTACCATCGACTACCGTGGACCTTGTCGGGACGAAGGAAGGTATGTACCGACCGCCCGTGGGATCGACCAACGTTGCACATATCATGCTGTCAAGTCAAGCTTATCAGGCGTGTAAAGCTTCGGCTTTTACGTTTTGTGGAGACATGCAGGTGTTAATCGACATGGTGGATTCCATGCATTCGTCGAAGTCACACCTTTGCTTTCGTACGAAGAGCCTCCACCATTTGTTAGCTATAGTCACGATCAAAACGCACATACTAAGAGGGTATAACATTAAACGAGGGGTCTACTCTGACAAGTACTACGGTATATGATGTGTGCTAGGACTGGGGGAGCACCTCCTGGCTGAAACGAAGGTGAATGATGGACCTTATGAGCCCAAACTCGACGGAATTGCATTGTTGTGTTGCAACAGAGTATTCAATTTATATTTTTATTTTGACCAGATTATTAATAACGCAGCATTTGAGGTTTCCACCTAAACGCGGTTTTGGGGAAGGTGTAGAGCTCTTCGAGTGACGGCATTCCGAGACAACACAGTGCACGTCATGCGTCAAATCGTATATAGTACTTGGCTCACGTTCAGTCCGTTCGGGAATAAAATCGAGACAACTTTCTTTTACGATAAAGGTTTGGGTCTGCGAAGTGTACCTCAAGCATTTTCGCCATCCCACGTACAATGCTCGTCTTGTACTCGTAAAAGCAAATGCGTCAGCAAGACAACAAAACGCGCGAACTGATACGAGGAAAGCGTGAAGGATATCTGCAAATATCACATCTACGAAATGTACTCATAGTTCTTTGTTTTTACATCGCTGACGTCGTATTAAACCATTTCCATATTTGAACGCATTTCTCGCCAAACGATCATTCGTGTAAAGGCAGAATATTACGTTTTTCTCGACTACATGCCACAACAGTGACCAATATCTTCGAAAACAAACACAGGGTGCTGTGTGGCGTGTGTGTGTGCGGGGGGGCGTCTAAAAACATCCGCAGTCGGTGGGAAAAAACGCCTGCCTTGCTTGCATTAGTTTGGTGCGGTGTGGTGCGTGTTCGTTGTGTTTCTGGGTCTATATGGCCGCAAACAGCAGTACAACCGTCTAGCTGGACGGAACAACAAGTGAAGGCAAATAGGAGCTCGAGGCGACAATGGACAATGTCGAAGATAGCCTGGTGTTATGGCGCAACACATATGTCACATGTTTGTCATGCTCGGAACGTGTGGTTTATGTACGTTGTGGGATCGAGCTAGCTTGCTGCTGGCGTGCGTTGAAATCTACGCCCAAACATAGGAATGTGCATACCATTTCTGGGGGTCGTACGGACAGTGAGAAAATGCCTCAATGCTTTGAAACCAACGACACTAACGTCAACAAAAACGAAACTAAATTGTTAAAACTGAAAAAAAAACTGATTACTACGCAAATCCTCTTCTCCGGCCTGTAGTGGTTACATACACTTGGACCAATTTCTATACACTTGATTTAGTGATCGGGGAGGAAGTTTGCAATGCGGTGTCAGTTACATTGAAAATAAGAACGAAATATCCACCCGAAACGGGAGGAAACGTGCGAACATGCCCTGGTGTCGTACAGACCTTGTTTTGGGAATGGCTAGTAATGCGGGATAATTATTTGCCAAATGTTCAACTGGAGGTCATGTAAAACAGAGTAAAAACATATTTTAGTGATTGTGCGTGTTGTGGTCAAGCTGTTTGTAGAAACGTGGGACCTTTAGATGTTGTTAGGCCCCGAGTAGTACAAGCTACTCACAGGTATTTGCAACATGCCCAATGTGCGCGGAAAATGATAATTTCGATCGCTTACTATTGCAGGATGGTCTTTCCAGAAAGCAGCATCCATTACGTAGATACCAGGAACCGCGTAAAAGCTAAGAGTACATAATTGTACAACGCCTGCGGCATCTATGTTTCCGGGTGGTATCCGCTTCATCATAAATACAGGAAATCCCAATACGGTTTTATTCCGGGAAAGTTTATCGCTGATCCTACAAACGGTAAAAAAACGTAACAAATTCGGCAATCCTAACAGTCTGATCTGCTCAGTATATAGATAATATCATTGCCATAAAGCCCTAAATTGTTAAAAATAACGCCGGCCCCTCACCACACATCGTGAGATTATTCACACAACCTCCGTCCGGACAGCACACTGAGCTCCCAGGGCAATGCCTGTCTTTCTTGCAACCTGTTCAAGGCGTCGCCGACACCCCGTACAATGACGCATGCGGAACAGACGAGACTGGGTGCGTGTATTCTTTGCGTCAGCAACGTATTAACAAAACACTTTGAACGAATAATATGAATGAAACATGAGAGACGATTTCTGTGCGCATACATTTTTATACCGAGGAATCTCGGACGTACTGTAAACTGAATGCAACGTCCTACTCCTGCATACAAAGCTAACTGCCATTGTTCAGCCTAGCCCTGCATCGAAAGCAAAGTTGCATTCAAGGGTGTTTGAAAGCCAAGTTTAAGCTGAAATATCAAGCACCCGTCGCACACAATCTAGTTGACGGTGCGAGGTACACCAAGTCGATAACATTGGCGACCTAGGTTGAACTCTACGTTGTGTAGCTCCCATGTCGGACGTTCAGTCCACCGAGAAAAGGCATGAACGTCATTCAACCTAGGCCTGGTATCGACAGTGTGTTCATGACAAGGTGGCCATCCGATCGTGAGCTTTTTCCGTTTCTTGTATCTACAGTATACTAATAAACATTGCGTCTCCAACCGTCCACAGCCTAAGAAGGCAATTGTCTACGTAAGGGAGTTATAGTTTCGATTAAAGTAACCTGAACTAGGCACGTACCAAGCGAAACCGTCTACCGTCACCTTCGATAACAAGATAGCATTTCGGTGGTGGACTTGTACCCTGCCGCTGTGCACAACTCGATTGGGTATGCATGAACTCTTTACTTGATCCTATAAAAAACACCAGGCGTAAGGGTGCTTCAGCCGAGGTACGGCATGTTTGAAAGGTTCATATTGTAGGGGGAAAAAATGTCGTGCACACGCCGACGAACTCGTTCACACTACACCCGACGAACAATGAAGACATTGTTTTTAATATTTGCGCGAAGGTTTTTCAGGGCATCTCGATTGTCAATGCTGTGCATTCAGCGACCGGTGTGCCCTCACTATATTCCCAAACGGCCAATGCGGGAGGCCTTGCAGATCACACTGCAAATTTGATGGCTATACCAGCGAAATAGGAAACCAAAACGCAATTCAATTACCTACCTGGTCTCGAAACATTGTTTGACATCAAACAAACATATTACGACTTCGGGGTGAAGGCAAAAAAATATAGTTGCCCATTTGAAGCACCCGACTCGTCGACGACCAGCGCTTCCGGTATATTCGCAACGGACTGTTTCCCACTTTATAGTACAATGATCTCCATCATAACGCTCCGTGCACCGACGTGTTCCACAACTATTGTTCTTCAAAAACAAATAAAAATGCGGAAAACACACAACCTCTTTAATTAGCAAGAGTTTGCGACTATGTCCCACCTTTGCAGAAGCCGTTTTCGCACCTCCTCCTAAAGCAGTCACACCCATTGCTCGTCACACACGGCATCAAGGGAGATTGGCCGTTTTTTGCTGCCGTGGCAAACCAACCAGACCGTAGCGGCGTGTGTCGTGTGTTCATGGGCGTGAGTCGTGTGTGGGCAGCGTCGGTGCCCGTTTAGCTTCAGCGGGTTTTCTGGATGAAACATGCTTTTAATGGTCACTTCTCATTGGTGGTCATGCGCACGGTCAGTGATTCACGCAGGGTACAGTATGCGACACTCGCGTTGAGTTGTATTTGTGAATATACGTATTCAGACCTCAGCCCGACCATTTTCACCCTATTCATAGACGATGAGACATAAATCTGGGACTCAGGTTTTAGGAGTACGATTCAACCCCGCATAGGGTTCTTCGGTAATTGTGCGCGGATTCCGAAACGCCGAAATCCACGATACACATGAGGAATACTTCGGTTTGCAAAATAGGCCAAAAGCGTAAACGTTACAGTAAGGCCATTATTCCCGACAGCATATACATGCGTACGTGTTTTTATTATTGGCATCCTAACAAATAGGTTTCAAATTAGAGCACGTGCGAAAGCAAAAATTGGTCGACTATTTTTGTAACTGTTGTGTTAAACGGCGGACGTGTTGTCCGTCTACAGTGTCCTAGACACGAGTGTCGTAAACTTACCTCTACACCAGGCTGTACCTACTCCAGGCTGCTACCTACTGTCTTCAATCCCTAGATGAATGGTCAACGAAACAATATCCGCCCCACATTTACGGGAGGGACACAATATAGTCGCTGCTCCTCGGGGACGTTAAATGGTTTCGTCGATCGATGCGTCCATAAGACGCGTGCTACGGTAGGGATATCACGTTTAGACCGAATCGTATTGTGAACGATCGGGCTCCTTAAAGAAAAAATCGTCGGACTTTTAGTTTTGTGACGGATATTGTTTTAGAGTATACTTCGATCATGAAATTTCGCATCCGGCAGCATTTTTATTTTCCTCCAAAATCATTGTTTCGGTGAGATATGACGCTCCTTAAGTGAGGAGCCCAGAAAAAACATGGCGCACCTCTATTATAGCATGCGTCATATGTTGGCATAGCACTCATTGCGTAACACCAATAAGTGGGCCTGCACATCAGGCTACTGTTCAGGGGCAGGTAGCCCAATTGGGCGCCATCCCCACCCGTGGGTCTGTACATCACACACACAGTGTTTCCACATACGTAGTACAAATAGAGTATAGTATCGGAAATTAGTAACATAACAAGTCATGGGTACTGCGTAGCGTGGCATTTAACAGGCCCAAATACTTACTTCTGGAAATTTATACGAAATCACTTGAGTAAATAGCTCTGATCACCTGAAGAATACGACCCAAAAAACAAGTCACTTAACGTACAGTCAGTCGCTTGGTCTCAAGGTGTTGGACTGCCATGAGCGGAATACTTAATGAGATTTGGACGTGATATGATGCAACGTTATTCTCGACGGGGATCATGTGGATAAACCTTAAACCTGCGGAATTTTCACGGGTTAAAGTCAAGCCCGACCGCAATTGCATTACCACTTCTTACCATATGGGTACAGCCAATTTGGGCCTGTCTCACCACACCACTCGCCACGAAGCTTCGTATGGACCACACATGAAGTTTACGGCTCAAGTAGTACGTTTTTATTAGAATTTGGCGTTGAACAAATAATACAGCACGAACTTGCATTCTCTCTTGCGTTGTGGGATATATATATGTCTGGAAACTATTCCCAGCGATCAGTGTAGGTGTCCTATACACACACAACCAACTCTACTATCAGTTATATATCACGCTACTTGCACGGCCGAACTTACTGACACACACAGGTGATTGGTCAAGCGTCCCGCAGCAGTTAGAGTTGCAGTCGCTGTTCAGTCCGCAACCTGTTGGAAAATACAGCAGGGTACCGGTCATGGACAATAGGTCAGGGCGCGTATACAAGTAATTCGGAGGTAATGCATGATTGAGCAGGCACAATATATATATTGCCGGAACATTTTTCGTTTAAAATTACGGTATGACCGTGCGCACCATGGCCATATAGTATACACACAGCACTTCATGTAATATTTATGACATATTATACAAGCAAGCTTTTTGCCGGGCAGTTAACCCGACTAGCACAACCAGGCTTGCTTTAGGCACACTTTCAGCTGAAACTAGAATTAATCGACTTACGTTAAACGATTTAATCCGAGCTGGATAGAGTTTAGCACCAGACGTTGACAGCAAGCGACGCACGCAACGGCGACTATCCCGAAGTAGGTGTCGTACGCACGGAATGATAGCAACGTATGCTGAGCACGACACTGTAAACCCTAACTACAGCAAAAGTACGGTCGCAGTTGCAGACAGCGGCAGCATCGTCGGCAGCACCATCAGCGCAGATTTGAGAAGAGACAATCATACACCTTGCCTTTATATAGGGGCGGGGGCGTTAGAGAGGTTCGCTACGGTGTACTGCGGTTATTGTTAACTCCTCCAGCTCCTGATGCATCCACCTCGCAGCCTTCGCTGTCGCTGCGGCTGCTTCATATATCATTTGTTTGTCAAGCTACACTGGACGTTGTGTATAGGTGTAGGCACTACTGTGCAAGACCTATTTATAGGATCGGCGAGTATTTGATCTCCTTTTTACTGGGGGCATATTTGTTTGCAATGAGTGCATGTAACTGCCGTGGTATGTGAATTTTTTTGTTTGCCCCATGTCCGGAGTGAAACAAACTATAATCGATTTTACAAAGAGCTGGAAGTAATGCGGGGGTGGTTGTCAGTGTGGACGGTGGAAACATGAGCTAAAACCTGCGTTAGCCAAACCCACCCTGCGCAGAGTCATGCACACGTGCTGACAGGGATAATTACGGAGGTTGTACTCTCGGCGCCGAACTCCCCGACTTCCCGATCCGACCCTAACCAGACCCCTATGCCAGTAATCAGTGCTGGAATGCTGTGCTTCGTACTCATAGTGGATTCCACCAGTGCGCGATGCGGGTAGAGCCGACCTCGCGACCCACCAGATTTGAGTTTACTATTCAGCTTAAAACGAAGTTTGTTACTTCCTTGAAAGTGTTTTAACTTGAAATGGGGTTGATTCAGTGACGCATGCCACGATAGAGGTGTACCATGTTTTTCTGAGCTCCTCACTTAAGGAGCGTCATCCCTCACCGAAAAAAAATATTTTGGAGGAAACTAAAAAGTGCTGCCGGATGACAAATCTCATGACCGAAGTATACTCTGAAACATTTGTCGTCACAAAAATGAAAATCGGACGAATTTGGGTTAAGGAGCCCGATCGTTCAGACAACGATTCATCCAAAAAGTGCTACCTCTACCGTAGCACGCGTCCAGTGTTTTGTTTGCTTTCATGGAAGTACAACATGAATGCTAGAGGGTTTTGACCCCACTTGTTACAAGTGTCCCACTCAAAGTTGGCCCATTCCGACTACCAAAACGTGGACCAATCACAAAAGTCAAAATCCATGAAACGGATTAGTGGACAAACACTGTTAGTCGATCTTTTTAAGGTAGCTAATTAGGCACTGTGATTGGCCAAGCAAGCACTGACCACTGGCATAGGGTTCGGGTTCGGGTTAGGGTTCGGTCTGAGGGTCAACATACTACTACCAAGACAAAACCCCCACTTTAAAGATCCACTATCACCTTTGTCCACCCCTGATCAAACGCGCATGGCGCAACCACACTATTATATAGGAGGGGTGGACAAAGGGTGATAGTGTATCTTTAAAATGGGGGTCATTTTATTGGTAGTGTTGACCCTCAGATCGAACCCTAACCCTAACCCTAACCCGAACCCTATGCCAGTGATCAGTGCTTGCTTGGCCAATCAGAGTGCCTACGTAGCTACCTTAGGAAGATCCACTAACGGTGTCTGTCCGCTACTGATTAATAGGCATGCCTACTCTTAGTTTTCGTAGGCCCTCTTTAAACGGAACCTTGCACGATATACGGAAGAGAAATGTACTTCACGGAAGTGAATACTCGTTTAATCCATGAGAGTTTCAAGAAGTAAGGTTTTCTCACCAAAGCAAATAACTTCCATGAAAACAATTGCTTATATGGAAGTAAACGACAATGGTATACCCTCCCTGACATAATCAGTATTGACCCAAACTTAGTACCCTATATGCTAGTGATTAGTAATGTGATACCGCATATCCTGTCTTAAAACTGGCCTTCAGCTACACATCAGCAGCCGTAGGCAAAGGCATGCGGTAAGCGCTGTTGATGTTGTTTATGCCGTGTACGCACACAGAAGTAGAGTTTTCGCGCAGAACAAAAATTGACTGGTTAACCGAAACGTATAGCGACCCCTTTAAAAACATTAATTTTGCCAAATGTCAAGTCTCCTGCGTTTGTAGAAAAATGAAAAGCCGTTCGCGACGCAAAACAAGGTGAGTCTCCGCCTGTTGACCTGGTGTTTTATTTCCCCACGAGACAGGCATGAGGCCAATCCAAAGAGGGCGATCTATCACATGTCCTTCGACAAACTCCTGACGGCTTAAACCGAGGCAGACAAGAGAAAGTACCAACATGTAATACAATATCCGTCCTTGCGAGCTGATGCGCGCCGCAATCAGTTAAGTGTTCGTCCCAAACGCTTATACTTTGTTTTGTTTCATATCATACGTTTGGTTTCTTTACGCGTCATTACATATACTATCGCCACCAAAATTGTTTCGTAATTACTTGCACACAAGACAGGTGAGTGTTCAAAGAGGCCTATGTTGAACACTCGTTTCCAGCATGTAACGGCACAATGATTACATCGAAATAACGACTGGAGCAGTGAGCAATAAACTCACCGTCACCTTCGTCTTGAGCATGGGCCGAGAGGGCCAGGAACAGTGCCGCACCCGCACTCATGGCATAGTGGGCGATGCGCATGGTGGCTACCTGCAGTGCAGCGCACAACTAGCCGTATGAAACATGCCGAGGGGGTCGAAGAACAGATTGGGCATATGAGTTAGAGCTATACGAAGTGCCCAGGATAAAAAAGCCAGCTATAATGCATAGCAAGCGATGATCACTACATTGAGCTTGTTTGTACGGCTCAAACCGCGTCTCTCGTACGAGTAACAATCAATGCAGAACACAACCGTGTTGAACGCTAACATCTACGGGTTTACATGGTAAACAAAACTACCAATGTGATCATATTCCATGGAATTCTTCCTAACGGGGACACATTTCGGAAATAACAATACTAAAAGTGATTTGTGTGCGTCTGCTATCAAGCTTTAAGCTCCGGGTCGGTCGAGTTGCTCATCTTTAAATACAATGATATGGTTTATTACGAAGTAAAAAGTTAATAATAGGATAAGCAACCACTGTTCAAGTATCTTACGAACTGTTCGAACGTTTGAAGACAAAATACACTTTTCATTTTCTTGTAATATATATATTCTACTATTAGAGTGTGTACTACACGGTTCGCCTTCAAGAAGTTGGTCTTGAACTCGAGGCAGTGTCGCAAGTTGAAAAGAGGTCACACTTTTTCACGGATGTCGCATAGGATGCTTCATTGCGTGCATTCTGTTGTAGCGAGGGCCATTCCAAGCATTCACAAAATATCGGGATGATACCACATGTTGGGTACCCCGGGCTCCCGGAGTTAGACAAAATTAATTTTGGTGTCCAGGCTCAATGTCGTATATATGTAATGGTATGGGCTTGGAAGTTCGGTAATCACCTCAAACAACGCTGCTTCTCTTCTACGCTTGAATCTACGGAAAGTGAGTAACACCAAGGATGCTTAACTCATTGACAACTGGTCTCACGTACGATTTGGGGAAAAAATACTTTCACTGAATGTGAATATGTTTTGTCACTTCTGAATAGAACTCGTCTCACGTATTTGTGGACAAATTTACTTATGAGTAGGAATTTGTGTGGGTATGGTTTTCAGTCCTGAATGGGTTAATAGACAAACCGGCAAAGGGATACTCTGTGCCTCACCCAGCCATCTAACCTTTTGTTTGCCACGTCGATCAAATTAATTGTGTAAGATTTGGAATCGATCGCACTGGTAAGCTGTGTTTTCAAAATATTTTTTATATTGTTCGCGCCAATCTAAACCTCATTTATCTCGACGCGTTTACTTGCGGGTGCCCCAACACATACTGCAGTAAGCAAAGCAGAAAATGCAATGTTATAGACGACAGGCACGACCTGCTCTGCTATGGTATTAAAATAGCCAACCAGCGGAGTGAAAAGGATAAACAAAAACGAAAAGGAATAAATGGAGTGTTTGCGTAGTTTTTTCTACTTTTACTTCTCTACAAATTCTCTCGAAGGGAGGATTTGAGGTATAGTTTTTTTTGAAAAAACGTCAAAAATGTACTTTAGAGAACAATGTTTTTGATCAAAAGTTACGGTAGCTTTTGTCTCTCAGTTTTATTGCCCTACACGCACCGAGCATTCAACAGACGCAGAACGCCCCAAATTTTGGGAGATGTCTCCCATAGGCCCCTACCTTGCTGCTTGCTCTCCACAACACAACAACCGGTGGGAGCTCAGAGGCTCGAGATGTGTCGCTCAAGTATGATATGGACAAGCGGTGCTGGAGTTTGCTAACGGGGCGCCGGCGGACTGCTGGCGGCCCTCTACGGTACGCTCTTGCCGGCTTGGTGTCATGGAGGATGCACCGTTCAGAAAGAACTACTCGTACTCGTACGAGTTACTCGTACGAGTACGTACTTGTACTGCCTTGCTTGTAGAGCGCGACAGGGTGACAGATCGTCGTGTATCATTTCAATTTCACCACACTGCGGTAGCAGCAGTAGCAGCACTAGCAGCAGCGGCGGCGCGCCGCCATGGTCTTTATATGTCGGGAGCCGGGTGGGCTTGGAGCGGAGCTCGCCAGCGCGGTGTCGCGCGTAGGTCGAGGTCAGCAGCAGGAACAGCACACGAGGACAATAAGAGTCGGGCGCAAAATCGAAAAAAACAAAAGGGAAGCTGTTGTTTCTCCTGCTCTGCTGCTGCCGCTGCTTCTGGGGCTGCCGATGCTGCCGGGGGTGCCACCACGTAGCTGCAACCACCCGTGCTGGTGCTTGCTGCCGTGGGATAGCAGCTGCGGCACTGTGGTTACCGCTGCCGCCACCACCGTTGCTGGGCTGCTGTTCCTCTCGTACGCTACTTTTTGTTTCGTTGTTTGTTTGGTTTGCCGCATTGCCTCACCCCACTTCCCTTATTATGTTAGGAGGCGTCGCCTGCAGGGTTTTGTTTACTTCTATCGCAAACACACCGAAACCATGAGGGGAAGGGGATTCACGTTTTTGAGCGGAAGGAAAGTAAATATATTTTTCACTTCTATCGCAAACACTCCAATGAAAACTAAATAAATGATGGAAACAGATCAACAAAAAAACAAAAGAAATAAATGGACAATCAAAAATTAAAAAAAAGCAGATCAACAAACAAACAAACTAAAAAGTGACACAAGAGAAAATATAGCAGTGTCGTGCTTCTCCCGGATGAGATTTGACAGACACTGTAAAATATAAAAAAAATGCAAAATGAAAAAGGTAAGCAGAGGGAATCTCAGAACAAAAGGAAAGGATAGGCAACCGAAGCACAGCAAAAGCACCGTCCAAGTAGCCGAGGGATTTATTGCACTGGTAGTACATACATATTCCACCCACTACACAGAAGTCGGTCCAGGGGTGCCCAGGGCTTTGTATATGTTATCCCCGCGGAGGGCTCGAACAACACATTGCTTGCACTTTTTTTGTGTGTGTCGGTGTATGTATGTGATTTGTGTGAAAATACTGGAGAGGCGCAAACCCTCAGATCGAGTCAAATAACGTAACATAGACACCACATACATCGCTCGTGCGGCATATTATACCTGGTTATGTCGTCGTGCTTTGCTGCTTGGTCGAGGCTTCGTGATATACTGCATGGTCATGTGTGGACGGAGGAACAATGCTGCGGCATGTACTCGTACTTCGTCGCAGTCTTACCGTTTTATGGCGTAGCCAGACATTCCATGATGCAATACGTTAATGTAGAACACTGTTCGCGATGTCTTCGACAGTAGTGGCGTACTCGACAGGCACAGAAGCAAGAGGGAAGGCAAGGTGTCAAAGGATATGAGACGCGGTCAGCGGTTAGTTTCCCTGGTTGATTATAGTTGCAAGGGTTTACACTTTACACTGGTGGGAGGTCTGTCGATCTATCTGCTAAGAATATTGGAAACTAAATTTTGAGCCAACCAAGCTTGTCGACCAGATACATTGTGCCGAAGTAAGAAAATATAACACTCGAAATTTCACTACAAGTCTGCCGATCCCACGGCTCTTCGGGGCCTTTTCGTTCACCTTCGAGCGAGCTCATAGCTCCTTTGTACAGCTCACTCTTGCTGCAGTCGATATCACTACGCAGCTGCGGCTTATAGGTAGCAGTGCCGCGCAGTAGTATTGTAGTACTATGGAAGGTATTGTATGCAGCAGGGCGGGGCTGCTCTCTACGGTCCCATGTTTTTAGTTGATATGGTAACTGTTAAGACGGTAGAGGGATGAGACGGTGCCAGGTACCCCCACCCCCTGTCGGCAGGGTCGACGTTTAATAATTCGACGTGAGGTGTCGGGTGTCGGATATAAATATTCGTTTACCCCTGGTCGGTCTGTTTATAGTATTTGTTGCTACGTATACCTTCGCCCTTCCCTTTCTCACTTCTTGCTAGTCGTAACTCAGATTCGGTTCTAGCCTTGCATTTTTATCGCGAAAATATCTTAACAATTTCTTCCCTAGTCAACCCTTGTGGAGTTGTGCGTACCCACGTTATAGTATGCGATAATGTCAGTAGTCGGTGTCTGTTGAGAAGACAAATCATCGTACGGAGAGTCAAGCACTCGACTTCCAACTTCAGGGGCCACTTCGGGCAAAAAATATAAGGGCAAATAAAAAACAAATCGGTTTGATGTTTTTCAGTTGAGATACTATTTCTGGTATAATTTCCACATTTTCATGACTCGGAACGGGAAAAGGCATTTTTCCTGTTTTTATGCTCTGAATTTCTCCCGATGAGTCGTAGTGGTAAAGAGCGTAGGGCATGGTAAACATTTGTGTCTCAAGTAGGGTATCGATCATCCACCTTGTTCATCACGAAAATAGCCTCTTATTCGCAAATTACTCGCCATTCCCCTGGTGCCCGCGACGAAGTTGAAAAACGGTAAGTTCTCAGGCTGCTGATACTGATTTGACTCAGATTATTGACGAGGACGCCGAGCACTAGTAGTAGGTGAACCTACCTGGACCTCTAATTTGACCGTCCGTAGCGTCCTACAGGGCCACAGCAGAGTGTAGATACCAAACAGGAGCTGCGAAACCATCAAAATCTTGCTGCGGGGCACTTTCGTTTCGTAATACAAACACAGCATTGCCTGCCCTCCCTTGCAGGTCCCATATTATAACGAACAAGCTATACGTTGGTCGGTCGCAGATCTGAGCATCATAACTGGAGCTATGCCGTTTCCCGTAAGGAGTGCTCATATGGTCTTTATATACCAGAAATAGTATTCCTGCTAAAACAAAAACGATACATTTGTTATTTCAACACTCACATACTCTGTTTTTTTTTATGACCGAAGGGCGCCTTTACAGTCTTCGAGGTTACCAGCTGGACGACCGGGACGACCGGCATGCATCTACAAGGCGCGCCGGTCGTGTGTCAGTCGGCACAGACTACTACTGCTATGCATGAATTTCGCAATGAACCGTTATTTCTTCCTGTGTACATACATGTGTGTCCTTCGTACCCGTCGATATGCAGTCCACCCAGCGTCCGAGCCTATTTTCAGCACATCGAGAGAGACGCAAGCTTTGTTGCCACAATACCACGCCACGGATATACCACATTGTATTGCAGGAAACCCAGTAGACAACGCAACTGCCGTAGACGCGTGCTACGGTAGAGGTAGCTCTTTTTGGCTTAATCGATTTCTGCACGATCGGGCTCCTTAACCCAAATTCGTCAGACTTTCATTTTTGTGACGAATAATGCTTCAGAATATACTTCGGTGATGAGATTTCTCATCCGGCAGCACTTTGTTTCGCTCCAAAATCGTTTTTTCGGTGGAGGTATGACGCTCCTTAAGTGAGGAGCTCAGAAAAAACATGGTGCACCTCTATCGTAGCAGGCGTCCTTACGACAGGCATGGCGTACAACGTGTTAGCGATGCCGATGCTTTCAAAGAGGGTAACAGCGAACTATTAAACGAAGATAATCGATTCAAAACATTGAATAAACCAGTGCCTTCCCAGGGAAAATGTCCGACAGATTCAGGGAATCGAGATGAATCAATCATAATAAAACTAGCCAATGATGAATAATTAATGTCAAAAACACCACAAGAAAGACCAAATCACGACGACTCGAACGGCGGCGTTTTCGTTTTGGTACGATGAAGGAACCGCGGTATGGCCACGGGAATTTTACCACGGAAAGTAAAAAAAAAATTGACCGTGGAAATATTCCCATGGCCGTACCGCGGATCCTACTTCGTAAACAAAACGAAAACGCCGCCATTCGATTTGCCGTGGTTTGGTCCTTGTTGTAAGGTTTTCGCCGTTGTTTACTCTTCCTTGGCTAGTTTGATATGGTTGATTTACCTCGATTCCCGAAATGTTCAGGAAATTTCCTGGAGGAAGGCTCTGCACTAAACAGAGCCCCGCACGGAGAGGTGGCACGCAACACTAAATAAATGCTTAGAATATATTGTACGTAAAACGAAATATTTACGAGCTGGTTCCAGAGAGAAGCATAAGATAGCTTCTTCGGGAAAAAAAAAACGGAATACAATACTTTTTCGAACACTACATATATCGACATGACGGCATTGCCGAGGGGAACACATCGGTGAAGAGATTTTTGGCGTACGAGTTGTAGTTCGTGAGATATGGTCAAACTGATATTCCTTAGGAAGGCGTTATTCCATAGGGGTAGCTTTCCTGCAGTAATTCTATAGTAAAACCAATATAATTGTATTCAGGCCATATATCGGTCAATACGCCGACTAATTCGACTTCAAAAGTCTTGACAGGATCGCATCAACAAGGGGAAGACGTCCATGTCACGTTTTTGCTGCCTGCGAGCCTATCAGGCTGTGGTAAAAACCGCCTGCAAAATTACTAGGAAAATGTATTGAGCAAATTTGAAACCTTACGGGAAAAAATACACTTCGCGGAAATCACTTTTGCACCATTAATGAAAACGAGTTGGAAAACGAAATTTGGCAGGGGGGTTCTTCAGGACCATACGAAAAAACGACAAGATGGCCTTTTTTTGTTTTCGTTTTGGTTCGTCTGTAATGTTGGGTCAAAGTTGCCGGAAAAACAAAAAAAAAAAAACGTCCAAATGTACCTCATTCACCAAAAAATCATTTTTTCAAGAAAGGCCATCATGTCGTTTTTTCGTATGGTCATGAAGAACAACCCTGCCAAATTTCGTTTTCCAACTGGTTTTCATTAATGGTGCAAAAGTCTGAAGACGAAATGCTCCTGCTCTTGCTGGAACCAGCTCGTAGGCCAGTGAGAACGAAAGGAAAGGATAGGTCATCGACGTAAAGCAAAAGCCCCCTGCACGAAGCCGCAGCAGAGTGTGGTTCCTGCAGCGTGTCAAATACAGGTTGCGCTTAGAGGTGGGTCTCGTACGTTACTACCGCGACAGTCGCCACCTTCCCGCTATTTGCTACCGTGGTTTACTTACGCGCTACTGGTATTAGTCGCCCATCACACCTGCAAATTATATCTCACAGGTTCACGGTACCCAAACTTCACGGAACCAATACTATGTACACGTTCACCCCATATAATGTCCAACAATCAGCCGTTAAGCCTACGAGGCCAGAGTACACCACCGGCTGCCACATGCCTGACATCCGTCTTGTCATTTAGATAGTGTCCTATCCCTGTCCGCCTTGTCGAGTTTATACGCAGCAAGGTACGCACGTACATAAATGTAATTAATCAGTTACCCATCTAACCTTTATGACGGCAAATAAATATGCAATTCCCACACATAGCCTATACGGGTCGCCCCGGCAGATTAGTGGTCAGCTTTAATGGCTACTAGCATTGGTACCCGAGTTTTGAATGCCACCGTGGTGAGATTTTGATATTTTTTTAATGCAATAAAAGGAGCCAATTATTTCTGAGAGCGCCTTCGTTTCGGGTAGTCAGAATCCGACGAAAGGCGACGAGGGAAGAAAGTGCTGAAATCTTCTCGCGATCAAAATGAAAGGCACGTACCTTAGTGAGGAGGGGGAACAAAAGCCTACTTAGTGACCCCGGATGTAGAGTTACGACTGAAGAGGGAGAAAGAAAAGAAGCGCGAAGATAATATATGAGATGGGAGAAAACAAAAAACAAAGCTTCTATTAGGGGGGAATATAGTAAATAGGACCTACGGTACACATAAAAACCTATATGTTTACCTATTTTTACTACAGTAACAATATTTGGTCCTATTTACTATGGTCCTCCGTAATAGTCAACTTGTCAACGTAGGTATAAGCGTGGATAGGTACACATGCATGGATATGGATATGTGCCTGTCGTCGGGCAGTTAACCTTTGTATATTCTGTGTTCGTTGTTCAGATACAAAATGCCCGCTTAAAAGCCCTCACGACACTCACAACTCCATTATTTTCGGGATAATTTGAATGTGTTATACATACCACTACCAGCATTCATATTGTTGGAAATCTAGTGTGGCCTTTTGGCCACACCTTAGGGACTATGTATCGACGCGAGTCGGCGGGGTAAAACGAAAGCGCTGAAATATCCTCGTGATGAACATATAGGCACGTACCGTAGTGTGGGGGGAGAAGTGCCTACTTAGTTACCCCGGATCCAAGATAATATGGCGACAAAAAAAAAAGACGAAGATACTTAATCCGATGGGAAAAAAATTAGGGCAATGGTCATTTGGGGGTATACCCCCTGGTTTTACGGCCATTTGGGGGTAGGGTCAACATGCGCCCGCGGAAAGGGCTCCCGCGGGCCCAAACAGGCCTCAAACGCCATTCCGAAGGCCTGGCGAGATGCCCGAAGCCCATGCCAAGCACGCACAGTTTTTTTTTTTTTTTTAGGCACGTCTTTGGGCCTTACAGGACGGCGGCGCACGAGGGAGCAAACTAAGCCCCCCGTTTGACCACATCTCGGGGGGGGATAACCCCACGTACCTACTAAATTTATCTACTCCCCCCGATTGACCACTTTTTTCACCCCGTTCGACCGAAACCATACCCCCGTTTGACCATCTGCGACAGCCTCAAAAACGACTACAGCAGTACGTATCCACGTCACCGCCGAACAGACCGAATAGACCACGGGGCGGAACATCCAGAACTCGCGAATAGTCTGGATCGTTTGCCCCCCAAAATATCGGCGGAACAACATAAAAATCAAATCTTCATACGCGACATGAAGATATCGGCTCTTCTCAGAAAATGTAGGCCCTTGTGATGGCAAAAGGAAGTGGTGTGAGAAGCAGGACACATACGGGTACGAGATGCTCGGTTGATCTCAGGGGGTCGTGGGTTGCTGGGTGTTTCGTGCTGGGTGCGTGGTGCTTCGTTGCTGGGTGCTGTGCGTCATGGATGCTCGGTGCTTGGTTTTGTCGGACGGGAGGGGTCTTTGGGACACGAACAACATCAGGCGCAACGTTCGTTCGTTAGTGTTATTGAGAGGTGCTCTCCTCCCGTCCCCCATCGTATCCATCCCCCGAGACCGCTTGCGACGGAGCACACGATATGTTAACCTATGTTATACTACTCGTACTATACTACTTCTACTACTGCTACGGCTACCACTACTACTACTACTACTACTACTACTACGGCTACCACTACTACTACTACTACTACTACTACTACTACTATAAAGATTTGATTTTTATATTGTTCCGCCGATATTTTGGGGGGCAAACGATCCAGACTATTCGCGAGTTCTGGATGTTCCGCCCCGTGGTCTATTCGGTCTGTTCGGCGGTGACGTGGATACGTACTGCTGTAGTCGTTTTTGAGGCTGTCGCAGATGGTCAAACGGGGGTATGGTTTCGATCGAACGGGGTGGAAAAAGTGGTCCATCGGGGGGAGTAGATCAATTTAGTAGGTACGTGGGGTTATCCCCCCCCGAGATGTGGTCAAAGGGGGGACTTAGTTTGCTCCCTCGTGCGCCGCCGTCCTGTAAGGCCCAAAGACGTGCAAAAATAAAATAAAAAAATGTGCGTGCTTGGCATGGGCTTCGGGCATCTCGCCAGGCTTTCGGAATTGCGTTTGAGGCCTGTTTGGGCCCGCGGGCGCACGTTCCGCGGGCGCATTTTGACCCTACCCCCAAATCCAAATGGCCGTAAAACCAGGGGGTATACCCCCAAATGACCATTGACCATTTGTTTTCATAGTTCGGAAACATATACAGTAAAAATGCAGTATACGCACTTGCATCCATCCATGGTCATGCGATGGGAAAACGAAAAAATCGGCGGTAAATGGAATGGGAATATCTGCCCCAATAGTGAGATGCGGGATGGGAGAAGCTGTGCCCCATGGTCGGGATGGGACGGGAATCACTTATATGACGGTGGGATGGGAATAGTCGGGACTTGGCGGACAGCGGGACGGGAAAAGTCGGGAATGGGCAGACAGTGGGGTGGGAAACAGTCGGGAACGGGAACACGGCCATCACCGCGGGACGGTAAAGCTCGGGAGCAGAAACTGACGATGGTACCGGTCGGGAAATCGCGGTCGGGAACAAAAATCTGACGGTTTCCCATTCCCGTACCGTACCGTTGCCGTCCCGACCACATTTTCCCGTCCCGACCTTTACCGCGCGTACCCTTGAAAAACATTAATTTTCGATGTCGCTGAAAATGGATATATTCTTCACCAAGCAGTCAGGAAAAAACCCAGAAACGGGCAATTTTTCAGCGCCATCAAAAATGAATATTTTTCACCAAAACAAGTTGAAAGGAAAAAACCCTTAAACGGAAAAAAATTCAGCGCCAACAAAAATAAATATTTTTCATCAAAACAGTGGGATTTGTTGCCTTCGTTCTTTTAGTAAAGGTATCGGCAGAATAAAAAAACAGGTCTATCTCAGATGCGGACCCCTGTATCTTGTACTGCTGTTGTATGTATGCACAGCAGTATCAGCTTACCTGGTATGTATGTATAATACGTACGCTACGACTGATGATGTATTTTTACTTTCTTATGGAAGGTCGATTTGTTTCAGCTCGATTTTTTTTTGGCCAATAATTGATGTTTTTGACCCGAAACGCAGTCGAAAGGGTCGTGCGCTTCTCGGAATGTATTATTCTCCTACCATCCACCAGATACCCAACGTAAAAAGCCACTTCTCCATCGGAGCAGTTTGAAATATCCAGCATTTTCACAAATCGAGCAATAGACATAAAATGCTGAAGCTCATGCTGCACATTGTCGGATGGCAAATATAATAATAAGGGCAACTGCCAAAATCAGGTATACCTGATCCATTTGAGCCAAAATCAGGTATATACTAAAACCAAGTAAAAAACGCACGCCACGAACGGTGTTTTCCAGGACTTTTTGGCTGTGAGAAATAATAAAACATACTTTTGAATTTTCGCCTGAACAGCAGAATGGTAGCAGATGTGTGTGTCCTCCAAACTCTTGATAAAGGTATTAAGACCAAACGTTATCGTACCACTTTGTGGCTCTTTTTTCTTCCCGACTTTTATTTCGGCAAACAAAGATAAAGGCTGTGCAGCAGCAGTGCCTATGGCCAAAGCAACATAATACTCGTATGTATTCAAAATATGGTACGTATCGTTTTCGTATACGTACTCGGTGTACGTCATACGTACATATTATACGTATCGTTCTCGTATATAGTGCAAGGCATGTATTATCGTATATATTTGCGGAACAATAAAAGAGCCAACCAAGATAATGGCGTATTGTGCCTGGCATCATCTCAGGGGTCAGATGATGACGAGACGCCCCTTTTTGTTGGATTTTTCTATCTTGGGGAACATAGTGGCCAACTTTATGCTCCATACGAGGGGTACACCCATTTTCTTTGGCACTATGTTGCTGATAAGATTATGAACGAGCCACAAAGTGGTACCATAACCTTTGGTCTAATACCTGTCGTATACTTTCATTGATTTCGTGATCACACTCACTCCTACGACGTGTATTTCCGTATTCTTGTACCAGGTACGTATGTATATAGTCGTAGCCACATTGATAGCATACGAACAAAACATCGAGTTAATTTCAGACTGAACTGCTCGCTTTCCGTACCGTGTCAGCAAGAGGCAGTACGTAATACCTGGAGTATTACTCGTACAACAGGTCCATTGTGCTGTATGCGCGCGTATGATACGTTCTGTAATCGTTGTGGCGGGTCGTATGTACATAGTGTGGTGATGTCTTCGTGTCGGGCGTATAGGAGACAGTGTACGTATGACCTCTGATTGGCTCAAAATTCGCCAAAATCAGTTGAAAGCTAAACAAAGTAGACAAATCCAGGTGTATCTGAGCGTTTCATGCCAAAATCAGGTATGATCAGCTGGGTATGATGTGAGGCTGGCCAATGAGAGGTGTCCTGGCGTGTGATTTGTACTTGGTTTTAGTGTTGTACCTGTTTTTGGCACCAAAGTGACCAGGTGTACCTGATTTAGGCTCAAGCCCTAATAATAATATAATCAAATACAATTTGAAGGTACTTTCCAGTCAGAAATAAATTACGGAAATTTTGAATAATAATAAATAATAGTTTGTGCTTCTGGAATGGTATTTGTTGGATATTATAAAAATTCGACAGCGCACAGCAGGACATCTCACAGATTACCAAGGAAGAGGTCGTTTGCGAATCGGCGTTCTGTGGCTGGAGCAGTCGCTGGATTGGCGAAAACTGTTTTTGTCCCTCCTCAAACCGTATGGTCTCGGGGTCTTTCTCGATACATCAACCCATACGATAATCGCTTGTGTACGTGGGAGGTCCATACATTAAAGTATGGAGTATATATGCCTGGTGTTTTGGGTAGTGTGAAATGTCGAACGAGGTCGTACAACGGTACAACGGTACGGTACCTGCTATTAATAGGTTCAATGTGAAGAACACACAAACACCTGCTAATTTGCAACTACTGCTGCTGTTTGTGCTGATATTTGACATTCCCCATCCAAAACACCAGGCATATACTCCATACTCTGTTCAAGTGCCTGTATCTCTCAAGTACACAAGCGGTTATCGTGTGGGTTAATTTTTCGATACGACCCAGAGACCATACGGTTCGAGGAGGGAAAACAAATAGTTTCCGCCAATCCAGCGACTGCTTCAGCCACAGAGCACCGATTCGCAAACGGCCTCTTCCTTGACCATCTGTGAGATGGCCTGCTGTGCGCTGTCGAGCTCTCGTGGGACTACCAGCTTTGCTTAGATAGCACGGCACGGCGGGGGTGTGGGCATGTCGGGCTGGAGAGTCAGTGACGCACGAGCAACCTTGACGAAATATCTTGTTTTACGAGTCTCCCGGCCTGAAACGTGCCGATTCTCCGCCGAGGCCCTTCCTTTTCGCCTCGTAGAGGTGCCCCAGCAGAAACGACTCTGCTGTTGGTCCGCACGATGATTGGCATCGGGTAACTCAAAGCTGTTGCGGAGCCGAATGGAGACGAAAAATGCGGCTACACATTACAGCCCCGGGAGATGTAAAGCCTTACAACTTCACTAGACTTTAAAATAAAGTTTTGGCATTTTAGCCAATAATGGTTGATATTTCGAGAGAAATACACAGCTCAATCCTTTTTTTGGAGGGCTAGTCATAGCTACCTGGTAGTTACGTGGCTACCAGGGAGTGAAGGGTTCCCTACGAGAACGACCCCACCCCCACACTCTTACCCATGAGATCTCTCCTTACTTGCGAGATACGAGGGGGGTTTTGTGGAGGCACTGCTTTGTCACACATGACATATGTATACATAAGAAATACAAGTTCGCGTCGAGGCCTCAGCCAAACCTGCCCAAGACCCCGACACGGCCGACATCGTCTGACGAGGCGATCTCCATAGTTAACAATACATCGCGTCCCTCTCGTGTAAAACTAAATCAATCCACACTAACTACTTATTATACTCATCGTATACAAAGTATACGAACGTCATGCATTCTATCGACCTGGGGTGTTACCTACTGAGCTATCAGGATAAAATATCGATCGATTACCCAGCCCAGGGTAATCCTTGTAACTTGTCCCCCTTTCTGAACGGCAGGATTTGGGACGTCGGTACCACCGTATACACTACCGGCCCTCTCATAAGAAAGTGCCCCACAAGAAACTCAGCCTAAACATTACGGGGGAGATAAGAAAATCGACAGCTATTATACTGAAGTTAGTGTGGGACACACCCCTTTCTCAAATAAGAAAGTCAACCTAAGCCCGATTTCTAGTTTCTTATGAGCGGGCCGGTACTGTACGGCCGTACGTTGACCTGCCCGCTTCGTTCCAACACCAGGGGAACCAGGGAGACCTTTTTTTCGGGGGGGAGCGCACGCGCAGGCAAGCATTTCTATAAAATAAACGTTCGCCCCGTGTCCTCGACGACGTCAAATGTGATAGTATTAGGGTAATAAGGACACAGAGTATCCCTTGCCAGGTCAGCCTATTGAACAGGTAATCGTTGGTACTCACGTGTGCTGTTTACGGAGAGATAGAAGAAGAGAAGCTTAATTCCTTGTCCCACAATGGAAGACTGAAAGACAGAGAGATCGGTTTGCCTTGGCTCTGAGAAAACTCCCTAGTTTCCATCTAAGATACGCCTTCCAAGTGCTGTACTACCAATACGATTATTATTTATTATACACTTATACACGTTACCGGGTATTTGCCAAGGATTATCCAAGGGTACGCGCGGTAAAAGTCGGGACGGGAACGGTACGGTACGGGAACGGGAAACCACATGATATTTCGTCCCCGGCCGCGATTTCCCGACCGGTACCGTCGTTAGCTTCTGTTCCCGAGCTCTACCTTCCCGCGGTAGGGTGCCGTATTCCCGTTCCCGACTGTTTCCCATCCCACAGTCTGCCCAGTCCCGACTATTCCCATCCCGATGTCTGCTCACATGTTCCCGTCCTATCCCAACTTTGGGACACAACTTCTCCCATCCCGCATGTCACTATTGGGGCAGATATTCCCATTCATTTCATTACCGCCGTTTTTTCTCGTGTTTTCATCGAATGATCATGGATGCAACTGGATTATGCGTATGAAACTTTTGATAAGTAGTACGCACAGTGGTACGTACGAGCACAGAGTACATACGAAGCTATGGGTGATATCCATCTTTTTTTTGGGTCATCCTTGGGTCATCACCCATAGATACGAAGTGTGTGTGTGTGTTCTTCACATTAAACTTCCGTTCTACCCGTCGACATCCAGCACACCGAGCAGCTGTCCGTGCCGATTCTTTATCCTAAAAAGGTACCAGTTATGTGGCCACAAAACTACGACACAGAGATACTTCGCTCAGTGCAGTAAGCAGAGCAGACAATGCAATGCCATATACGACAGGCAAGATCTCGTGTGTGTGTGTGTTCTTCACATTAAACCTTCCTTTCTACCCGTCGACATCCAGCACACCCAGTGTCCGTGCCGATTCTTCATCCTAAAAAGGTACCTGTTCTGTGGCCACAAAACTACGACACAGAGATACTTCGCTCAGTGCAGTAAGCAGAGCAGACAATGCAATGCCATATACGACAGGCAAGATCTCGTGTGTGTGTGTGTTCTTCACATTAAACCTTCCTTTCTACCCGTCGACATCCAGCACACCCAGTGTCCGTGCCGATTCTTCATCCTAAAAAGGTACCTGTTCTGTGGCCACAAAACTACGACACAGAGATACTTCGCTCAGTGCAGTAAGCAGAGCAGACAATGCAATGCCATATACGACAGGCAAGATCTCGTGTGTGTGTGTGTTCTTCACATTAAACCTTCCTTTCTACCCGTCGACATCCAGCACACCCAGTGTCCGTGCCGATTCTTCATCCTAAAAAGGTACCTGTTCTGTGGCCACAAAACTACGACACAGAGATACTTCGCTCAGTGCAGTAAGCAGAGCAGACAATGCAATGCCATATACGACAGGCAAGATCTCGTGTGTGTGTGTGTTCTTCACATTAAACCTTCCTTTCTACCCGTCGACATCCAGCACACCCAGTGTCCGTGCCGATTCTTCATCCTAAAAAGGTACCTGTTCTGTGGTCACAAAACTACGACACAGAGATACTACACTCAGTGCAGTAAGCAGAGCAGACAATGCAACGCCATATACGACAGGCAAGACCTACCCTGCTAGCAATCCAGGTGCATGCAAGAGAAAAAAAGAGAAAAAGAAAAAAGCGAAAAGAAAAATAATAAAAGCAAATATACTGAAGCAAATCAACAATCAAGCAACCAAATAAAAAGCATGACAAAAAAAGTAGGGCTGTGAGTCGGCACGACTTAAGTCGCCGATTAGCTATTAGTCGTACTAATAGTCAGTCGTGAAACGGAGGTGCCGACTTTCCGACTTATTGGGTTTCCTTAACTGTAGGAAGGCTTTTTCAATGCGGGGTACAGCTTTTAATGTGAATTGCTGCGGGCTGCGGATACCCTCACATGCCCTGTGACACTGCAACGCACAGCGGGAGATCCACACACACACGCACACATGGCGGAACAGCCCATCTCTCTCGACGGTGCCGACGGCGTCAGCCCTGGCGCACCCAATGCCAACGCTGAGGGCCGAGATCCCGTGAGCAAAGTTGTGGCCATTATCGACCCGCGGACCACTTTGGCGAGTGCACGCGACCCCGAAACGGTGTGCTTTACCGCGTGGAGCATGAGCAGAGGCGCAGCAAGCCGCTCAGATCCAACAACCCGCTGTGGAAGTTTTTCATGGTCCACCTGTAGTCCGTCCGGCTCAAAATATCAAAATTTCCCCCATCACCAAGGAACACTTATCTCGGGTATGGGTAGGTTGTTGTAAAAAGCAGAGATACCCTTAGAACGGCCCTCTCGAGACGGCGATAACAACACGTCGATTTTTTTTTTATCATTATTATTTAGCCCGATTTTTTGCAAAAAACTTGAATTTCTGGTCCAAGCTTAGGTCGATTGTAATGTTGCCACACAATAATTAGACTGCGTATTTAGCTAGCTCGTCATATTTCCGCCTGGGCCTTTTTTCTGTTTTTAAAAAATCGATAAACTGACGGAGATATCGGCATAAAATCGGATTTTGGAGGCCGTTTTGTTCAAGTTGGCATTAAATAGTTGGGTGTGAGATTTTATGTAAAGGGCGGCAAACGATGAATTAACACCATACGCGCAGGGCTTTTTTTTTCGTTTCTCCTGGGAACTGAAAGTTCGTGAGATATTGAGGATTTATCCCAAAATGACTGATTTTGGCAAATTTTCGCCTGTCTTGGCATTTTTTTTCTTGATGCTGTGCTGCATGATCACTTGTTAGTAGTGTGAATTTTTGTTTCCGTTCAAAATCTCAGCATTGATTCGTCTCGCCTTTGCGATCACGAATATACCATTTTCAATGTCTAACTTTATTTGTTGAGCTCGGTATAGTATAAAACGTGAATGGAAATAATGTCCCGGGTGGACCATATAATCGATGGTTTAGGACTTGCCGTCGTCATCGACGCGCGCGTTTCGCGCAAGGTTGGGAGAGACGTTAGTAAAGGAATAACATCACGGAGGGATCCAAGACCTTTATCTTCTGGGGATACGTTTTGCACCGCTATCTTGGTGATGAGTTCGCTTTTTCGCTCGTATCCCCGCCAGGTAGTATTGCGACTCAAACAATTGCTGTCACGTTCCTTTACTCCGGGGTAAATCTACCTGGTACATGCGTTGTACTTCTCGTTTTTTGTGAATTTCTTTTGTAAACTGAAGTTTTTTGTGTGTTTTTCGTTTGAAACTCATGTGAATCTAGGTCATATTGTTTGCGCTTTTCTTGCTTAAGTGAAGCCAAAAAATCGATTTTTTGGCCTCCGGCGGCGCCTTCAGCGGGGTCCTCCGGAGGCGCCTCCGGCGAGCCCTCCGGGGGCGCCTCCAGCGGGACCCCCTCGGCCGGGGGGGGCTTTTTTGGCTCGCTTCGCTCGCCTGACTTTAGCCGGCAAGTCGGCTGGCTTCGCCAGCCGACTTACCGACTAAAGTTCACCTAGTCGGCTTCGCCGACTAGCGACTAGTTATTAGTCGTGAAATGGAACCGACTCACAGCCCTAAAAAAAAGAAAGAAAGTGTCGTGCTTCTCCCAGAGGAGATGCGACCTCCAATAAAAAACCAAATGAAATGAAACCTCGTACCCTGCTAGCAATCCAGGTGCATGAAAGAGAAACAAAAAATGAAAAAAGAGGAAAAGCAAAAGGGAAAAAAAGAATAAAAAATAAACATAATAAACAGCAAACATAATAAAATAGCAAATCAACAAACACTCAAACAACCAAACAAAAACATGACAAAAAAAGAGTCGTGCTTCTCCCAGAGGAGATGCGACAACCGATAACATAAAATGAAATGAAACGAAATGAAATGGAGTGAAAAACAACGAAGCAGAGTAAGACTAAGAACGACAGGAAAGGACAAGCAACCGGAGCACACCAAAAACACCTTCCAGGCAGCCGAGGCAAGTTTGTCTCCGGAGTACAGACAGATTCTACCAGTTAGTCAGTCTGGTACCTTGCTACCCTGTCTGCCGTCTCCTTTCTACTTTAGTCCACCGCGGTTTCCCTACGAACCGTCCCCCCCCTCTGTCTCCATTCCCTTAGGTGCCACCCATACCACGGATGCGTGGCGCTTCCTACTCAGTTCCGTTTCGTTTCGTGCCACACACGAAAGTCAAGGACAGAGAAGAGGAAATACCAAAAACAAAATGAATACGTACGTAGTACGTAGTAGCTAAGCAATCAAAGAAAAAAAGAAAAAGGAAAGGAAAAAAAAGCAGGGAAATATACTGCAGAAGGACAGGAAACCAAAGGCAAAAAAAGCGACCACGGCAAAATAAATGAACAAACTAAAACAAAACAATGCGATGGGCTGTAGCATCGCTGTCGTGCCCAAGTGTTGGAGGTGTCTATATTCGGAGTAGGAACGGTGCTCCGTCTCGAAAGGGATGCGTGGTCAATGGTCAAATGACTAAGGCAAGCAACAAATGAGTACCCCCCTCCCCCCCCCTGCGCCCCGCTCTTGCTCGTTCGCACCACACCCCGTTCAGCCCCGTTCGTTGCACACCCCATACCTCGGGCATGGGCTCAACGGCGCAGTATATTAGTCAGGGGGACCGACACACCAGTCATGCGACCCTCTCGTGCCGGCAATTCTCCGGTTCTCACCATGCTGGGAGGATCGTTCAGCATCTCGTCGAGGACCCCGACGTGCTCGGCACTGCTGACACGGCCGTCACGTTGAGAACCAACCAGAACCGATACCGCCTCGAACATCAAGAAGGCTGGCACGACGCTCCTTCCCAACCAGGAATGGCACGGCTGCGCGGCCCACAAAATATAACTACTGTACCCGTGCAGAAGGTCATGGACGAGCCGTCGGTTAAGAAGACATTAGCGAAGCACAACAATTTCGCAACACACGTGCACGTGTCTACGCAGTCGTTGGAGAAGCTGAGCGCCATTCAGGAGGTGTGTGGGTATGTCGTTGCCCAAAGACTGCCGAAGTCTCGCCGCATGAAAGCCGTTGACCCCTTCTTTTTCCCGGGAGCAATCTGTCATGAAATCGTTCCTCGAAAAGAGGGGTGGCAAAACAGAGTCCAGGCATGAGCAATCACGTCGGTGGACCGCCCCGGCAGATTAGTGGTCAGCTTTAATGGCTACTAGCATTGGTACCCGAATTCAAATTCCACTGCGGTGATATTGTGATATTATTCGAAAACAATCAAAAGGAGCGAATTGCTGAGAGCGCCTTCGTCGCGGGTAGGCAGAATCCGACGAAAGGCGACAAGGGAAGAAAGTGCTGAAATATTCTCGCGATCAAAATGCAAGACACGTACCTTAGTGAGGAGGGGGAACAAAAGCCTACTTAGTGACCCCGGATGTAGAGTTACGACTAAAGAGGGAGATAGAAAATCAAGCGCGAAGATAATATACGAAGTATGAGATGGACAAAACAAAACACAAACCTTCTAGTCAACGTGTCTACGTAGGTATAAGCGTGGATAGGTATATGCATGGATATGGATAAGTACCTGTCGTCAGGCAGTTAACCTTTGTAAATTCTGTGTTTGCTGTTCAGATACAAAATGCCCGCTTAAAAGCCCTTACGACACTCACAACTCCATTATTTTTAGGATATTGTGAATTTGTTTACATACCACTACCAGCATTCATATTGACGGAAAGCTAGTGTGGCCTTGTTGCAAGACGTTAGGGACTATGTATCGACGCGAGTCGGCGGGGTAAAAAGGAGGTGCTGAAATTTCCTCGTGATGAAAATAAAGGCACGTACCGTACGAGTGTGGGGGGAGAAGAGCCTACTTAGTTACACCGGATCCAAGATAAGATGGCGACAGAAAAGAAAGACGAAGATACTTAATCGGATGTGCGAAAAAATAATAGGGAAATGGTCATTTGGGGGTATACCCCCCTGGTTTTACGGCCATTTGGGGGTAGGGTCAACATGCGCCCGCGGAAAGGGCTCCCGCGGGCCCAAACAGGCCTCAAACGCCATTCCGAAGGCCTGGCGAGATGCCCGAAGCCCATGCCAAGCACGCACATGTTTTTGTTTTTTTTTAGGCACGTCTTTGGGCCTTACAGGACGGCGGCGCACGAGGGAGCAAACTAAGCCCCCCGTTTGACCACATCTCGGGGGGGGATAACCCCACGTACCTACTAAATTTATCTACTCCCCCCGATTGACCACTTTTTTCACCCCGTTCGACCGAAACCATACCCCCGTTTGACCATCTGCGACAGCCTCTAAAACGACTACAGCAGTACGTATCCACGTCACCGCCGAACAGACCGAATAGACCACGGGGCGGAACATCCAGAACTCGCGAATAGTCTGGATCGTTTGCCCCCCAAAATATCGGCGGAACAACATAAAAATCAAATCTTCATAGGCGACATGAAGATATCGGCTCTTCTTCTGATGGGAAAAGCAAGTGGTGTGAGAAGCAGGACACATACGGGTACGAGATGCTCGGCGTATCTCAGGGGGTCGTGGGTTGCTGGGTGTTTCGTGCTGGGTGCGTGGTACTCTAAACTGCTTGATGAAAAAATACGGTTTACATCGCTACGTACTGAACCAAAGTCCGCCAAATGCCAGCCCTTTACGTAGTACTTATAGCCTTTACGTATACTACTACGATCGATCACCATACGTGKCATCTGTTGTGCACCGTTTCGACAAATTCATCCGCATTTTGTTCATAAAAACACTCTCACATAGAGACCGTCCCGCGACCTGGATTTGGAGCAAATTTCTTTCAGGGGCGACAACCTACTGTCAAGAGTACTCGGCGCATTGAGTGCACAAAGACCGTGTGGAGTTAGTTACGAGTAATCGTAGTTGCCGTTTCTTCGTGGTTACCCGTAATGTTATAAGTTACCTGTGTTCCCCGTAATTACCGTAGTTAAAAACAATCACTGCTGAAACTTATCACGTACCAGTACGTCTGTAACCAGATTGGTTGCGACTACACAAGGACCAACGCGAAAACAGCAAGTAAGCCCCTTGCCCCCCAATCCTTGGGAAGGAAGAACAGGATGAGGGGCCAACACCAACGAAAGGGAAAGGAGAGGAGAGGCGGAACTAACAGATGCCGGGAAATAAAGGCTACAGAAAAAAAGAGGAACCCAAGGCGGCAAACGGCTCCGGTACTCGTCAATCTCGATCAGTAGTAGAAGTAGTATTAATGTAGTAGTAGTAGCAGTAGTAGTAAGAAGTTGTAGTAGTAGTAGTAGTAGTAGTAGTAGTGGTAGTAGTAGTAGTAGTAGTAGTAGTAGGTAGTAGTAGTAGAGTAGCCGTAGCAGTAGTAGAAGTAGTATAGTACGAGTAGTATAACATAGGTCAACATATCGTGTGCTCCGTCGCAAGCGGTCTCGGGGGATGGATACGATGGGGGACGGGAGGAGAGCACCTCTCAATAACACTAACGAACGAACGTTGCGCCTGATGTTGTTCGTGTCCCAAAGACCCCTCCCGTCCGACAAAACCAAGCACCGAGCATCCATGACGCACAGCACCCAGCAACGAAGCACCACGCACCCAGCACGAAACACCCCGCAACCCACGACCCCCTGAGATACGCCGAGCATCTCGTACCCGTATGTGTCCTGCTTCTCACACCACTTGCTTTTCCCATCAGAAGAAGAACCGATATCTTCATGTCGCCTATAAAGATTTGATTTTTATGTTGTTCCGCCGATATTTTGGGGGGCAAACGATCCAGACTATTCGCGAGTTCTGGATGTTCCGCCCCGTGGTCTATTCGGTCTGTTCGGCGGTGACGTGGATACGTACTGCTGTAGTCGTTTTTGAGGCTGTCGCAGATGGTCAAACGGGGGTATGGTTTCGGTCGAACGGGGTGAAAAATGTGGTCAATCGGGGGGAGTAGATAAATTTAGTAGGTACGTGGGGTTATCCCCCCCCGAGATGTGGTCAAACGGGGGGCTTAGTTTGCTCCCTCGTGCGCCGCCGTCCTGTAAGGCCCATAGACGTGCCTAAAAAAAAAACAAAAAAAACATGTGCGTGCTTGGCATGGGCTTCGGGCATCTCGCCAGGCCTTCGGAATGGCGTTTGAGGCCTGTTTGGGCCCGCGGGAGCCCTTCCCGCGGGCGCATGTTGACCCTACCCCCAAATGGCCGTAAAAGCAGGGGGTATACCCCCAAATGGCCATTTTCCAAAAACTTATATATGTATGTGTTACATACTATATACTTTTTATGTGTAGCAAGCTCTTCATCCGCTGACGACACATTAATTTCTCACGTTTGCACATTATTCGAGTTGAGCACTTTCTGCCAGACCCTATGCAGGTCTTCGCCGAATGCCGTCAATAGTATGTTATTTAGGCCTGGGGGAATTCTCGATGTATCCTACGAAGCCGAAGTGCGAACAATTAATATATTTTTTATCATCTGCAGCATGTATTATATGAGTAAATTAACTCGTCGATAAAAATATGCACATGATTAAAGAGCGCCCAGGTGTGCGATTTGTCTGGCACTCGACCAGTCTACCTTTTCGGCAGGTTATCGTTCGTCTACACTCGAACACAACGACTGCCCGGTTTCGCGTCATATTTACACTTCAACTTCAAGGTCAGGTTCTGTAGGGTTTGTGGATTTAGGGTACGGGTATGGAAGTGTTACAGAACTTACAGAAGTTCCGGGTACGGGTATGAAATTGTTACAGAACTCACAGAAGTTCCGGGTATTGTGACACAGGCGTACAGAACTCACAGAAGTTCCGTGGGGGTCGAAAATAGTTGTACCCTTACCCCGGGTATTGTGGCACGGGGCGTACAGAACATACAGAAGTTTCGGGTACGGGTATAGATGTCGTACAGAACTCACAGAAGTTCCGGGTACGGGTATGAGAGTGTTACAGAACTCACAGAAGTTCCGGGTATTGTGGCACAGGCGTACAGAACTCACAGAAGTTCCGTACGGGTATAAACAAATTGTACCCGTACCCCGGGTATTGTGGCACGGGCGTACAGAACTTACACAAGTTCCGGGTACGGGTATGAGTGTCGCACAGAACTCACAGAAGTTCTTTGTAGGGTAGTAATACCCGGGAAAAACCCCGGGTATGGTTATTTACGTAACCTATAGAAACAATCTTCCAAAGTTTTCATACCAATACCGTACAGCACACCTACGAGTAGTAAGAAATATAAAATCTGGTCCAGGCTGGATTTCTTATGCGAGAGAGGGTGCTTTCTACACTATTTTCAACATAACGATCCCGAAGTTCTTAGTCTCCTTTTAAATATGAGCCTGCCTTTCTTTTTAGCCTTTTTCTCATTAGGTGTACTGTACTGTACAGCAGTAGTACAGGACACCTTACAAAAAACAGGAAAGCTGGCCAAAGCTGCATTTCTTATTCAAGAAAGGGTGCTCTCAACGCTACAATAACATAATAACTTCAATATAAACGAATCTCGAAGTTATGATTTCCTCTAAATATCAGAGTGGCTTTTTCACTATTAAATAATACCCTGTTTCTAATTTCGTGCCCCCTACTGCTCTTGTGTCCTCGTGAAAGCGCCGGTGAACCGACAAAAAAAAAACCAAGAGTAGCTACGTACGTACGTACAGGTAGGCATTACGATGCGTATAATGCGATGTGTACGTACGACGTGAACGTACGATTACGATACGTACAATACGTATAATACATATTATACGGATAATATATATAGTATGTAATATCATACGCACCTGTTACACAGTCTAATATCAATATTATTAATAGAACGTATCATTTTTATCTTTGGGCGGCGAAATATGCAAGAAAAACAAAAAAGAGCCATAGCGTGGTACTATAAGACCGTACGTGAAAGTATGGTCTATACCGAATAGATACCGGCACCCAGGGTATTGTGCCGAGGGTATACCCTTACCCGGGGTATTGTGCAAAAGGTCTTACAGAACTTACAGAAGTTCCGGGTACGGGTATGAATGTCTTACAGAACTTACAGAAGTTCCGGGTAAGGGTATGAATGTCTTACAGAACTTACAGAAGTTCCGGGTTAGGGTATGAAACCCTTACAGAACTCACAGAAGTTCCGGGTATTGTGGCACGGGCGTACAGAACTCACAGAAGTTCCGGGCAGGTACAAAAACGTTATACCGGTACCCCGGGTATTGTGAAACGGGGCGTACAGAACTTGCAGAAGTTCCGGGTACGGGTATGAAGGTCGTACAGAACTTACAGAAGTTCCGGGTAAGGGTATCAAACCCTTACAGAACTCACAGAAGTTCTCTGTAGGGTAATACCCGGGGTAAATACCCCGGGTATGGTTCTGTAGGTACCCTACAGAACATAACCTTGGTACCCTACAGAACATTACCTTGGAAAGTTGCGTATTGTGCAGCCGTATTAGTAGGATTGTTTCGATAATACTTCATATATGGCGTGGTTGTAATACCACTACCACCCCCAACCCCGGTGCCCCGTGTAGTTGTTCAGTCGGCCCGGCCGGGTCATGTAACCGCCTGGCCTCTCTAAGTGCTGAGTGCTTTTTCCTCGCGCGAAAGGCGATGCTTTGTTTCCCTTGGGTTTGGTTAGACGCGTCCTGCGCAACGGCACCACTATTATATACCGGACGGCAAAAACGTAAACCCCTTGTCACGTGCAGGCAACATGCAGTAGTTTGTCGTCGGCACGACGTACACACCTCTAGATATATACCGTAGAAAATGAGTCACTGGTCTTGAAAGTTGACCAGTGAACTTCTTCATGAAATACAAAAAAAATGTGTCTGCTCACAAACCTGGCGCCATGACTCCCCGGCGCGCACTACCTCGAATGAAGCAACTAATATTCCGTTCCTCCGAAACACTTCATTTCTTACCGTTCATATTGTTGCGCCCCGACAATGTGTGTGTGCGTGTGTGTGTGTGTGTTCTTCACATTAAACCTTCCTTTCTACCCGTCGACATCCAGCACACCCAGTGTCCGTGCCGATTCATCATCCTAAAAAGGTACCAGTTCTGTGGTCACAAAACTACGACACAGAGATACTACGCTCAGTGCAGTAAGCAGAGCAGACAATGCAATACCATATACGACAGGCAAGACCTACCCTTCTAGCAATCCAGGTGCATGCAAGAGAAAAACAAGAGAAAAGAAAGAAAAAAGCGAAAAGGAAAAATAATAGAAAGTAAACATACTGAAGCAAATCAACAATCAAGAAACCAAACAAAAGCATGACAAAATGAAAAAGAAAAAAAACAAATGTCGTGCTTCTCCCAGATGAGATGCGACATCTAGTTAACAGAAACCAAATGAAATGAAACGAAACGAAATGAAATGAAATAAACCGAAAAAAAAACAGTGCCACCAAAAGCAAGACTAAGAACGACAGGAAAAGACAGGCAGCCAGACAGGAAAAGACAGGCTGCTAGAGCACACCAAAAGTACCTTCCAGCCAGCTGAGGCAGGTTTGTGCCCGTAGTACAGGCAGGTTCTACCAGCTAGTCGGTCTGGTACTGGTACCTACTCTGTTTGCCGTCTTCCTCCTGCTTTCGTCCGCCGCGGTTTCCCTACGAACCCCCCCACCCCCTGTCTCCATTCCCTTGGGCGCCACCCATACTACGGGTACGTGGCACTTCCTACTCAGTTCCGTTTCGTCCTCGTGCCTCACACGAGAGTCCAGGAAAGAGAAGAGGAAGTAACAAAAAACAAAATGTATACGTACGTAGCTAAGCAGCCAAAGAAAGTCCTAGGAAAATACGGGGGGGCGGAGAGACAAAGGCAAAAGCGATCACGGCAAAAATAAAAAATAAACCAAAACAAATGGATGATGCGAGGGATTGTAGCATCGCTGTCGTGCCCGCTACAACAGGCGTTACACCAAGCAAAAACATGAAAGAATTAAAATAAAAAAATAAAAAACACCAGAAATAACCAAGGAAAACAATACCCAGTTCGCCATCCACCCAGCCAGGTAGTACTTCTTCCTCATCGCAGTGATAAGAACGAGAGTAACAACGAAACTGAAAAAGACGAAACAAAACGAAAAAAAAAAAAAAAAAAACAATGCGTTCCCCGCGCCAGCATGCTGCTCAAAGTACGTCGATATGGCATTGCATTGTTCCCTCTGCGCTTTGGGTTTCAAAGTGGTTATGTCGGTACCGGGGTTTTGTGAAAATGGAGCTTCTGTCTCGCTAAGAGGAAGAATCAGCACGGTCACGGACACCAGGGTCCGCATGTTAACGGGTAAAAATACGGGTTTACTGTAAAAAACACACATCTGAATCTGCATGGATAGCATATCCTCGAATGCTTCAGGATTAGTCTCCCATGTCGGGCTAATCCTATTATATCTGGAACATACCGTGCCAGGACGGAAGACACCAATCGTTTGGATGCGCGCGCCGTGCATACACACCACACACCCGACGAGGGGGACACATACGAGTGTTGATATTGGCCCTAGCCTCGAGACAGTAGTATCGAAAAAACGAGAGAGACAGCGAGGGTAATGCATATCTCTGAACGCCGTAGCCGACTAAACACGGAAGATAACTCACTTGCGGGGCAAGACGCCGGTGGGGGGGCTTTGTTGAAAAATATATAGAAATATGATCTTGGTTGGTCTTGTTTCTTGCTCGACGAACTCGCCCGGCCCTGCGCGTGTGCGTATATTGTGTTGAAACTCCTGGAAAGGCATTCACTGTTGCCTTGTAGGTGTGTGTTGTGAGCAACGCTTGGGTAATGAACAAGTGCGGGCACTGTTCGTGCTTTTGAAGCAGGGGGTACTTGACGGAAAACCCCCATATACCTGGCATTTCGAAAAACGTTCAAGGTAGTTACAACTCCCGGCCAATGAAGCCACTTTTTATATTTGGTTCTCTTATACTTTATTTGCCATTATTTTAATCTCCTCGGTAGTCGTAACTCAGATCCGGGGCCACCAAGTAGCCTCCTCTCTCTCCTCCCTCGCTACCGTTTGTGCGTTGCATGTTTATGGTGAGAGACTTCCGCCCTTTATTTTCCCGGCCGACTCGCATAAAGTTGTGTGTTCTTTCCCACGCTATTAGCCGTTTTAGTCAGTTGAATCCGTTTACAACTATTAACTATATTTTTGAAAGATAGGAACAGAGCAGCGAGAGGGATATGTGTACAGTACTGTACAGCACACCTAATACGAAACATAAAACCTGGTTCAGGCTGGATTTATAATATAGGAAGGGGCGATTTCTACACTAATTACAAGATAACGACTCCCGTATTTCTTATTATCCCGTAATCTCAGCCTGGCTCTCTTATCAGCATGTTTCTTATTAGGTGTCCTGTACTGTGTATGACGTGTGTAGACTATATACCTGGTATCGGGGTAGTGAAATTGCCGTCGATCGAATATATTAATATTCATTTGGTGCATTCGGTATATGCGCCGTCACATATTTCATAATAGTTTTTTGCCAGATGCACTGGAAGAGAAAACAAACGACCGATAAAAATAAAATGAAGCAGAAGAAGAATCATAAATAAAGGCAGGAAACGTTCCCCTTAAGTCTCGTCTCAGCACAGCCAAACAGGGTTAGGGTTGTACTCGTACATCGACTCCAAATCGGGAATTATTTGGTTGCTGATTATTTTATATGGCCCAAAATAATATCATTATACTCGTAATGATTGTACATAGGATTATTTTGTAATATTATGATTTTAGTGTGTGGTACACTTCGTACCCTCACAACTTATTACCCATCACTGCTTTGTGTTGATATTGAGAACGATTGGTTGTATATAAGCATCGAAGGGACGAGAGAGCAATGTGCAGTTTGTGGCGGCGAGAGTGTGTGATAATTTGTTAAGGGTTGTAATTCCAGGATCTGTTTTTTAGTAAAAAAGTAGAGAGTAGCTACCGCGGGAGTCGCCTTTACCGCAATTCTGAATTATTATATAGGATACAATATAGAAATCGGGGACTTAGTTGTGGCCCGCGTGTGGTTCCAGTGTTATGATACCGAAAATTTAGAAAAACGCCGAAAACACTACTTTAGACCCTAACCCTAACCCTAACCCTAACCCCAACCCCGTCCCTGCCCCGACCCTTATGAGCTTTGTGTCGAAAAAAGCAGGCGTTTTTTTTGTTTTTGAAAAATTGGTCGACCACACTAAAAGGTATATAATAAAATATTCCCCGATTTCCATACTTTATCCTAGATAATAATTCAGTGGTGCGGTAAAGGCTACTGTACCGCGGCGAGGAGTGTTTCTTGAAGAGAAAATAAAGGAGTCACAGAGCGGCAAGGCTCACAGGAACAGCATCGGATACATGACGCTTTACGTATACAGAGCCTAAAAAAGACTAGCACGCGACTTTTTGCCATATACCCGGTATAGTTTTGCCAACCAAACACCCGTTTCTTTCTATAATGAAATATAGATTATGATTTTGTTTGTAAAAGGGAGAAGCTTGCATGGTACTACTGTAGACCATTTAGGTACTAGACTATCAGGTTGGGTACAGTACAGGACACCTAATACGTAACAGGCTAATAAGAAGGCCAGGCTGACATTTCTAAAAAATATGAAAGACGCGAGGCTGGGCCCCTGCTGCAAAATAGAAAGGCCTATTACCCCCCTGGGGTGAATCCCCGACACCTTCGGAAAAACCTGCTGCCTGCCCCTGGCAGTCGCGAGTAACATCTTTCAGGTTTTCAGCGAACACATTTTTTCAATTTGGTGACCCGTTACAGCAGTGTGTACTCGTAGCTTTTATTGTTTTTTTAATTAATTTTGTTTTTTACGATTTCAATTTTTTCAATTTGTTTCACCCCACAAAAACACTGTTTTTCGACTCAGACACCCGACAACAGAGGACTGGGAATACGTTGTTAAACATTCCCACAGGGAGGAGAAAGAGGAGCCAGGGGAACAGCTGCCTGTAGTAGTGTTGCTGTAGCACACCGAGGACAAAGATCTTGCGGCCCTCATTTTGCCAGTGGCGTTCACGGCTAGACCCAAATCGCTCTCCACATTGAGTGAATTGAGACACAAGGGGAGCCTTGAATACGCAGCAGTTCGATGAGCAAAACAGCGCCGCGCGCGAAGGCGGTGTTTCTGCAGAAACATTTTCTAGCCTTGACACGCTGTGGGAGCACCGATGTGACGCCTCCCACACCGAAGAGGAGTAAAACCGCGAGCTCGGGGAGCCTCTTCGTTTAATCAAACCAATGCGAACGGACGCGAGTGGATCGACAACTGCACGCATGCTAGGGCCGCGGCCTTCGGCGAGTCCCACACCGTCGAAAGTGGGCAGAGCCCAAGCACGTGCTGCTGCTTGCTTGGAATATATCGTCAACGCGTTCATCGGGGGCTCACAGACACAGTTCGATGAGTTGGTCCTGCTCCCTTGCACAACCCATACTGCACTTCTTTACAGCAGCGCTAGCACAGGAGTTCGTGATGTAATGCTGCCACAGTACTGATGCTATCAGGGTGCACGGATGAGGTGCAGCCGGTGGATGCAGGATACGGGCGGCTGGTCAAGTTGGGTGCGGGGAAGACTGTCGAGACATGGTCGGAGAAGGGCGACAACGTGGAAACGTGGGATACCAACATGCTGTCTGGCTCCGACCGTAGGGTCTTGTTACGCACTGGGTGGGTGAGGCCATCGAAAACGTTGATTCAGACCAGCTGTAAAGTAGAAGCCTGTTTGAAAAGACTGGGCTTGCGATAACAACAGACGGTACCGACGATAACCTCATCAACCTCGAAGACCTGGACGATAGGGTTGCACCCCGGCCTCAAAATTTGGAACCGGTAACCGGACCGGATTGTGGGGGGTTCAGACGGAACCGGAACCGGGTACCCGGCCTGCTTTCAGCCCGGGTACCCGGGTACCCGGGTACCCGGATTACCATGCACTATCTTCTCCCCTTTTAGCGTTTCAGCGGGTCTGAAAGGTCCGCAGGTGGCATGGTAAGGCGGACGGTGGGAGGGAATGACTTCATTGCGTCTATTATTATCTCGATGAGTCATGCCAAAGAAAGAAGATGGAAGGCAGAAGGCTGCCTCTCCAAATACCCGGGGTAAATTTATTTGTGCCGGTCCGATTCCGGTTCCGACGGTTCCGGGTACCCGCCACCGGGTACCCGGTTCTCACTCAGACGGGATGCAACCCTAGTCGCGTGTTGTGCGAAGGCTGTAGTAGAAGAAAAAAGGAAAAGATAGGGAGAGTCTAGGGGCACAGTGTATGTATGTATAAACCAACGTATATCCCAGTCATGGGGCCTCCGTAAAGCACAATCAACGGGTACCCGGGTACCCGGGTACCCGGGGTTCAAACTACCCGGGGTAAATTATTTGTCCCGGTCCGGTTCCGGTTCCCGACGGTTCCGGGTACCCGCCACCGGGTACCCGGTTCTCAGTAAGACGGGGTGCAACCCTACTGGACGGGCCGCACACGTTCATGGGCGCCGATGACGGCAAGGAACTCCCGGATGACGAGAAGCCCTTTTACTCCAGCGGATGTAGACCATCTCGAAGGGTCGAGCTACGAGCATGGCGACGACGAAACGGAGGGTGACAGCACCGTGAGACTTCGTGGATCGGACGACGTAGCTATGCTTAACGATGATGAGGACCACGACGCTGATAAAAATACACTGCCCCTGGGTTGCCCACCGGGTTATGCCATGGTCCGCTTACCTGTTCCGGCCTGTTAAGGTGACCCCTGGAGGGGTACTCTGGGTCTGGGAAGGAAGTAGAAGCTCCACGTGATGTATATATATTACCGCCGTAGACACGAGAAAGGGGGAGAAACATAGAGAAACATGTAGGTACATAAAGTTAGGCGATGGGAATCGCTCCAAACCGCCAAGTGCTCCACAGAGAAACACGAATATTTCCTCTGTGGAACTCCCAAATACCGTTACATAAATATCCCTGCACCAAGTACGTTAGCACTCTGAACAGCCGCCCTGCTTTCTACTTGGTGAATGGGATGACACTAATACCTCAGGATACCATGGTGGTACGTCAAGCTCACCCAAAAAAAGAAACAAAAATATCATACTCAACGAGGGGGGTCGAAATTGTTTTTTCGACACCTCACGTCAAATTGTTCCACTTTTACGTTTTGACAGGGGGGGGGGTACCTGAGACCATCCCCTCCCTCTACGCCTATACAATACCTATATAAAAATGAACACAGGGGATGGTAGAGGGCCGTCCCCCCCCCCCCGGCCCTCGACGCATCACTGGTGAAGCGGCACATCATGCTGTGCCGGGTGTTGGGATGGGTGAAGGGTTTCCTTACACGACGGGCACAGGCACGGACGCGCCAAGAGTACGACTGTAGGGTGTTAATCGTGCGTACCACCACGACACTCAGTAAGAGGCTTCCACTCGGGAAGTACACTGCTGTTGACGAGACCGCAGCAACAGTTTCGGGGGTGCTGCTGGGTGTGCCTACTTCGCTTTCTAAAACCTACTGGCGCCACGGCAGGGAGTGGGCAACAGGGACATCGACCAGGGTGGTCCCACTGGACGTGGCAAGGGGGGGGGGGGGGGGGAGGGGGGGGAGGGGGGGGGGGGGGGGGGGGGGGGGGGCCTCTCTACCTTTCTCATCTGGATATCTCGCTACACAGAGGTGAAGAACCCAGGGGGCGGGGGGGGGGGGGTTGTTACAGCCAAGAAAGCGGTTTTATAGAGAACAGTGGCAGCAGCAGCAGTGGCAGTGAAAGTGACAAGAAGGGGCAGCAGCGGATGAAGAGTGGCAAGGGGGTGACGACGAGGCAGAGAGGAAGGAATCGGGTGTGCGAGGTGTAGATGTCCACAGAGATAGTGGTCTCGTAGAGGGCAGCTTTCCGAAAGCGAGGGAGAGGATGAACGTGGGGAAGAGATTACTGACTAATGATTCACGCAAAGGCAAGGGACGAAAACGGAAAAGTTCCAACTCCGTTGCCGAGCACGTTTCATTGGCGTCAGTGCCCCCCAGCAATATTACACGCGGAATATTTTGGACGCCGAACGTGCGCATGCGCAATCAGTGAGGGGCGTACGGTCAATGTCGATATTACAGTAATATGAGTTATAAAAAATATGAAACCAGCTTGATTTTTTATTTCTGCCCTGAAACATAAGAAAGAGGCTCAATGAGAAAGAGGCTCATAAACTGACAAATATAGAAAATCCAGGCTAAGCCCAGATTCCTGTGTCTTACTAGGTGTCCTGTACTGTACTCGGTCATCGAGACTGCGTACAATTCACCCGAGAACAGACGAACGAGGAAAAAGCGGCACTAAGGGCAAAGCTCGTGATAAGCCGAAGTTTGAAGCCGCCGTTGACGAGGAGCGTCAGCGAAATCTCCTTCCTACAACGTCCAAAAAGCTTGATCACAAAAAGGAACAACAGCCAACGAAACTCGAAAGAACGTGCAACAAAGTATTAGTATTGGTCCACAAAAACACGAGTATTTGTTTTGTGTAAACATTGAAATACATGTAGTACGTTAGTTGTATGTGGACTTGGGGGTCGTATTCTAAACCTCATACACTTTTCTCGCGTTCATGTCTGCCATATAAAACCATATATACAGCACAAAATAATCACCAATCAATCTAAAAAGGATGTGACTAAAAGTATGCAGTCAAACAAATTTATCAAAATAATCACCACACACATGGATGCTTTTGAGTTGATGGACCACTTTACGAACAAAACAACAATGAAACAAAAACATAGAAAGCCTTTTATTGCCATGCTGGTCCTGAAGCGTCCTCAAAATACAAAAAAAAATACCAATCCATCCCATGTATTGTCTTGGCGCTTCTTTCTCTCTCGTCCCTTAACGTAACAATGTAACTCAGATCCGGGATCAAAACGTAGGCACATAATATACAAACAACCCGTCCGTGCACCGCATGCGGTCGATTGCTGTGCAGGCACAACTCGCCACCAGGCAGAGTAGCTGTAGAGGAAACCAGGTATCAATAATTTAGTGTTGTGCATAAACCCAAATAGATAGGTTAACTAAGAGCAAAGGTGGCCGCGTTTGTCCTCATCTTTCTGACCCTCGAAAGCAACTAAATATGTATTTATTAAACCCCCCGATATCACACATATCAGACATTTGCACGCGTCAACTCAACGTCTAGTCGCGGCACAATGTCGTGAAAGTTGTGCCTATTTGGTACTGAAACGTTAGCGCTTACACTAGACAAATGCAGATAAACGATTGACCACTCCGAGGCATGTGTCATGTTCCTCCCTCCACGCTTTTTTGCATGGTGGCCGGGCGGTTCAGAGATTAGTGGGTGTGTTGTCGGACATTGAGTTACGAGCGTGGTCGGTTGGTCCCTAGGCTGATTGTATGATCGCGACCACAAACGAACGCCACACCCCACCACCAACATATATTTGTTAGGCGATGTGCGACGGCGGGAAAGGCTTGAACAAACATGGTAACATCTCTAGATGAACTATAGCCAGAGCGCTCCACCATCTTGCCACTGCCTTTGACACGAGTAGTTCAAGACCGTGCGCACCAATAGCGGGCGACTAACGATCCTGATCGTGTTTAAATATGTACACAGACGCGGAGGCACAGACGATGAGGAACAAACTGACAACCCTCGCGCCACGAGGATTTCGAGTCCTCATTGTAAAATTACTTTTGTAAGTCTGTGCAAATTACACTCCCGATGATTAGTACAGGAGTGTCAGCTTCAACCTCGCTTACAATCGACACGCGTTATGTCGGCCAAACCACGACCATACTGATGACGACGTTGAAAACATCACGTGGAAATGTAGCAGGCTGACACGAGAATCGATGAATTTCGTCGCCCCCGATTATAGCAGGGTGGCGTGTTCGAGAACGCTATCCATGGCCGCGGCGATTTCTTAGCAATCATCACGCACCTGCACAGCTGGCCTAGAGAGCTACCATATGCGTAGAAGGGTCAGCTACTCCGTGCACGTAGAGTGATTGCGGCGGATGGATGTTGAGTGAAGATTGGGTGGGAATCCTTAAACCCGTTGGATCTCCATCGATGAAAATATATTTGCACAGAGCATATCTACCAGACCAAGGCAGTATACTAGACCAACGTTCACAATCCGTCTCGACGCCGCCCTTCACATGGGAAGTATAGTAAGATTTGCATATATATATGATATTTGCGCACTTTAAAACACCGCATGTGTTGATAACATACGGCGTAAAGCTCCGTGAGCACGATACCGACATCGATCCAGACTAGGAATATACGTGGGTCCTTCAACACTCCTCGCATATGCAGATAACTTCCGGCTCCACGAAAAACCCTCCCTTTCCCTACCGCTCAGCTAAACACCGGTATTGCCCCCTCTGCCCCCTTACAAAGCAACTATGCTTTTTCTAAGCAACAAGAACATGTCCCCGGATGCCGTGTATATATGCCAACTAGACGGTAAGCGAAGTACGTGGGCGCTGATGGGACGTCACGTGGTTCCACTGCCCGAACCCGCTGATAATGGAGGCACACTACAGTAGTAGACCCTTCGCCAGACACCGACTACACCAAACCCCTAGCCCGACTATCGAATGGCAATACATTCCCTCTACGTGAGCCGTGTCATACAAAACATGCACAAGAGCCAGTGGAAAGGTAAGGTGTCGATGACACCAGGAGCGGTCAGCTGTTCGTTTCCAGAATTGATTCGCGTTGCAAGGGAATACACAAAGATGTGGAAGATACCTGGGGCCCATCGATTAGTCTCCGTGAGGATCCCTCGGCTCTCTTCGGGGTCTTGTGGTCTACCTTCGAGCGAGCTTATGGCTCCTTTATACCACTCACTACTACTACTGCTACAGTCGCTGACACTACGCAGCTGCGGCCTACAGATCGGAGCGCTGGCCAGTAGTATTGTAGTACCCTGGAAGGCCTCGTATCAAGCAGGGGGGGGCGGCTCTCTACCATCCCCTGTGTTGAGTGTTATATGTACTGTCCAGGCGTAAAGGCAGGGGACGATGTCAGGTACCCCCCTCCCCCTCTGTCGGGAGGGTCGAAGTTGAATTATTCCACGTGGTGCGTCGAAAAACAATATTTCAACCACCCTTGCCTGCAGTGTGAAATGTAGCGCGTGCCCAAAAATGCCTGTTGCGTTGCGCTCAACCAGCCTTGTGACGACTGTGGCGCAAAACGTTTTTTTTGCCCAAATGGTGCGCCCGCGCAACAACACAAAACCTAATTAATGCCCTGGTACTCAGCAATCCGAGCACGGCAAGGATGGATTTCGATATTTAGGTTGGGTTAATACGTTGAGTGAATATCCTACCGTGAGCTCATCGACTGCAAATAAACACTCCGCCCATATGCACCCCTCCCTGTAGATTGAATCCTTAGTAACATACGTATTTTTACGTGCGTGGAGAATTAAGCCTGCCCTCTTGCTGAGCGTGGCATTTGCATTGCTGTGGTGCTGGATTGATGACGGCACCGAGCAAGAACACCTGGGAGCAGTGTTGGGCACCGGGTCCGACCTACGGTTACTAAACCGAAAACCGCGATCCGGTTTTCGTAACTGAAAACCGGACATTTCGAAACCGGTTGTTCGGTTATTTAGAATAACCGACCGGACATTACCGGACCGGTTGTTTCCGGTTGGTTATTGTGTCCCCTACACCCTACCAAAATATGTACGGAAACCCCTATATATCAGCACACAAGCACAGCGCACAGCAGTAGCCGTAGCAGCACAGCAGCGCAGCAGCAAGTTATAGGTAGTTGTTGCGTTGTGGAAGCCGGCAATCTGGTGGGTCATCAAAGCTGACGGATCCTCAGTCATCACTCGTAATACGATCAATAATATTCAAGTCAATGAACCATCACGACGAGCAGTCAGTGCGTTCTCCTACGCATTGCTTCCTCTTTTGTACCGCGTTGAGGTCGACCACGATGTTTCATTTTGTTTTTAGTCCTCGGAGACAAGCTGAAGCGCAAGCATTTTTGCTTCTGCGTGTTGAGTGTTGAATGAATTTGGAAGCCCTCGTTCATTTTGTCTTGTGAACCAGAACCAGGCTCCGCTCGCCGTCTTGAGCGACGCTATATGCCGCCCCGGTGGGCTAGAAGGTAACCACGAAGCTTGTTAGCGTCAAGGTCGCGAGTTCGAGCCTCCTCGAGTGCATGCTCGTAGGGACTTATTTTCGCAATAAAATATCTTGACTAACGGAAAGCGCGACAGCGTGAGTTAGCAAAATTCGATGAGAATCGACGAGCGTTGGGACGGCCGAACCCTCTGCGCGATCGAAATCAATGCAAGAACCGTAGCGGGGGAGGAGGGAGAGGAGCCTACTTTGTGACCCCGGTTCTGAGTTACGACTAGAGAGGGAGAAAGACAGAAGTACGAACATAATAAATAGGATAGAGAAAAAACAAAAACATGCGCATTTTTCGTCGTTATGCTCCGCCTGCTCGCCTGTTATAGCTTAACGCCAATGACTCATGCCGGACGACTCGACGACATATTCCATTTGATCATCAACTTTTACGTGACGTGCGTCGTGCGTTTTGTAGGACGTATAATACGGCTAATAGTTTGCTGTGTGATGATGTGCTGATGTGTCGACAGACGAGCACCCGAAAATCATGTTTTGTTCACCTTAGGGATGTGAACGTGGCGCAAAATAGCCGTTTGTGTTGAATAACCCACCGAATAACCGACCGAAAAATTATCGGTTTCGGTCCCGGTTATTTTGTCTAAATAACCGGAAAGCGGACACAATCTCCCGTCGGTTATGAGATAACCGAATGGATCCTGAAAGGACTCCGGTGCCCAGCACTGCCTGGTAGGGAGTAAAACCCTCGAGCTCAACCTATATGTTTGGTTGGGACCATCCGCATAACACGTAGCTTCCTTTTTGGCGTATAAATGGTTTTTGAGCATTAAGGTCCGACCACGTGTAGTGTGCAACGTAGAGAGCCATTCACATTCCGAGCTCCTACGTACGAAATACAAACTCGTTGTCAAGGATCTTTGGAGGGGCGGGTAATTCACTTGTTGCATTGCTTTACGATCTAAAACGAACGTACTTCTTTGTGGATCAACGTACGGGCGTAGATCCATCGGAACCCCTACACACTAATGGTCCGTTCCCTTATCCTTTGGCCCAAAACCGACCCCAACCGGGCGAAACCCCTGTGGGTGGGTCGAGTGTAGGTTTCAGCAAGAACCTACGTAAATACATTTGAAATTCGAAGCTTTCCAACGATCCTACGTAACGCCGGAAGAATGAGGTTCGAAGACAGGAAGATGTGGGTTAAGAATCCGTCGTCAGCAACATTGTGTTTTAAAAGGGGAGCGCTTTCCGACAGACAGGAAAAATGCTTGTTTTGCATCGCTGGAAATGTCACGATTCAGGCTGTAATTTCCCTATTGGATGCTTGCTATAATATTTTTGTTCAAGAGATACAAGCGTCCCATGAACGGTACGTCAACCAACCGCGTCCACGTTAACCTCGTTTGCAACCCCTTACGTTCTTCTGGAATTGGCGTCGTTGGAACGCCGCAGTCCATACCTATCCGTGGAACCCAAGCAAAGATTTATTGGGTCTCTGTGCGCGTCTGCCTGTGTATTAGGGACGGATTTACATCAACTCTTTTTCAGGGTTGTTTTTTTTGTTAATTGATTTGTCAAAATCGTGTTGATTTTTTCATGATTAGTTGATTAATATCAACAAAATTAACTACACGATGGTGTGATTAATAATCATGATAATCGGTTGTATAATAATGGTACATCATAAAACGCCTCTTTGTTTCAAAAATATTCAACCAATCATGATCAATTCCAATAATCAACTAATCAGTGGTTAGTTAATTTGTGGCGATGTGCGCCGGGGAATATGTTGTTAAGGTTGTTACATCACAATACCACAATACGTACGCCCCTTTTGTTTCGAGGATAATCAACTAATCATGATTATGCTTTTTTTTTTTTTTTTTCTTGTCCATCCTATTCATTATCTTCGCACTTCCGTCTTTCTCCCTCCCTAGTCGTAACCCATACTCGTATAATATTCGGGGTCACAAAGTAGGCTCTTCTCCCTCCTTCCCCACTACGGTTCTTGCTTTGCTTTTTATCGCGAGAATATTTCAGCATTTTCTTCCCTCGTCAACTCTCGTCGAATTTTGCTTACCCACGCTATAATATGCGCTCTAGACAGTCGGTGTCATTTGATAATAAAACCTCCATGGGAAGAATCGAACCCTCGACATCCGGTCCGAAAGGCTTCGTGGCTACCAGTTAGACCACCGGGGCGACCGGCTATATGTAATCAACCGTTAATAATCATGCCTACGAGTACTGTAGTTGATTTATAATCAACAATCAACATTACGTGATAAAAATTAATGACGAAATATAATCATAATCAACACGTGATTATAAGTTGATGTATTTTCCTACTGCTGCTGGGTACCCTGGAAAATATTTTGATTCGTCCATATATAAAATGATGTACTGCTGTATTATTAACAGTTTCTTTCAATACAAAGGGGGGGGGGGGGGGATGATAAAAACACAATATTCTGAAAAGATATAAAGAAAAGTAAATCTGCCGGGCATTTTATTAATGGACCACCGTGATAAGTAAATCCGTCGGGCCGTATGAACATTGGACCACCGTGATAATAGTGGCATCCCTGACCTGCGATGCTATTCTTTTTTCACGACCTCGACGCAAACCACATCCACTCAACACCATCCGATCAGCATGTATGTGGCAATAAATATATTTGTACAACTCTGTTCGCGATACCCTTCGATAACACGTATTCATATATATACGAGTATACATATGGTATGTACGTGTACCGTGTACCATGAGCCAAAAATCAGGTCACCCCTGTTATCATCTAAATATAAACTTCTGTGGTAAGACTGGGTGAGACACAGAATATCCCCTTGCTGTCCTGCCGTCGACGCCACATGGGATAAGACTGGGTGAGACACAGAGTATCCCTTTGCAGGTTTGTCTATTAAGCATCCTTGGTGTTACTCACTTTCCGTAGAGACAAGCGTAGAAGAGAAGCAGCTAGTATTAATCCCCGAGCCAGATGACATCTGACTCGAGCGGGCTTCACGTATGGCCCTTATATATTACAAGAACGGTGGGAATGAGGAGCGTGACAGACGCCTTCAAGTGGTCAAACTCCTAACTGCATTAAGCTACTGCGTTGGCGGCTCTTCTCTTTATGCTGTGTTCCTGCAATTAATTGTCATTGATGGGATCGTTTTTTATTCTAAGCGATTTGGGTCAGCACATAAACCTTTTTTTACTGACCGGCAGGTAATTGATGGGTGTGCGTGGTGGGTGAGAGATTTACTGGGTTGGTCGGTTGGTCCCTCGGCTGGTAGTCCCACAATCACCAACACCACCCACCAACATTTACTGTTAATTAAGCGATGCGTGTCAGCGCAAAAACCTTGTACGAGTACAGAGAAAAATGTACCAGTAAACAAATACATCTGAATCATTTCATAATTCGTTTTTGTTGTATGATCTTTTTGCTCGTATTTTGTAAAATCTGTATCAGGTATCAGGTCGGTTGGTCCCTGGGCTGGTAGTCCTACAATCACCAACACCACCCACCAACATTTATTGTTAAGCGATGCGTGTCAGCGCAAAAACCTTGTACAGAGAAAAATGCAAACTAAGAAATCTGAATCATTTCAGAATTCGTTTTTATTTGTATTGTCTTTTTGCTCGTATTTCGTAAAATCTGTATCATTTCAGAAATCGTGTTTTATTGTCTTTTTGTTTTCTGCATCTCTCAGCAGCAGCAGCAGATAAGAAATGGGATGGAAAAAAAAAACAAAATGCTGCTGCTGCTGAACGAGTGCGTACCAGGAACCACCACCAAACCACGGGACGAAGCCACCACCAACCACCACCAGCCACTACGAGCAACAACAACTTCTGGTGCTCCTGCGGCTCGTGGGGCAGGGGTGGTGGCGGTGGTGGTGATGGTCGTCGTTGTGGTGTTTGCTGGTGATGGTGGTGTGTGTGCTGTGTGCGATGATGGTCTTCCTCTTCTCGTCCGATCATCACCGTTGTTGCTCTACTGCCGAGAAATGTGGTCTTCAGTTTCAACCCTTGACAGCCTTGACATGCCGTGACTGTCACCAAACAACTAGTTTTTAGTGTGGAACACGCCACCCTACACCCTTGACAGCGCATGTTTTGCCTTGCTTGACATGTCTCCTCATCGTTGCTATATACTACTGCTAGTTTGCTCTACTGCCGAGAAATCCCAGTGACACAATTTGGTACTGGCAACAGTTTAGGGCAGTCACTACCGCCTAGCTCTCCGATCTCGGCACGGCTTTCGACACGAATAGCACAGGACGGTCGGCACAAATAGCGGGCCTCTATCAGTCCCGAGCGTGTCTGAATCGGTTGAGTGTACGCGTCGCGCGCCAAAAAAAAGCAAAGCGAACGAAGAGCGGACGAAGTGCGAAGTGCAGACGAAGTGCAGACGAAGTGCAGACAGACGAGCAGACAGACAAACCTCAATATTAAGGATTCTTTAAATAAAGCCACGCTGCGGCAGCTTTCAGAACTGTTTTTTGTCCGTTTGTGTCCGTTCGCGACCAGGGGGGTACACCCCCACGGGCACATACCCAACCATTATGAAGAGCATCTATTGATGCTTCGAAGGGCTGCGCCCTTCTCAGCATCAATATCTCCTCATTACAAGAACGGTGGGAATGAGGAGCGTGACAGACGCCTTCAAGTGGTCAAACTCCTAACTGCATTAAGCTACTGCGTTGGCGGCTCTTCTCTTTTTGCTGTGTTCCTGCAATTAATTGTCATTGATGGGATCGTTTTTTATTCTAAGCGATTTGGGTCAGCACATAAACCTTTTTTTACTGACCGGCAGGTAATTGATGGGTGTGCGTGGTGGGTGAGAGATTTACTGGGTTGGTCGGTTGGTCCCTCGGCTGGTAGTCCCACAATCACCAACACCACCCACCAACATTTACTGTTAATTAAGCGATGCGTGTCAGCGCAAAAACCTTGTACGAGTACAGAGAAAAATGTACCAGTAAACAAATACATCTGAATCATTTCATAATTCGTTTTTGTTGTATGATCTTTTTGCTCGTATTTTGTAAAATCTGTATCAGGTATCAGGTCGGTTGGTCCCTGGGCTGGTAGTCCTACAATCACCAACACCACCCACCAACATTTATTGTTAAGCGATGCGTGTCAGCGCAAAAACCTTGTACAGAGAAAAATGCAAACTAAGAAATCTGAATCATTTCAGAATTCGTTTTTATTTGTATTGTCTTTTTGCTCGTATTTCGTAAAATCTGTATCATTTCAGAAATCGTGTTTTATTGTCTTTTTGTTTTCTGCATCTCTCAGCAGCAGCAGCAGATAAGAAATGGGATGAAAAAAAAAAACAAAATGCTGCTGCTGCTGAACGAGTGCGTACCAGGAACCACCACCAAACCACGGGACGAAGCCACCACCAACCACCACCAGCCACTACGAGCAACAACAACTTCTGGTGCTCCTGCGGCTCGTGGGGCAGGGGTGGTGGCGGTGGTGGTGATGGTCGTCGTTGTGGTGTTTGCTGGTGATGGTGGTGTGTGTGCTGTGTGCGATGATGGTCTTCCTCTTCTCGTCCGATCATCACCGTTGTTGCTCTACTGCCGAGAAATGTGGTCTTCAGTTTCAACCCTTGACAGCCTTGACATGCCGTGACTGTCACCAAACAACTAGTTTTTAGTGTGGAACACGCCACCCTACACCCTTGACAGCGCATGTTTTGCCTTGCTTGACATGTCTCCTCATCGTTGCTATATACTACTGCTAGTTTGCTCTACTGCCGAGAAATCCCAGTGACACAATTTGGTACTGGCAACAGTTTAGGGCAGTCACTACCGCCTAGCTCTCCGATCTCGGCACGGCTTTCGACACGAATAGCACAGGACGGTCGGCACAAATAGCGGGCCTCTATCAGTCCCGAGCGTGTCTGAATCGGTTCAGTGTACGCGTCGCGCGCCAAAAAAAAGCAAAGCGAACGAAGTGCAGACGAAGTGCGAAGTGCAGACGAAGTGCAGACGAGCAGACAGACAAACCTCAATATTAAGGATTCTTTAAATAAAGCCACGCTGCGGCAGCTTTCAGAACTGTTTTTTGTCCGTTTGTGTCCGTTCGCGACCAGGGGGGTACACCCCCACGGGCACGTACCCAATCCATTAGGAAGAGCATCTATTGATGCTTCGAAGGGCTGCGCCCTTCTCAGCATCAATATCTCCTCATTATAAGTACCCCGAATACGAATGACATCCAAGTTATACGAAAACGGACTAATTACCTATACAGAGGTAATTACCGGCCTTCCTAGCCCATACCATTACACTTCCTCTACTTTTTGTCCTCGATGAGATTGGTGGTACATATATCCTTGTTGCGATTTTAATCTATGTCTAAATTTCAAGTGAAAACAATTATGATGCAAACCAGTGCAAACCGCATTTCGTTTCGTTATCACCCGGAACCGTGTTGTACAAAAAACGCAATCCATTTTTATACTGTATGTGACAAGCGCAAAGCAAACTGTCGTTAGTGTAAGAATGCAGCTTTACGCTCTGCCTTTGATGTGCCGACAAGACGTTGGGTTTTTGACGAATTTTTGAAGTATTGGTGTGCATTGCCGGCGAACAGGGAACCACCATGCAAACACACGACGAGTACAACCCATCCTTGGCGAAAAAAACACACTTTGTCAGACTTTATCGATGATAATATCTTGGAGGATTTGTTTTTCAAAAACCCAGGCCACATAAGACTTGATTCTGACGACTTTTACATTACTTGAGACAAGATACCCCGGAACCTCCATAACTATCCGTATAATCACCTGACAAAATTAATGCGTGTAATAAACAGAGAGCTATACGATAAATACGTATAACTCTGACTCACATTCAGCTCCCATATAAAAACATAAAAACGAAATGATCGGGCCATCATAGTCGCCCGGGTGGGAGCTTTCCCGCGGCCTACTTGATAGTATATATATGTCGTATACGTGATTTACGTCAGACCGGCAGAACAACTTCAAATCACACTATCAATGTATACTATTTGGCAAACATAACATTGATCTGACGGACTATATTTTTGAACATAAGTTGCTTCAATTGTACTTTCCAGCTTCACTTGCAAGAGCTCTTACCCTTGTGTGTGTGTTCTTCACATTAGACCTTCCTTTCTACCCGTCAACATCCAGCACACCCAGTGTCCGTGCCGATTTTTCATCCTTGAAAGGTACCATTTATGTGGTCTCAAAACTAGGACACAGAGATAGTACGCTCAGTGCAGTAAGCAGAGCAGACAATGCAATGCCGGAACCGTGGCACGGCAACCCAAGGGGCGACTACCCAGTCGGGTGATGTTCGGGACCATGAGGGGTGGGGAGGGACGCAGACCGGACGGACAACCAAAGTCCTGGCAGAAATGCCTTGCTGAGGACCTCAAGGTGTTTCAAGCCTCCAAGGGGTCCACGGCACAGGTCCCGTTGGTGTTTGGATTAGAGACCGCAGTGTGGACCGTTGCAGCAACTAAAGTGGGCAAGTGGTACAGGGGGTACAGGGGGGTCCTCGAAGCGGCTGAACAGTTCATGATCCGGTGGCACAAGGTCGAGGCGGAACTGAGTAGACAGCTCCACGCATCCGTTGCGGGGGGTGCAAAAAGGAATGTGGAGGGGGGGGGCAACAGTCGTACGGAAACCGCGGCTGATGAGAGCAGGAGGGAAACAGCTGACAGGATAGCAAGGTACCAGGCTGACTTGTAAGTCCCGCCTAGACAGTTTTATTGTTACTCTCGTTCTTATCCCTGGGATGAGAAAGTACTACCTGGCTTGGCGGATGGCAAAATGGGTGTTAGTTTGTCTTTTTTTTCTCTCTTTCTTTCCTTGGGTATTTCTGGTGGTCTTCCTTTCCCTTTGTTTGTTTGTTTGTTTTTATTTTCTTGGTTCTTATTTCTTATTTCTTATGTTTGCTTGTTGTATTGCCTGTTGTTGCTTCTCAAGGGGGGCACGACAGCGATGCTACAGCCCCTCGGCATCATTTGCTTCATTTACTTTATTTTACATATTTTTGTTACCGTGATCGCTTTTGCCTTTGTTTCTGCGGCTTCCGTACTTTTCCTGGGACTTTCATTGGTTGCATAGCTACGTACGTATTCATTTTTTATTTTTTTTCGTGTTCTCTTTCCTGGACTCTCTGTTACACAAAAACGAAACGGAACTGAGTAGGAAGTGCCACGTATCCGTTGTAGGGGTGGCGCCCAAGGGGATGGAGACGGAGGGAGGGGGGTTCCTAGGGAAACCATGGCGGACGGAAGCAGGGAAGAGACGGCAAACAGAGTAGGTACCAGACCGACTAGCTGGTAGAACCTGCCTGTACTACGGGCACAAACCTGTTTCGGATGGCTGGAAGGTGCTTTTGGTGTGCTCCGGCTGGCTGTCTTTTCCTGTTATTCTTAGTCTTGCTCTGTTGGCGCTGTTTTCATCCATTTGATTTCATTTCGTTTCATTTCATTTGGTTTTTTTTTGGATGTCGCATCTCCTCCGGGAGAAGCACGCCACTTTTTTTTTATTTTTGTCATGCTTTTGTTTGGTTGCTTGATTGTTGATTTGCTTGAGTATATTTACTCTTTATTCTTATTTCCTTTTCGCTTTTTTTCTTCTTTCTCTTTTTTTCTCTTGCATGCACCTGGATTGCTAGCAGGGTAGGTCTTGCCTGTCGTATATGGCATTGTATTGTCTGCTCTCCTTATCTTACTGCACTGAGCGTAGTATCTCCGTGTCGTAGTTTTGTGACCACAGAACTGGTACCTTTTTAGGATGATGAATCGGCACGGACACTGGGTGTGCTGGATGTCGACGGGTAGAAAGGAAGGTTTAATGTGAAGAACACACTCACATATACGACAGGCAAGACGTACCCTGCTAGCAGACCAGGTGCATGCGAGAGAGAAAAGAGAGAAAGAAAAAATAAACAAAAAAGCGAAAAGGAAAAATAATAAAAAGTAAACATACTGAAGCAAATCAACAATCAAGCAATCAAACAAAAGCATGACAAAATAAAAGAAAGATAGTGTCGCGCTTCTCCCAAAGGAGATGCGACATCCATTAAATAACCAAATGAAACGAAACGAAACGAAACGGACCGAAAAACAGCGCCAACAGAGCAAGACAAAGAACGACAGGAAGAACCAGGCAGCCGGAGCACACCAAAAGCACCTTCCAGCCAGCCGAGGCAGGTTGTTGCCCGTAGTACAGGCAGGTTCTACCAGCTAGTCGGTCTGGTACCTACTCTGTTTGCCGTATCTTTCCTTCTTTCGTCCGCCGCGTTTCCCCTACGAACCCCCCCCACCCTCCGTCTCCATTCGTTTGGGCGTCATCTATATAACGGATTCGTGGCACTTCCTACTCAGTTCTGTTTCGTTCTCGTGCCACACACGAGAGTCAAGGAAAGAGAAGAGGAAATAACAAAAACAAAATGAGTACGTACGTAGCTGAGCAACCGAAGAAAGTCCTAGGAAAATCGGAGGGGCGGAGAGACAAAGGCAAAAAACGACCACGGCAAAATAAATAAGTGAAACATCAAAATGATGCAATTGGCTCAGATTGGCTGTCAAATCTCTGTCGTGCCCCCTTTGTGAAGCTACGAGCTGGTTCCAGCAACAAGCGTGAGATTCCACCTTTGGGCAATAAAAACCGGAATCCGTTGATATTTTCAATACTAAAGACATCCACATGCCCGCATGAACAAGGGGAACACATCGCTGAAGAGATTTTTGGCGTACGAGTTGTAGTTCGCAAAATATGGACATTTTTCGTATTACTTGCGGAGGCGTTGTTGTATAGGGGTTGAAACTGCCCATACTAAAATTCCTAAAAATTCGTATTTGGGCCATAAATCGGCCAATACGTCGAATAATTCGACGCTAGAAGTGTTGACATGATCGTATCAACAAAGGGAACATGGTTGTGACATTTGTTGTGTTCTGCGAAACATGCAAGGCTGTTATATTTACCGCCTTCCAAAGTACTAGACATTAACATGAACCGGGAACAATTTTCGAGTACTTTCACGTGAATCATTTTTGCACTTTGGTTTTTGAGAGTTGGAAAACGAAATTTGTCATGGTTGTGCGTCATGACCATATGAAAAAACTGACCGCTTGTCTTTTTTGAGTTTTCGTTGTTTTTCGTGAATTAGGGAGGGTTAAAGTTGCCTAAAAATTCAGAAAAAACAGAAACAAATGTATCTCAAGAACCAAAAAAACAAAAATAAAAAAAGACCAGCGGTCAGTTTTTTTCATATGGTCATGACACACAACCATGCCAAATTTCGTTTTCCAACTCTCAAAAACCAGCGTGCAAAAGTGCGAAGAAGGAATATTTTGGGTGTCGCTGGAACCAGCTCGTACAACAGGCAATAAATACACCAAGAAACCTTTCACAGATGCTCTTACCATTATGAATATGTACGAGATAGTATACTCCAAGTATACTCCGAGGTGATGGCCGCATCTGTGGAGTTTAAAATGCTTTAAACGCCAGTCACATGCACCAAGAACCTGGGAGGAATGACGGCCGAGTCTTTAAAATGATGCAAAGATGCCCATAACTCACTTCACACTCCGAGTATCCTCCGAGTATCGAGTGTGTGTGTTTTCAAATTAGACCTTCTTTTAAAAATTTCTACCGGTCGACATCCAGCACACTTAGTGTCCGTGCCGATTCTTCACCCTAAAAAAAGGTGACAGTTATATGGTCACTAAACTACGACAGAGAGATAGTACGCTCAGTCCAGTAAAGTAAGCAGAGCAGACAATGCAATGCCATATACGGCAGGCAAGATCTACCCTGCTAGCAATCCAGTTGCATGCAAGAGAAAAAAATAAAAAAAAAAGAGAAAAACGAAAAATATAAAATAAAAACACATAATAAAGCAAACCAACAAACAATCAAACAACCAAACAAAACCATGACCGAAAGAAAGAACGAGTCGTGCTTCTCCCAGAGGAGATGCGACAGACAATAAAATAAAATAAAACTAAATGAAACGAAATGCAATGGAATGAAAAACAACGCAATCAGAGCAAGACTAAGAACGACAGGAAAGGACAGGCAACCGGAGCACACCAAAAGCACCTTCCAGGTAGCCGAGGCAGGTTTATACCTGTAGTACGGACAAGTTTTACCCAAAGATGTCAGGAGACGGGCAACCGTCAAGCAGTCAGTCAGTCAAGGGCGTCCGTCAAGCCATTTCCATTCGTCTAGACCGATTGTCCCCTATTCCCGCTACGTAAAAAGCGCCTCATGATCTCTGTGGAAACCCCTAGTTTGTTTTATTTTGTGCTACTGGCTCCAACACATCATGAAGGAGCAAAAAGACACGAGGATATTGTATTGTTGCCCGTTGGTCGTGCTTTATCACGATACTCGTGTAAATATGAGCTCCGAACGAGAAAAAAAATGACGGAAAACTAAATCTCAAAAAGAAAATACTGTTTATCAAAAATATGGTCAGGCGTTCTCCAAAAACGGGGATTGTTACTTGGTGTCCCTGGTTTTGCCCTCAAGTCACGTCCGTCAAGGCATTTCCATTCGTCTAGACGGATTGTCCCCCATTACCGCTACGTAAAAAATCGCCTCATTATCTCTGTGGAAACCCCTACTTTGTATTATGTTAGCGCTGCTGGCTCCAACACATCATGAAGGAGCAACAAGATACGAGGATATTGCATTGTTGCCCGTTGGTCGTGGTTAGAGGTGGGCACCGCTAAAAACAATACGGTTTAAACAGGTTTTTGGAAACCCAGCAGGCGGTTTTGGAAAAAAAAACAGCGGTTTTTTTCGCCGGTTTAAACCGGTTAACCGAAACCGTATATAATCGGAAAAAAAGGATGTAACCGGATAAAACCGGTTTTCATCCGTATAAAACCGGTTTTAAACCGGATTAAACCGGATAAAAACCGGATAAGACCGGACGATTTTTTCATCGTTCCTCTACCGAATGAAACCATCACCAGTATACTATTTATAATAAATGGATACACACAACAGCAGTTGTAGTGTTATACCTGGTATATGGTATCATGCATACATACATACATACGTGTAACTGTGTACATCAACCGTGCTCTAAACAACAGATCAGATTTTTTGCTGACGTGTTATAGTTGTCATATATCAAAACATATACCATACCAAGGTATACAAAACTTGCACGTACGACAACTACTACTGTATATAGTATACTTTCACTTGTTTTGGACTCTTTAAAACAAAGTTGATTTTAGTCTGAAACCAAAATATGTTGAAAATTAGTGGGGATTTTTATCTTGAAATTAGTGTAGATATTTTGACTTGGTTTTAGTGTAGTTAGAGCGCGCGCAGGAAAGCCCTCCGAATACGCTGATCTGTAAGGCATAGGAAAAAAAGACAGGAAGCAAGTAATCGCGAAGAACGCCCTATTAATAGTAACCAGTAGGTATACGTATAGTACCTGTGCACCGGCAATGTCTTCTTCACAAGAATGTTTTATACCTTGAAATCACGCCACCTCGTGCGCTGTGGTGGTTGTGGCTCGGAATCCACATGTAAACAGCACGTTTTTCAACCAAACATGCCGTGGTGTTCAATCCTTTGCAGGCGTTCGAAAACCGGTTAAAACCGGCGGAACAAAACCGGTTTTACCCGGTTTTTTCATTTGATAATAACGCCTCGTTATCCGGTTTTCGGGGTTTTTTTTCGCCTCCCGGTGCCCACCTCTAGTCGTGGTGGATCAAGATACTGCTGCTGTAAATATGAACTCCGAACGAGAAAAAAAATTGCGGAAAACAAAATCTCAAAAAACAATATACTGGTTTAAAAAAAATATGGTCAGGCGTTCTCCAAAAACGGGGGGTTTTACTTGGTGTCCCCGGGTTTTGCCAGCAAGGCACGTCCGTCAAGGCATTTTCCTTGACCTCGTCCGTCAAGGTGTAAAAGTGCTGTCTCATGGCATATCTGGTTCTACCAGCTAGTCGGTCTGGTACCTTGCTACCTTGTCTGCGTCTCCTTCCTGCTTTCGTCCGACCGCGGTTTCCCTACAAACCGTCCACCCGCTCTGTCCCCATTCCATTGGGGGCCACCCACAGTGCGTACTCCGAGTACTATTAGCGGCCTGAATACTTGGAGTACTGGGAGTATGGACAATACTGAAGCCCCAAATACTCGGAATACAAGGAGTACCCGCAGTTGCGGACCTCGAAATACTCTGAGTAGAACAGTATCGTGAGTGTTCATACCCGAAATACTCCGAGTACGAGCAGTATCGGGAGTATCGAACCCCGAAATACTCCGAGTACACGAAGTACCTGAAATATTGTATCTTCAATAATACTCCTTACTTTGCTCCAAGGTACTCGGAGAATCTGTGAACCTTTTGCAGAAAACGTTGTCCCAAACGTTTCCCCTCCTCTGCCTCGCTGAGTGCCTTCTCCGTGCTTTTGGGCGTGGGTTTCGTCAGGGCAACAGCTCGTTGGTTACCTTCAATATTCTTGACTCACGCTCCCTCGACTTCCTCTGATAATGATCTTACGCGTACGCGCGTCATTGAGTGTGCACTCGGCGAGACGTTCAATAAAGCGTCGTATCGACACTTCGCTATTCTTCGTATATGATATAAACTTGTCTAAAGCTTTGAGTTTTTGAGCGATGTCCAACGGTGACTGACGCCGTTTCCAACATGTTTTCTGCGCGTATGTACGTATTATCACAACATCCGCCGTTTTCGTTCTCATTTTCCCACCCCAAGTACTATCTTCGCCCTTTTATTGTTTTCCTCATTAGTCGTAATGATTGATATCCGGAGTCAATACATAACCATAGGTACAACTAATAGTTCGTCTCTCCCTCCCCGCCATGATACGTATACGTACTGCTGTATGTTATATACGATACGGTACGTGGCTTGCCTTTTGTTGCCAGTCGTGGACAAAGCCAGGTCTTCCTAGGGTACCTATTCAGGCACTCTGGTTATCTAAAGGGAATGTTATACGCGGCTCAACCAACTTGAACTATTTCCCAGCCACAGCATCCAGTGTCAACCCGGAGTCTTTCCGAGCTGAGCATCTACACCGGCCGAGTCAACCAAGAGTCTGACCAAGCGCAGTATCACAGCACTGACTACTGGCATAGGGCTCGGGTTAGGGTTCTGGTCGGAGGGTCGGCTTCAGGCGCCAAGCACAACCCCCCCCCCGTAAATACCTACTATCAAGGCTTGTCCACCTCTCTTTTTTGCGAGATTATTTCATCACTTTCTTCCCTCGTCGACTCTCGTCAAATTGTGTGCTTTACACATCCACCGAGCGCCACGAGACCAAAACCATCTTCCACCGCTGTTCTGGCGGAAGGAGCCTCGCGAGATTAAAAGGTGAGGTACGCCGTAAAACTGTAGCCGGCTGTAGCTACAATTACCTTTAATCGCAGGATCGCACCACCAACAATGCGACCGTTCTACATTGCTTGAAAGTTTTTTACACAAACCTATGATCGTATTCCCGTTTTGACTACGACAGCATTCTGTAGCTATCAACGAATTTACCTTGTTTTATCAGCAATCTACAGCAGCAGCAGCAGCAGCAGCAGCAGCGGTGCGTCTTACCAGTACACTGTCGGGATCGTCGTGCTTTGTTGTTCGCACCGATGTTAACTGCACAACAAATAGTTGACACGAGTAGTGGATCGTCGTGCTTTGTTGCTCGCACTGATGACAAATGTTCACAAGCCCCAGCCTACCCGTGGCAAAAGTATGGCCAGATCCACGTGCTGAGAGCATCCTCCAGTTTGGCTATGTGACATGCGAGTCCTGTCTCACCGGGTGCCCCTTTGTTCGGTTGCAAGCCGAGCCACTGACCCGAATGACGACAGCTGTGCGTCCGCGAATTGATACCCTAACACAGTTTGTTGATGACAACCACCGTGATACAATATCGTGTCCCTGTTGTGTCCAAATGAACACATGGAAGGCTTGCAACACAGTTTTTTTTGTTCTTGTTTTTCCCTCCAATCTATTATCTTCGCACTTCCGTCTTTCTCCATCCCTAGTCGTAACTCAGATCCGGGGTCACAAAGTAGGCTCCTCTCCCTCCTCCCCCACTACGGTTCTTGCCTTGGTTTTTATCGCGAGAAGGTTTCAGCACTTTCTTCCCTCGTCAACTTTCGTCAAATTTTGCTTTACCCACGCTATGTGTGTGTGCGTTCTTCACATTAAACCTTCCTTTCTACCCGTCGACATCCAGCACACCCAGTGTCCGTGCCGATTCTTCATCCTAAAAAGGTACCAGTTCTGTGGTCACAAAACTAGGACATAGAGATACTACACTCAGTGCAGTAAGCAGAGCAGACAATGCAACGCCATATACGACAGGCAAGACCTACCCTGCTAGCAATCCAGCTGCATGCAAGAGAAAAAAAGAGATAAAAGAAAAAAAGCGAAAAGAAAAAAAAATAAAAAGTAAATATACTGAAGCAAATCAACAATCAAGCAACCAAATGAAAAGCATGACAAAAAGAAAGACAGTGTCGTGCTTCTCCCAGAGGAGATGCGACCTCCACTAAAAACCAAATGAAATGAAAGAAAAATAAATGGACCGAAACAGCGCCAACAGAGCAAGACTGAGAACGACAGGATAGGACAGCCAGCCGGAGCACACCAAAGGCCAGCTGAGGCAGGTTTGTGCCCGTAGTACAGGCAGGTTCTACCAGCTATTCGGTCTGGCACCTACTCTGTTTGCCGTCTCTTTCCTGTTTTCGTCCGTCCTGGTTTCCCTATGACCCTCCCCACCCTCCGTCTCCCTTCCCTTGGGCGCCACCCATACAACGGGTACGTAATATGCGCTCTCGACAGTCGGTGTTTTGTTATAATAAACACCTCCATGGGGAGAATCGAACCCTGGACATCCGGCCCTACAGGCTTCGTGGCTACCAGTTAGACCACCGGGGCGACCGGCAGTGTGGACTTTTAATATAGTAATATAAAAGTGTCCCTCGAAGGTGTGAACTGAATATAATATATCCCTCGACTACGTATACGCACTGCTGTAATTGTTTACTGTACGAGTACTTTGTTTTCGTATACCCCCATCCTGTCCTGGTATGTTTAAATTTTGCATTTTTACATGCCATGCAGCAGCACAGCAGCGCGGAGCAGCCATCCGGAGCACGGACGACATCGACCCGTGACGAACGGACAATCATTTTTGTTTTTTTCGTTTTTTCCCCTGAATTTCGTTGTTGGGTCTGTGTGGATGACGTCACTGGTTGAGAGACGCGGCAGAGATGGCGCGGACACCCCGGGTGCCTTCATTGTGTGCCTGATCGTGGAATACCCCTTCAATGTGGAACGATTCCTATTAATAGTCAGTGTCGATGTTTATAATGCTGTGCCTAACACAGACGTTCAGGATAGATTAGGGCAATTGTCAATTGACGTGATGGCTTTGGTTGGCTGTTCTTTTTCACTGTGTGCCCGCGGACTGTCATTCCGGCAGCACTTCAGACAGCAGCTGCGTGCTCCATCTTGTTCCCACGCCTACCGTGTGTTTTTGTACAGATAGCACTTCAGACAGTAGTTACGCTGTAGTCGGCAAATTCATTGGTAAAGAGTGGGGGGGGGGGGGGGGGACGATGCTGCTGTAGTCGAATGGAGATTGCGGGCGTGTAGTTCAGTTTTGGACACCCATAACATGCTGTAGGGATTTTAGGTGTACCTCTTCGGACTTGTGTACCCTTTCCCTGCTAAGTGTACGTGTTCTTTAGTATTCTCTGATGGCTCTAGCACTTTTGTGACCACGGGCCGTGATCTTGCTAGATCAGACTATAGGGATTAGCAACTGAAACGAGTTTAATGTGACGATAACAACAACATACAGCAGTAAATTTCGTATGTTGACCCATACAGTAGGGGCCCGGTGTTAACCCATTTAGAAACGAAAAAAACGTCCCACACTAATTCCAAGTAAGTTGTCCCCAAAAACGGGGGGAGGGTTCTCAGGGGGTTAAGAAACGTCAGTTTGGCTTCCAGGCTCAAATTATCAATTCGTGTGCCCACACCAGCAACATTGACGGCATTTCTTTTATCATTTTTCTTATTTTGCTCGACTAAATTTGTAGTTTTTCCAGTGTTTCTTATTTCATATTCATATATGCCGCGAAAACCACGTATCATGTCGACATTGTACACGTCAGCCGCAACTGACGAGTTTGGTACTACTGTACCACACACCACACTGTAATACCTTGGATATGAGGGTACTCCCTTGACCTCCCCAATCAACAAACCTGACCCTCAATGGAGCCTGTCATACACTCTACGTATACCATACTAACACTATTAATAGGCGGATCAGCTCGCCCCCACCTAAGCTGCAAGCTCCGCGTTGCGGACATTCGGAGTTAGCGCCCGCCCCGACCTCCTCACCCCCTCCTGTTGCCCTACCTCCACCCACGCCCCAACAGCGGAGCCCTCATCCGTGCTGTACGACTCCAACGTAGTCATACCCACACCTAGACCTCTGATGTGCTCTACCTGGTACGTGTTATCAACCCTCCGAACCAACCCAGTCCCGATCTCACAAGCACCCCACGTTTAACGAGCTACTGATCTAGGGCTCTTTTTGATTTTCCACCAAGGGACATTGCATTTATGACTTGTGATGAAACTGTCAAACAAAAAACTGTTGGGGAAAAAAAACAAGTGAAGAAAAAGAAAGAATGTCGGCTGTGATGAGACTTTATTACTTGGTTCACTTTTCTGTGCGGTACTCGTAGCACGGCTCGAAGGTTTTAACCAAAGGGGGATGACAACCAAAAAACCAGGTTTCTTTTTCCGTACCACGCTCCGGACCGACCTCGTTTCTTAAATTAGATGGAACGACAATCACTGCTGTTTCTTATGTAGCATTTTTCATATTTCGTTGCCCAGTTTGAGCTGTCTTTCTTACAGGAAATTTCGTTTTTTTTATCACAATCCCAGCCTCCGTTTCTTAACACAATATTTCTTTAATCCGGGCCCCCACTGTATTGTCTCTATATATCCAATTTATAGGCGTAACTCAGTTTGCGGGTCACATATATAGCATACTCTTCTTCCCCCTCCCAACCGCGGCCGAGGGTGCCCGAAAAGTATTTCGTTGACAGCTAACTATCTAAAATGGTGAAAAACAATCGGAGCACTGCTGTGATCCCTGTACGATTTAGCCCAAACCAATTTTTTTTTTTCCTTCCTGACCATTTTAGTTAGTTAGGTGTCTAAAATATTTATATCCTATTTATATGATTATCGTTTGTGCTACAGCAGTCGTGAGGATCCCGCAACAGTTCTGTGGGTCGCCAAACAATGTGTATATACCTGAGTCGATCTGCGTTAAACCGGGACCGACCGTGAACAAACAGGGAATGTGTAATATAGTCGTTTGGCTACGGAGCGGCGTTACTTGGTTTTCCTTTTAATTTCGCCCCTCGTTCACGTCCCTGTGAGAAGGAAGAAATCCTTCAGTACCTCGATTAGTGCATGGCGAGCCCGGTACTTTCACTTTTCCTCGGTGGTTATTCCTGGGTTTCCATCATTTTTGTTTGCTTGGTGTATTGCCTGTCGCACTGCTGTCGCAGCCCCTCCATGGGGGGCGCGACCCGCAACTGTCGCAGCTCGTCCAGGGGGGCACGAACGCAGTGATGCGCTATGCAATCCCTCGCAATACAATATTATATTCAGCTTCATTCAATTTGGCCGTGGTCCCTTTCTTGCTTTGTTTCTCCGTATTATCAGAGTTTTTGTTTTTATCAATTGTTTGTCTACGAGCTGGGTACTCCACATCGTAGGGGAAGGTTTTGTGCTGCCGTTGCTTGGCTCTATATGTACTTGTACAGTACTTGTACATATCTACTTACACGTACTGTGACTACAACTAGCGAAACAGAAGGAAGAGGTGGTGGTGGTATAGCTACGCGGCGGTCTTTAGTGCCCAGCTCCGGAATGATGTTGCTGTTTTGATTTCAGGGGGGCTTCGAGACGACCTTGTTTTTCAATCGGCACTTTTGAACGCTTCATGTAAAACGGTTACGGTTCGCGCTTGGTGCTCTCGGCCTCCGGCGACTCCTGCTGAGGGGTCATTACATTTCTACACAATCTATATATTTTGGTGGGAGCTGGGGGCGAAATGGATTCATATCCGGGTGGGATTGCTTCGGGTGGAATCAAGAGAGCAAAGAAAAGCCTTTTTTGAATTTCTGCCTTTTCACGGGGAACATCAACATTTCCAGAATGTGTTCCCTCTGCAATTTTTTTTTTTTTTTCCACTTCCCTTCTTCCCCTCGCTGCCTCGGCAAAGCTTTTGCTTTGGCATGGCCCATAGCGAGGGGGGGGGTCTTTCTAGCGAGCAAGGCTAGGCTCACCCTCAAGCGGACCGATACATTCTTGCTGCTGCGCACCCGCCGCGAAGCGTGTGCAGCGGTAGAGTTGGATCGGCACTGGTGCGTTAGGCGCAAAAGTTCAGATGCACGGGCCTTTTTGGCCGTCGGTGTAGACAGCAATGTCCATCTCACTTTTGTGCGTGGAGGCAGACGCCATCAGAAAGGTGGACGCACACTATGTACACGGCCCTAGGTGTGTTTGCTAGAGGGAGCTGTACTGTCAGAGTAACCTGGCTTCGCCATCAAAGGAGGAGGGAGGGTGTGGCGACGAGCTGTTGTTTGGACTGGTCAATCCCTTCAGCGCGAGAAATTTTATTTTCCAGACCAAGCACCCTGAGTGCAACGAGGGAGAAAGCGAGGAGCCGACTGGGAAGGACAACAACGAGAGCGAGTACGGACGGAGCAGGTCGAGTGTGGTCGTGCTAGGACTGGCCAAGTGGCACCGGAGCGGCGCGCCGGATCACAGCAGCACGCCGCAGCAGCAGCACAGCAGCGCGGAGCAGCCATCCGGAGCACGGACGACATCGACCCGTGACGAACGGACAATCATTTTTGTTTTTTTTGTTTCCCCCCCTGAATTTCGTTGTTGGGTCTGTGTGGATGACGTCACTGGTTTTGTAAAGAGACGCGGCAGAGATGGCGCGGACACCCCGGGTGCCTTCATTGTGTGCCTGATCGTGGAAGACCCCTTCAATGTGGAACGATTCCTAATCAGTGTCGATGTTTATATTGCTGTACCTAACACAGACGTTCAGGATAGATTCGGTCAATTGTCAATTGACGTGATGGCTTTGGTTGGCTGTTCTTTTTCACTGTGTGCCCGCGGACTGTCATTCCGGCAGCACTTCAGACAGCAGCTGCGTGCTCCATCTTGTTCCCACGCCTACCGTGTGTTTTTGTACAGATAGCACTTCAGACAGTAGTTACGCTGTAGTCGGCAAATTCTTGGTAAAGAGTGGGAGGGGGGGGGGGGGGACGATGCTGCTGTAGTCGAATGGAGATTGCGGGCGTGTAGTTCAGTTTTGGACACGCATAACATGCTGTAGGGATTTTAGGTGTACCTCTTCGGACTTGTGTACCCTTTCCCTGCTAAGTGTGCGTGTTCTTTAGAATTCTCTGATGGCTCTAGCACTTTTGTGACCACGGGCTGTGATCTTGCTAGATCAGACTATAGGGATTAGCAACTAAAACGAGTTTAACGTGAAGACAACAACAACAACAACATCCCATTCATTATCTTCGCACTTCCGTCCTTCTCCCTCCCCAGTCGTAACTCAGATCCGGGGTCACAAAGTAGGCTCCTCTCCCTCCTCCCCCACTACAATTTTTGCCTTGGTTTTTATCGCTAGAAGATTTCAGCGCTTTCTTCCCTCGTCAACTTTCGTCGAGTTTTGCTTACCCACGCTATAATATGCGCTCTCGACAGTCGGTGTCATTTGAGAATAAAAACCTCCATGGGGAGAATCGAACCCTCGACATCCGGGCCTACAGGCTTCGTGGCTACCAGTTAGACCACCGGGGCGACCGGATGTGTGGAAGATAATATTTAGCCGTTCACTATCTCCGCGTCCCCGTCGTGGCGGAGACTGAGGTAAATTTTGATCATAATATTATTTTAGACGTTTCGCTGAGTCCTATAATGATATCTGAGTAGCGCGTGTGTGTAACATTTCCGTCGCCATAATTATTTCCGATCCTATCCACGTATGCTCGAGCTACGTGATCCCGTGAATGTGTAGTTCGTAGCTCGACCTAACTTCGTGCCCCTCTGCGTCACACACAAGATCAGCCGTTGACACACGCATCAGCAGTTGTTGGGCTGCTGGTTCATCGACGGTTCCATTTTACGTGTTTTAATATTACCGTATTTTTAGCGCCATTTGCGTTTTCATGCACATCGTTTTGGTTGAAATGTTATCGTTATAGGGTTTCAACCAAAATCAGGTACACCTGGTCAGTTTAGTTTAAAATCAAGTACAACACTAAAACCAAGTAAAACTCGCTAGGACACTTGTCATTCGCCAGCCTCACATAGCACCTGATTTTGGCATAACATGGCACACCTGGATTTGTCTATATATTTTTAGCTTTCAGCTGATTGTGGCGAACTTTACACAAATCAGAGGCCATACGTACACTTTCCTTTACGCCCGACACGAGGACATCACACTACGTACATGCTACCCGCCACAACGACTACAGAGCGTAATATACCCGCGCATACAGCACAACGGGCATATTGAAAATCGAAAAACAATACTCCTACGTATTGCTACTTGCTGACGCGGTACGAAAAGCGAGCAGTTCGGTCTCAAATTATCTAGATGTTTTTTTCGTGTTCTTCTGTCAATGTGGCTACGACTATATACATACCTGGTACAACAACACGGAAATACGCGTCGTAGGAGGGGGTGTGATCACGAAGGCAATGAAATAATACGACATGTACAATACCCGTACTAAAATTGCGTACAACTTTCATCAAGAGTTTGGAGGACACACACACACACATTCGCTATTATTCTGCTGTTCAGGGGCAAATTCGAAAGTATGTTTTATTATTTCTCACAGCCAAAAAGTCTTGGACAACACCGTTCGTCTGGTGCGTTTTTTACTTGGTATCAGTATTCACCTAATTTTGGCTCAAATGGACCAGGTTTACCTGGTTTGGGCATTTGCCCTTGTATATACCATGCCGGGTAGTGTTCGGTGCTGGTGCATGATACCCGTACCCGGAAAAACTGTAAGTTCTGTACGCCCCGTGCCACAATACCCGGGGGTACGAGTACAAGTATTTTACGCGCACGGGACTTCTGTGGGCTCTGTACGCCTTTATCACAAAACTGGAACTTCTGTGAGTATTGTAACACTTTTGCACCCGTGCCCGGAAGATCTGTGAGTCCTGCATGACATCCTTGTCTGTATCCGGAACTTCTGTAAGTTATGTACGCCCCGTGATACAACACCCGGGGTTAGAGTGTACATTTGTCACAATACCTGGGGTGCCGGTGCCTATCCAGGCTCACCACATACTTTTACCTGCACGCTTGGCGTTGAAAGGACCCTCTCGCAAGAAACGAAATGCAGCCTTGGCCAGCTTTCCTGTTTCTTATAAGGTGTCCTGGACTACTGCTGTCCTGGTATGCAGACTTCGAAGAATTTCTTCTGCAGGGTACGTAAAGAACCACACCCTGGCTTTTCCCCGGATGTTGTTAACCTACGAAACACTTTTTTTGTGAGTTCTGTGCGACACCCATACCCGTACCCGGGACTTCGTTAAGTTCTGTACGCCCGTTCGACAATACCCGGGGTACGTGTACAACGTGTTCATACCTGTACGGAACTTATGTGGGTGATGTACGCCCGTGACACAAGACCCGAAACTTCTGGTAAGATCTGTACGACATCTACATCCGGACAAGGAACTTCTATATACATGTTCCGTGCGCCCCTCGGTACAATACGCCGGATAAAGGTACAATTGTTTTTCACCCGCACGTAACTTCTGTTACATGTAGTTCCGAACCCCTCTGTAACAATACCCGGGACGTCTGTGAGTTATGTAACAATTCCATACCCGTACCTGGAATGTCTCTAAGTTCTGTAACTCTCCCATATCCGTACCTTACATCCAGAAACCGTACATTTTATTTTTACCTACATAGTAACCGGTAATTGTTTGTTGAGCGTTTTTGTTTCGCCGGATGCTAGAAATTGTTGTAGGCTAAAATATGTTTTCAATTTTCATGCTTTTAGTCAGAATCCGCCGTGGGCGTTTTTTCTCTTCTTGAAGAGCCTTTTTGTCTAGTTGGCCGTCGTTGAAACAAATGTAGGCCCTTTGTGCTATTCGCCATACTCGTTTATATATATACGAGATGGTTCCACGACAAGGCGTAAAATTCCACCTCCGCGAAATAACAAACAGAATAAACTGTTTTTGTCAACACTAAAGATATTCACACGACCGCATGAACAAGGGGAACATATCAATCCATGAAGCGATTTTTTGTCGTGCGAGTTGTAGTTCGCGAGATATGGACATTGTCGTACTACTTGGGGAGGCGCTTTTTTACATAGGGGTGATATTCCTTATATTATACCAATATGAGTTGAAATCAGGCCATAAATCGGTCAGTACGTCGACATATTCGACACTAGACATGTTGAAATGATCGCATCAACAAGAGGAAAAAGTTCGTGACACTTGTTTTGAGTTGCAAGCCGTGAGGGGCTGTTATAAGAAACGCCTGCCAAAGTACTAGCACAATGTACGGAGCAATTCTGGCACCTTAGGGGAATATTTAATTATCACGGGAATCGGTTTTGCGCCTTGGTTTTTGAGGGTTGTTACACGAAGGTTTGACACTGGTGTGCACAACAACAATACGAAACAACTAGCGGCTCGACTTCTTTGTCAAAAGATAAAACACATGCATGAGAAACAGTCAAAGGTGCTAAAAAAAATCTTAAACTTTGAAAAGTGCACCTAAAGATCGAAAAATACCTAAAGATCGAAAAAACACCTTTTATAAAAAGTCCAGCCGTGAGTTTTGTCTTCGTGCTGTGACGTTGTGACGCACAACCCTGCCAAGTTTCGTGTTGAAACTCTCAAAAACCAAGGCGCATAGTTGCGAAGGCGTAAAGCTCTGGCTGTCGCTTGAACCAGCTTGTAGTCCCAAACAAATGTTTTGCACCCTACGCTATTCGTCGTAGTCGTTTATTCTTTGTTTGGGCCCTACTTTGCATTCACAGTAGCCCAAATGAGCCGGTCGCCCCGGTGGTTCAACTAGTAGCCACGAAGCCTTTCAAGCCGGATGTGGACGGTTCGATTCTCCCCTTGGACGTTTTTATTATCAAATTTCACCGACTGTCGAGAGCGCATATTATAGCGTGGGTAAGAAAAATTCGACGAGGGTCGACGAGGGAAGAAAGTGCTGAAATCTTCTCGCGATAAAAATGCAAAGCAAGAACCGTTGTGGGGGAGAAGGGAGAGGAGCCTACTTTGTGACGCCGGATCTGCGTTACGACTAGGGAGGGAGAAAGACGAAAGTGCGAAGATAATGAGTGGGATGGAAAAAAAAAAGGATTGAAGGCTTTTTATTGATTTTCAGGCATGAAGTCGCGCATACATCACAATTGATTCGACTCCGGCGGCCCTCAGGGAGGCTCCGATCATTTACGATGTGCAATCGTTTCAGTTTTGCGACTTTAGGTGCTCGTACTTTGCGCACCTTGATTAAGCAGTAGTGTACGGTCCTTTACAGGGCCTGTGTGAGCCAGGCAAACACTACCGCCAACAATACCCGCACTATGGCATCAACTGGGCCTTTTCCGCTTGATGCCGCAGAGATTGAGTGAATCTCGTATATATATATTTTATATGTGCACCTGTGTCAAGCGATACCCCAGGCTATCGTTCTGCTGTACACATACAAGTTTCCTCAGGGAGCTATGCATAGGTGTCTGTGGGTCCGAAAGTACGCTTTGTACTCGTATCCGGGATGATGTATACGTACCTTGGTGCAGCGGTAGAAACCCCAGTATTTAGTGGCCGTGTGCACCATCCCACAATACCTGCACTGCCTGTAGCATGGACCGACGCTAGGTCTGAGATTGCAGCTTAGATTGGTGGATCACGATTCGGTAGGCACCAAAGCGGGCAGCCGGCATTGTATCGCAGATAGACCTCTGCTGTACAAAATGTTACCATTGTACTTCAAAGTTTTCGTTAACGGTAGGTAAATCATGTGTTGTGTCTTCCATAATACTACGTGCAGTTGCGTCTGTCGCGTGGTGGCCTATACCAGCCGCAGCTGTACAGAGCTGCGCTCCCACCCACAAGGTGTATTACGGAGAACGACCAACGATGTTACTTTATTTTTGCGGTATTTCCCCAAAGTTGACTGGTACACAACTGTCCCCTATTGAGGAAAACTCAAGCAGCTGAGCTTTGGGACAAGCACCGAGAATGATACTCATGATATTGGGATACATTAACATTTTATTTACACACCTCGTGTACGAGTACGTGTTGTGTCTCAGCGTTTTTTAGTGTGTGTCGTTCGTGCTCCTGCTACAGCAACTTAATTATAAAACGCATACAAAACGATAGGGATCGCATGAGTGACCATCGGTGGTATGGTATGAACCCGGGTACCGCATACTATTTTAGCAGTGAAACGCCTTCACGAAAAACAAACTGTCGTATACGTATATTTTCACGCGTGTGCACTGCTGAATGTTGTATTCTCCTTTTACATGTATGTACGTAGTGTTTCTTACTGTCAGATGTCATCGCTGTTTTTCACAGTCTGCTTACTGCAGCAAGTATTCCCAGAAGCACAAAACATGAAGCGACGGGAGAATCATCTTTCCGGAGTATGGGGGATGATTTCAATACTGTACGTGCTGAATACATTTTTCAAGTCGTTCGTAAACACATATTTTTTGTCGGTTCCAAGTGTTGAAGGTTCACAACAAAGCAGCTTTTGCTAAGGCTGTGAGTTGGGTGGGGTTTCCGGCGAGTTATTAGTTGGCTGGCGCTAATGGACTAAAGTCAGGCGAGCGAAGCGAGCCAAAAAAGCCCTCCCCTGGCCGAGGGGGCCTTGCTGGAGGCGCCCCCGGAAAGCCCGCCGGAGGCTCCTCCGGACGATCACGCTGTAGGTGCCGCCGGAGGCAAACATTACACTATTTGGCTTTTTTGTACACACAAGAAACACCATAAATGAACCAAGTTCACCTCTGGTTTTGTTCACGAAACAGGTATACATAAAAAAATTCGTCTCAGATTGTCGGATATTAAAGAGATGAACCAGAACTACAGTATATGGCACATACTCCTGCGGCAGGCGCTACGAGCACATCACCAGCACACACAAAACATAGGACACAAAATAGACTGGAACCGACCAAACTAGACTGGGATCGACAACGTAGACCGGGATCGACCAAAATAGACTGATATCGACACACAGCTCAGGGCGAGCATCGCTCAAACACCCGAGCCAGAGGTGTTCATCATCCCGTTGACACACTCACGAGAGAGAGATGCTTGTATTATTGCAGTATAATTGCACGTTGGGACAACGTCTTGCCATCACAGTTGACCGCATGAACCGTAAGACCAGAGTTATACCTTTTTCTGTGTGCTCGTATGGTCAGTCCGGCACAAACTATTTCCAATGGCGTTTATGGTCATAACTCACGAATACATACATTGCTTTTGAAGATACACCCATATTCGTGACCGCAAAGACAAGGGGTATCGACGCTCAGAACCAGAAAGAAAAAAAATGACACCGTAATTTCAACTAGTTACGCAACAATGCATGAAAAATACTGGCCGAAATCGACCAAAATCAGTCATTTTGGGCAAAATGATGAATATTTCACGCAATTTCGTATTGCTGCAAACGGACAACAAAAACTGTAGGCGTGGACGAGAGTAATCGTTTGCCGTATTCTAATTAACAAACCTGTAGGTGTGGACGAGAGTAATCGTTTGTCGTATTATATTTGTATATCGCACGATTTTTATCAAACAGTACGTAGTAACCAGGGAAAATGACCTTCAATGTACAGTGTTTCCCTCATCTCTCCCTCAAATGCTTTTTTTTAATTGCGAAAAAAATGGCCGGCGGCCTATCGATGGTCACAGCTTTCCAAAGCAGTGATCATAATTTGGGTGTGAATAGTCTTACACCCAGGGGAAAAAGGGGCTTGTTTGTACGTTTTGCATAGAAGAGGCGAATTAAAAAATCGCGAGAAGCTGCGGGCAGTGTTGAGCTTTCTGACGGTGTCTCAAGATTTCCGAAGAGATCAACACATCCTGAGAAAAATGTACCTTGGAGCGGAGAATATATTGGAAATATATTCCCATATGGACTATAAAGGTGCAGAACCCCGCAAATCATCTCGCATCAAAGTATGAATCCCTGTCCCCGTTTGGTGGGCTTGGAAAGCCGGCGCTCCTTCTGAATGCGGTAGCGACCTGCTACCTTGTGGCGTGCACTCGCTTTCGGAGGAGCCCTCGGTACAGTTACTTCTTCGTCGGACGCTCTATCACCGCCATGGTCCGTCGACAGGCCTGCCGGCACCCCCGGCCCTGACATCAGCACCGGCACCGGCACCGTCGATGGCAATGGGTTAATGGGCCATGAGTTGTGGAAGACCTCTCTCTGTAGGTGGTGGTACTGCTTGGGGACGCCGAGAAATACGCAGTCCGTACCAAACAAGCCTTCCTACAAGCAAGGAAACCCCCAAAAACAAAAATAGTTGAATAGTTGGCACCGCCGCAACGATCTTGAAAAACAAAGCCGACTAATAACTAGCTGGCAACTATTAGTCAGCCAACTCACAGCCCTAGCTTTAGCACAGTGGTTTCCGCTGCATGAAAAGCTCAAGTTGACTCCAATTTTGATCAATCTAAAACACATATGCGGATGTATTAAGTCGGCGTCAAAGATCCAACAGCCGCGCTATCTTCAGCCGTGTCCCTTTCAGCCTACCGGGTCGTCGACGGCAACGTAAGCACCAGACAAGCAAGCATCAAGAGGCAGCGAGGTTGACATACTTATGATGCAAATTCACTATTGAACTTATGATAATATGGTGGTATTATTCGCGCTTCGAGGGGCAGGTTCTGAGACCGATTATAAACACGAATCGCTTCTTGGTCTCCTTGCCTCTCTTGTCTTCCCGTCCGTTCAATAAACAGTTCGAGTTTTTGAAGTATCCCTGATATCTTTTGGTATCCCGACAACTTTGGTTCCTAATAATCTCTACAAGAGACGAAATTCGCAGAAACTTCAAGAGCTCTCTGCACCAAACCTACTCTTTTTGATGTACCTGGTCCCGGCTTCAGCTAACCGTACGGTATATTCCCTGTCTTTGTTTTGCCTTTTTTTGTTTCGTTACCATTACAGATGGCGACCCGACGCTCGCTGGTATTTGTCGCTGCGGTAGCGCTATCTTTGTGGAGTGTCTGTTTGGGCGGCGAGCCTTCACAGCATCTGACGGTCGGCCACGTGGACGGTGCAAAGCAAGACTTGATACCCTGCTCCGTGTATGATCTGTTGCCACTGCCAACCGAGAATAATAGATCATCCGAGTGGTCTGAAGACTATGTGACCGAAACTCCGTACAACTGCACCTGCCCTACACTCAAGGCTAGGTGAGAGGACACTGCACCCTGACACGGTTGGGTCCAGGGATGATACGAGGATGCGTGCATGAGAATCGGTGCATAACGCTTACCACTGCCTCCACAAACAGTTTTGTTTGTTTCATGTGGTTGACCTATTTTTCACCATTATATGGACCTTTGACGACTTGGTAAGGTCTGCGTAATGATGCTCAGACACGCTCGCTTTCCGTGACCAATTTAAAAAAGCTACAATTGAGTCTCCAAGGGAATGGTTGGCTCTACGCACCAGTCCGCATGGTGGCGTTGGGTGGTACTGTTTTGATGGACTGCATTAGTCATGTAGTACAATAGTGGTGATAAATTGTGCTTAAGCGAAGTCTATAGCGCGTGTCCGCCTTTGTATTGCACGACCCAATGGTCATTCAGTGCAGTAGTGGTGCTCATTCGTGTTCAAGCTAGAGGTATAGCGCGTGTCCGCCTTTTTCCGGCACAATCCGTTCGTCAAATTTAGTGTTGATAGCCTGTGCCTGGTATCTGGTATTTCATGTGGAGAAACCCATTGACCGTCATTGTTGTGTTTACCTCCAGGTACTTTTGTCCATCCCAGGGCAAAGTAACATACCCCAAATGGGAACCACTGGCGGTGACCCAAGGCTTGTGCAACAGTATGACCCTCTCGGACATGACAGGAGGGCCATTTCCGCCGAACTTCAAAATTCTTGTGTATGGCAATTCACACCTACGTCAGGTAAGAGTGAAACGATCGGGTGGCACGCGTCGGAGTGCTGGTCCAACAAAACACAACTCAAAACTATCGCATACCCCCACTAAGATACCAAAATGTTTAATCAAGAGACAATATGTTTGTTATGCATGATATGCGGGTCATTTGACCGAGGTTGAAGCTGTGTAACCTTCACTGTCCAGAGCGCTTTTTCCGGTATCTTGGAGCTGCTTAACTGATCATGCACAAACCTCTGTATAGCGCTATGTTTGCATCTGGATGGTGTGTACAGCGGATTGTGATGAAGCTGAATCCAGCGAAGGGAGACTTCCAGATATTTATTCTGGTGTGTACCTCGGAGCCTGGGCATCAAACTTACGTGCCATTTAACCGGGGCCTCACGGCGGGCGTTTTGCCGTAGGGACCTGTTATGTTATACTGCACACTTTGATAATAATGTCGCCTTGAGAGCTTCCGTTTGCCTATGACTTCCACGACCATCACGCGTGCGCGCAGAGTTCCGGGTAATCGTCAGCCTTATTCGGCGAACTGTATTCAGAGTGTGTAGGTATGGTCAGCGGGCCAACGCACAAATTGTTTGGTGACAGTATGCTTTAGTTTTATCTCTTTGGTGTTCAGCGAGAAACTGGTCCGAACATCAGCTTGAAATGTCAGCACCAGCCACCGGAAGCAGTGGGCCGAATACTGGCGGGTTGTGTCGTGCGTGCAACATGACGAGATGCACAACACGTACGCTGCGTTGCATTACCTGTCGTTGACGAACACATGCTCGTAGTGTTTGATGGTCTTTCCCAATAGAGCTGGCAAACATTGCCGACGTGGGATGTATTCGAAGCAGATGACAGTCGGTATAACGCCTGGGTCCCAAAGCAGTTGATTTCGCCTAAGTACATAGATGGCTCTTGCCGACAAAGAAGGCGCATCGCCCCGGCGTACCCCATGTTGTGCTTGTCCACGTGAATACGAAGTGGTCCATGAAAAACTATACAGTCATTCCACCCCCGTGCCAGACATGAGCGAAACCGTTCGATGTTTTAACAAATAACGTGTCCACATAACAACATTGTCAAGTACATAAATCTCTCGTGTTCGGTAGATATGTCGTGTAAACATAATTTGAAAGCCGAGGGGAGCAACGCGATCCAAGGTTTGAATCCTGATTATTCGAATCGAACATACCTGCATGGCACTGCACCACAATCGGGTACGCGTGGCGTGATTAATATACCTTCGTCTGCATTTGTGTATATATGCATGCTGGTGTGCGCCGACAATGAACATTTGGAATTCATATTCACGGCGCCCACCTCATGGGTTGTGTTGATTACTACTGGGGTCGAAAGAACGAGTATGATCGGGAAGACAGTCGGGCACGAGGTTCGTGGCAGTCGGTAAAGAGGTCAACGTGGGAAGTTGACTAAAGGAGCCTGCTGAAACCAGCATCGGGCCTGGTGATACTCTTGCAAACATGTCCGTCATAAAGTAGTACTGTAATGTGTAATATTAGGCAATGTTTAATACAGCATTGCACCAACAGTAGTTGCGTAAAACAGTAGACCCAACCGTTGATATCCTATATCGAAGTCCCCAAACCAACACCCACACCAACAATCCCCACAGCGACCCACACGTGCCGACCCACTACTTCAAACTTGCAAGCCCGAGTTAAAAACAGTCTCGACTATTCTCGCAGCTAAATATATGGCATGGTATGGTCGGCTTTGTGAGCTCGGCACCGACTAGGTCCGAGAGGGTGTTCACGATACTACACAAAATAGTAACCAAAGGACCTGATTTCCTCGATTTTTCCTTGCTTGTACAGATAGCCCAAAAACATGACAAGCCACACGGCCGACTCACGACATCGTATTATTGTTTGCCGCCGCAGGTGTCCTCTAAATAATTCCAAACCCGCCCGCTGCTATCGTCCCTCTACACATAGTGGTTCAATTGTCGAACACCCCTTTCCTCGTGGATGCTGCCTACAGAACGCTGCAACTATGTACTCTTCTAAAAATCGATATTGACGCTCCCAGTTGCCTCCTTGCTTCACTCGACTTAGAAATCATCAGTATATTGTCGGCCAAGCCAAAGCAGTGGAAGAACTCAACACATGGTATACTCGGGTCGATGTCAAGTGTACTGTGCGTCGATCCGAAATAGGTTGCACACTTTAGTTGTGCTTGCCGTTCATACCCCGCTAAACGAACAGGTGTTTAGCACAGACGCGTCCTTCGAAAGAGGTAGATTTCCTTAGCCTAAACGGTTACCGGATGACGGAGCTGGTTGACACCCACTCACCGGAAATGCATTCTTAAGTTGCAATACGTCTGATCTGTTACATAGACGACGTTTTGGTTCATCGGGAAAATACGTTTTTTGGATGGGGTATAGGGTATGGAAATCCTTAGGTACGTAGCCTCCGAAAGCCATGGTGCACTCATACCCTAGCATGCGTACGCACGAGTCATCTATGTAATTCAAGTTTGCGATTGCACTCGTGAGTGACAATTTTGTTCTTGTATTATACATCAAAGTACGAGGCTCCCAAACTGACATTTCGCGACGGTTGTATCAGAGTGCGACCAACGAAACATTATGTGCGTATCATATACGAGCGCTCCTGGAGCTCGAACCTGACTCGAATACGCTCTTCCTTACCACCTGTCGTTTCGTGTATCTCCTCTTCAGGTTGTAGAGTCAATGATGTGCATGTTTCCGGACGAGATGACGTCAAAGAAGGTGTCCTTCGAGGGCCCTCCTGGACGCGAGGCGGTCTCGGGCGATAGTCAGTGCCGCGCATGTTCGAGAAACGGAGATCAAGAGGAGTTGCAGAAAATTCTGTTGGAGCGCCAATGCATTTCGTCGAGCGACGACTGCAGGTACTCCAACAGCAGGCGTCTGCCTTGTGCCGTTGTTCGTATAGGTTATTGTGCCCCACGCTAACACGTGTAAAGGCTGGTCCATCCCAAATCAAGTTCAAAACGTCACAGTCGGAAACTTACGTCGGTTGTGCGCTAAATACCTTGCTGTTTGTGCGCACATGTTCTACAACATGTTGACCCGTGACCGACCAGTGGTTCTGGAAGGATGTGTCGACCATGTATTTGAAATTAAGTTATAATCTTCGCGCGAAACGCAGGTCTATCAGTAGTAGCAAAGTGACTCCGTTGTGAGTGAATATGTGATGAATCTCCCTCGTCACTTTTCACCTGTCCGCCACCCCCAAGTCCTATCTAGCTGAGTAACGTGGTTGACCTCCCCCCCACCCTGATAGGCAACCTGAACAGCAAAATTTCCACTCGGACGTAGGGTGTACAGGCTTGTTTCGAAACGCAAGCGCTTCGAGAAACTTGCGTGCTGTAGACGTTCCTGTTGTGTCTCTCCGCTGCTGCGCTACACGCGATTCTCCAGTAGTACCCTTCAGGAAGGTCGGAAACCTAGTAAGGGCTTTGATCCACCTCGAGTAGGATTCATCCGTTTTAAATGTCTGTGGTTTCCCGGAAACGTTTCCCGTCGTAGCGCTAACCTTGTACCATGGTGTTCTCCAGGCCTCTCACTTGAGGAATTTTATATATACCCTAGACACTGATTTAGGAAGGTAGTATTTATAAGGTCCACCTGCTGAACAACCCCAGGGTCTAATTGAACAGGTGAACAATATTGCACCACAATAATGAAATAGCCCCCATTTCACGTTTCGTGGAGTCTCGTCATTCAGGTAACAATTCGCTCTAATCGTTTTAGGTCTATCGTGTAACAAGTCTTATTTCCTCGTTTCGTGCGCGGCTCCACCTATTCTTACCATATTTGCTCCATGCTTGATCTTGCCGAGGATGCCCCCCGTGTATCTTGGCCCTGCCCTGCAACGCCCTCCTCGTCGTGTGTTCGTTTGGGACACGAACCTTGGCAACCGTTCTATGCACGGGCCCGCCGGGCGCCTGTCCCGTCGTTGGGTCCTCGAAACCTCCGCGCCCCTCGCAGTTCACCTGTGTGCGACCCTGTCGCCTTACGATTCCCCCTCCGTCGTTTGGGACCCCTATTTGTTCTCCGCCCTGTCGCCCACACCTACGACTGTTTCATGGGTGACGCCACGGTGCACCTCCCTCAACGTGCCGTGCATAGCCCGACCGCGCACTTGCCCCCCAGACCGGTGCACCGCCCTGCGGTGCCCGGCTGGGAACGCTCCGTGGGCGGCCTTGTTGCCGCACACCCTTTCCTCGTCCGAAACCCACATCGTTGCGTATGCGGCCTCGCTGCACAGTTTATATCCCGTTTATTACGCGGCGCAACATCATTTTCCTTATCGTTTCCGTGGGCGGCCCCAACGCGCGCTTGCGTCCATCTCTGTGCTTACGACGCTGAAGCGCCATTCCTGCCTCGTTGAGTGTCCAGTTAGGTTGCCGCACAAATTATCAGTATCCCTCTGTGGAGTGAGGTGCGCTCCGTAATAGAACTACTCGGTCCCCGGCCCCGCCACTCACACACCGCCCCCTCCAACTCCGTGCATGGCCTCGCCGCCCACATTCAATCCGTTTCCAGCACCGTAGACGCACCTAACCGTGGCCCGTTTGGCGCATCCTTTGCCCCTCCTCCACCTACACTGGATAATTTCGGAACACACGATCGCATTCACCCCCTTCCTTCAGCCGCTTGGTGTTGAGTACTATTTTCGGCATCACGCACGAACCACTGACGTCTAACGTCTTCCGTCCCGGTATTGCAGGGATGCGGGGGTCTATGGTCTCACAACTGCGACCATGGACGACATAAGTACCACCCCTACCCCGCAGCCATCCCCTCTCTGCCCTATTATACTGCATCGCAAGCTCGTCAGCCCCTCCATTTGCTGCGCGAACCGTCAGCGCAGTCTGGCATGACTCACCCCCTCCCAACTTTACATGTTTAGTTTAGTCATTCTTGAATACCTCATTGCTCAACTCCTTCTCTACCTAACACCATATACTGAACCGATCTGTTTTCGTGGGTAATTTTGATATATACATTAAGTGGGTTACTGGTCACTTCAGCCCCGTTGGAGGATGACGTCAATATTCTAGTCCGCCTCACTTGCAGCTTCAGTGCGATGCAACTTAACCTCAATGCGACTCGCGTAGCATCTCGCGACGCTTCGTGCATAATGAAAGCAATGTCGTCCTGGTTGTTGAATACCCCCTAACGTGCTCCGTCCCAGCACGTTAGGGGTGAGAGGGACTATGGCCATACGACTACGGCCGTGCAATACCCCCTTCGTTCTGCGCCTTACATGGCGAATATTCCCGACACTGGCACACGCCACCTGAACGTGTCTACGACACCTCGTTCCTTTGTATGGCCACTCGTCTCTGGTGCCTCCCGGCGAACGCATGTTTCCCGGCATTGCCGTTCCATAGCCATCACTCAAGTAGAGTCATCGCCTCCTGGTCGCTATTAGACACGTTACTGGGAATCCAACACCACAATCTACTATCGATCATGATCGTCCGTCTATCCCGGTATACCGGTAAGCTTTGACTTTTTTTTTCCGCCCCTCCTGCCCATGCCTGGCCACCTCCCCTATATATGATATTAACCCTCGGTTGAAGCCTCTTATAGGTCCGCCTCTTATCGACTCTTCCAGTGCTGGGATTAGCCGCTTCACCTCGCATAGAAGAGGGAGTATTGACATCCGTAGCGTACAAGCGGAAGCAGTAGCAGTATTAGTCGTAGTACACATCGTACTAACTAACACTAAAAGCAGAGCAGCAGCAGTATAAGGTGGAGCAACAGCAGTAGCATTACAAGCGAGTGTCGTTTTTTATTTATAATTACCTGTATATCTAGCGATAAACGAAATAGACACAAATATGAACTACCATGTTGCACCCATGTCCCCCGAGGGCTACTGCCTCATACAACCCGAATGCGTGTTAATATAGAAAAATATGCTACGATAGCCTGCATGCAGGTGCACCACATTGTTTCTGAGGGTGGTCAGTCCCTTGAGGATCTCTATACCCCACGCTAAAAAAGAGTGTTTGGAGGAAAATAAAAAGCGCCACCGAATGAACACTATAATGGCTCAAGTATACAATGAAAAAAATATTGGAACACCAAAATGAAAAAAAGTCCGACGATCTCGGGTTAAGGAGCTCCATCATCCACAAATATTTTTAGCAAACTATAAAGGATACCTCTACCGTAGCCCGCGTCTGAACAAAAAATCATTTTTTTGCTTAAACGGCTTCTGAACGAGCGGACTGCTTAAACACGAGACTTGTCCGACTTTCTTGTTTTTTGCTGCAGCATTTTTATAACAAGAGGGATCAGTTGTAATACCAACTGCTAGTATCGAGACCCTCATGCGCGGAGCCTCACTAGCAAGCATGGTGCTTCTCTATTGTACCGTGCGCCGTCCACACCCTCTTGAGGGCCAATGTTATCGAAGTGTTCTTGGTCCGATATTTTCATATTTTCAACGTGTACTGTTTCGAGCAATTTCGATTGTTTCCGGATTTTCCAAAGAATTTGTTTTCCATGTTTTGAAAATATAACTGTCCTGATATTTTTCCATCGATTCTATAAAAACTAAAAAAAAAACGTTTTCATGTTTTTTTTGGAGACAAATGTTGGACAATTTGATAAAACAAGCTCTCGGGCAAGACCGCCCCTGAGTGGCGTACACTGCCTTTCTATGATCGTCTCTCCTGGGGTGGTGGATGCCTTCATGGTACGGTCAGTTTGTCCTATCTTCCCGTTCGAGAACTCGAGACCGCGCGGCGGTTCTCCGTATGCATTATTGGTCCGTTAACACGCACCTTACTCGTGAATCCTCGCCCCTACCGCTCGTTGAGGCGCTCCTCTGATACGTACTGTTGTTTTCATTCCAACTTTTGTGAGTGACACACACACTGTCCATGGTCGGATGTCGTACCCACCTAGTATAGATATATCTGTGGATATGTTCATATATATATATATATGGTCGTTTGTACCCTTCCATGATTGCAATCCGCACAAACTCCCCCCATAATGGTCATGCTGTTCTACCGATTGCAATCGATGTCGCCACGTTATTCATAATGTTCTTCTAGGTTTTGGCCGTCGACCTTCTCTACCGTTACTGCGGCTGCTGCTGCTGCGGCTGCTTCTGCTGCTGCTGCTGTTGCAAAGGCTGTACCGGCTCCGGTGCATGGGCCTGCCCAGTAGATACGTGTAGCTGTGCTGCTGCTCTGAACTCACTGCAAGGAATCTTGCTATACTACAGTATAACAAATAGCGCCTCTACCACATTTTTCTGGTTTAGTTTATTTCCGTTCCCCCAAATTCCAGGCCGTCAAGACAGTCTTCTACTTCAACTTTCTCAATTTTAAGCTGTTTTATACATGCTCAACCCGCGACGAAGAAAAACGGACAGAGTATACTCTTCGTTAACGAGTCGACCGGGGCACACAGCACCTGTGGAAAACTTTGTAATATATATATACCATAAACTCGGGGAGATAATTTTGTGTATGTGCGTTAAACGTGTGTGATTTGCGTTGTGTCTTTCTCATGGATTGATCAATCTGCAAGATCAACTTTCGGGGGATGTACCGGACATGATGTCGGTCCTATAAAGTCAAGTCTTGGGACTTGTTGCGCTAACCGTTAAAAGGCGTGGGTTCGAGTTACCGTAGCCAGCTCATTGCAAAACGGATGTCACAAACTTTTTGTGCGACATTATGTGTTGTTTTTCTTAGCGACCCGCCCGGTGGTCGCGGACCTCTGTAGAATCTGCAGTTGAACTATACACATGCTTGTCGCTTTCGCCAGCCTCAGGATATGCGTCACTGTTGATGGCGGTTCAGATGCAAACAAATTGGGCAACATTCGATAGGAAAATGCAAGCGACGTTCGTTGCAGAAAACAACAAGGGCCGTTTTGAGCTTGAGCCATTTGGTACTTGATATATCTACGTTTATAGGCATATACGCTTTTCGGTAGCCAACGCAGGCATGTTCCTTTCACGTACGTGGCCGTTGTTCAGAGAGTCACCTTTGTACCTCTACCCAATACGTAACCTAGTAATCCATTTACCCAACAAGATGCGCAGTACCTTCATCGACAGCCAGGGGGTGGCATCGATTGTCGGCCAACCCTGCTACGTTGCCTGTTTGAAAAAAAACGGTAACGGAAGGCCCTCAACTCAACCTCCAACTAAAAGATGTTGTTTCTTGTTTGGTTGTTCAGAGTTTCTCGACCCGTGTTACGAGAGGGGTGACATTTCTACGCGAAAAATAATGTCTGAAAGACGAGATTCCACAACCAAACCTGATTTGAATGCCACGTCCTGTATACGATGATGCTAAACCAGGCGTTTCGAAGCATCAAATATCAACATTGTACTCTGCCGACTCTTCAGTGTTTGTTTCGAATTGCATGTCCGACTCGACTCCGATATCGATATAACTCACGAGCACAACCGCTGACTACGGCCGTGCACAAAATGAGTACACCGGACCCCCCCCCCCCTTTTTTGCTCCCCTCCCCTGCTTCAGGTGTCAGGACGGCAGAAGCGAGTACTTTTTCGAAAACGGGGCTTCCATGTACTTCAAGTGTTCAAATTCCGACAGCAAGAAATCTCTTACTAAAGCAAGAAGAGCCCACGGGATGGAGGAGCTGTCCTCTTACGACGCCGTGTTTGTGAACCAAGGAAACGAGGTACCGATGACAGCCGAGGACGCGATAAAGGCGGCCATCGCAGCACAAGATGCTGGAACTCCCTTCTTTTGGCTAACCACATACGACGGTGGCGGTCGCATCTCAGAGTGGAGTGAGGACGAAACAACTCGCTTCTCCGCGTCTGGTGCGAGATACGTGGACATATATTCAATGGTGAAAGGCATGGAAGCGTGGACGAAAGGTGCTGTCGAGGGCGAACCCGATCCGCACTACTGCTTGCCGGGGCCGCCGGACCAGATAGCAGTTTTGCTATTCAAGATTGTATGGGCGGTTTATGAAGAAGACAAGCGTGCCTGAACAAGGACGAATGGTAACCTTCAATTCATCGGCTGGGGGGAATATGGGGACAAACTACGCCTTATCTGGTCAGAGATAAACTGCGTTTTCGTGGTATCCCGGTGTTTTATTTGCCATTTGTTTGCAGTAAATTGGTTGACTGTCAAAGAAGGGAACTCGACAGTGGGCATTGAAATACCGGTATTCCACGCACCGCGAGTTTGAGCCCAACAGGTGATGCAAACAAGAGTTTCGATGTTTTGCGAGTATATTCGCGCTATGTGGATTTACCCGTACAAATCATGCAACACGAAGTGTAGGGCTGGATTTCGTATTTGATAGCGGGGAGTCATGCTGTCTCTGCTCAATTACGCAGCTTGTGTGATTGGTATTCCAAGGGGGATACAGACAGCGGCTGGATAGGTGCACTGGCGCCTACTATCATCAACCCTTCATATACGTTTGCATGTCCCCCCTAATGATACCTGCCGGCCAGCACCTCGGGAGGTGGCTTCAGTGTAGGCACTATTTTATTTCGGCAATACTGTCGCGGGCGTCGGGTGCAGCAACCACCCTTGTGTGTGCACAGCTGTCAAACCATTGTGTCCCCGTGGTACATGTAATATGTAACGAAGGTTTGAGGGCCAACATTATATATGAACCCCGAAAACCCCGAACTCGGTGTCCATCGGCTATATATGGGTTTCGCGCCTTTTCATGAGCCACCTGTGAAGAAGGTGTTCAGCAATACCTGGTGATATAAGGGGGGTGCATGTTAGGAAACAAAACATTTGTCTCAGCCGGTCGCAGTCACTCAGATGACTTGCTAAAAAAACGTTTTTTGCAGTCTTGCGCGTTAACGCATTGTTTTCGTATCACAATGTGTGCCGCCATCGGGAATCATTTGTATGTCACTGTGACAAAGCGAAAATCCTAGGTTTAACGTTGGGGGAGGTACAGCGCCGAAGTGAAAACGGGGGTAGCCGCCTTAACGTAGCACTTGTGGAATGGTGAGAAGCTTATTGGCGGCGCTAGAGAGCAAGTGTCCAAGGTGCATGTTTTGTTTAATTTACTCTTGAAGGGATGTACGGTATCCCGTGTGTGTATCAGACCACCTTTCCCCCTGCCGGGCGGTAGCTACCAATGCACTATAAAGAAAATCAAAAGGTTTAGGACAGCCGAACAAGAGCGCTGCTTGTATCAACCAAGCAATGCACACAGCACCGCGGAGATGACTCCGGCGTCATACGGTTGCCGAGTTCACGGAATTCCGTTCCGTATGCGGAGATGAAGTTTTCAAAACTATCCGCTTGGTGATTGCATATCTTCGTAGGGCCGGCGCCGACACACACTGCTGTCTCGCCTTTTTCCGAACCAACATGTTCATGCGGCTGCAAGATCGACCACCGTGCTCCACCCATCTGGGAACCGACTTTTAAAACACCTTCAACTATGAGCATACTCGACTCCTCCCCGCCTGTTTGAGTTGGTCTCATATCCACTGTAGACGATTACATACATGCTATCAAGGATGGCAAGATAGCATTAAGATATTCCTCACGAGGCGACCTACTGTGCAACAGCTGTGGTGAGTCACCAACGACTTTTTCAAGAAATAAAAAGTGCAAGCCGATTAAATGGTTAGGGCCCGTATTAACGAGTATAAAATATATTCAATTTGGAAAAATAAAAATAAAAATTCGCTTTTCATTGGTCAACACACGCACCAGCACCAATTTTTATGCCCCAAGATCCTAATCTTTGGTGCTGGTGCGTGTGTTGACCAATGAAAAGCGGATTTGAATAAAAAAGAATCAAAATTGATTTTTTTTCTTCTTCGTTAAAACGGGCCCTTATACTCTTAAATTATATTGCTGTTTGGTATTTAGCAATTTCGAGCATTTTTTAGGTAAAGCCAATTCATTATGTCCTCGGACTGAGAGGAACGACAAGCTCGGCTTCTTATCAGCTCTACGTCTTGAAGAGGTATGTCTGTCTGCATTTTCTTGTCTCGTTAATCGGATCGATTGTTTAGTTGTGGTGTGCTCTTCCTGGGGACGGTTGATACGAGACTTGAAAAGTGTTTCATGTTCTGCTCGCGCGTTCTTGGAGGTCCTGCGACGCCGCGTGCTACAATTGAGGGAAACAAATTCCGGCTGAAATGTTTTCTGATCGGTAGAGATCCTTAATCCACAATCGTCGGTCTTTTTTTTTCACTCTTGTGTTGAAAATATGTTTCCAAATATACTTGGGTCGTGAGATTTTTCATCGGGCGTCACTTCAATTTTCCTTCAAAAGCCCTCTTCCGGTGAGGTATGGAGGCTCTTCAAGTGAGGAGCTCGGAAAAAAAAACATGGTGTTCCTTTATCGTAACATGCCACCGATGCTAGACGCAGCTGCGGCAGCAGGAACATCAGCTGCAGCGGTAGGGGACGGTCAACCCAGTGTCCTATAAATATGTAAATATGTACACTATTGCTGTGTGGGGGGAGCCCGTGTTTTTACAGGGGTGGTGAGGTTGTGTCATTGTCGTCAAAAACATTTCCGATAAAGAAATCCAATGCACGAATCCCGTCGAAAAACTCGAGGGTTTCGGCAAAATGCGTTGATCAGATTGCTTTGCTCGAAATCGGAGCCATCGAAAAAGCACGTTTTTCAAACGTATGACGATAAAACCGATCGTGGCTATAACAGGAAACCGCCCTTGCGATCGGCGGATCCGACTGCTTCACAAATATAGCCTGAGCGGCCCCGTCGTTGGGAAGAGTCATTTCCAAGACGTCCTACACGTACACCTATTGTATCACGGGTGGACGGGTTTGTTGATACGGCACTACAACGTGCTGGCAGCATAACAGCAGTGTTACGCTGCGTGAGGGGTACATGTGCTGTTCACGGTGCTACGCTTCTGCCGATCGAGCATCCTTTCGCGCTGTGAGTAGATACAATAAGGTTATACTCGAAGTATTGATGATTTGTCTAAGCTCTGTCTCTGTGAAGCCATGGCAAAGGTGGCACCGAGGTATGTGTCAAGATCGCTTGTGAAGAAGAAAAGTTTTAGTTTGAAAAGGAGGTTATGTGGATATAGTGGAAATGTTATTGATTGGAGAGGTCGTGGTAAAAGTGGAAGAAGAACGGGTGACAGGAGAAGGGTAGAGTGATCGAGGTGGGGGGTGCCTGAACCTGATAATCTTGGTACAATGTCCATGGTACGGAAAGTTACACGTTACGGTAGCCCGCAACTTTCCATGATACGTTCCCTACAGCGTTATAATTAATTTATAGCTACATTATCAGCATTGTCTCAGCATTGCTCCTGGTGGTATCGATCTGGAAATACAATAGAGCGTGCTACGAGTAAGACAAACTCGTAATCTATCCATATATTGTATTTATCCGAATATCTAAACTAGGATATTCATAAACTCGGGTAATATCAGTGCGTGTTGACTGTACATGTTACTAGATACGTACGAGTATGTATCTCGAAATCCCCGTACTAACACGCCCCCGTGTTAAAAGTCAGTAGAGTGTGTAGCTTACGGTGTGTATAAATAAGATAATCAACAATTTGTAAGGGAAGAAGGAAGGAATGGCACAGCATGTTCAGTCGTGCTTGATCGCAGCGGCAATGTTGAAAATACTAAACACAAAGTGCACGACATATGCAGTACCCAGGCCAAAGTACCATTCCCCTAATATATACGTACAAACACTAAACTGTACAGCAATCAATCTTGGATAGTTGAAAAGACATTTGATCAAACTGGGATACGTGTTCAGTGTCCAGTATCGACTTGCGTACGCACTCATCTCAATCCTAGAGAGAATTACCTGGTATAGGAAAAGTCGAGGGATGTACATTATTTGTCTTTATCGTGGCAGGTGTGGCGACACGTGTCGCGACACGCCGCGGCATGTCGCGGCATGCCGCGACACCCCAAGACGTGTCGCGGCGAGTGTGGCGGCGAGTGTCGCTAACCCTAACCCTAACCCTAACCCTAACCCTAACCCTGATACTACCTGCCGACACGCCGCGGCATGTCGCGGCATGCCGCGACACCCCACGACGTGTCGCGGCGAGTGTTGCGGCGAGTGTCGCCGCGAGTGTCGATAACCTTAACCCTAACCCTAACCCTGACCCTAAGTGCCGCGGCTTGTCGCGACACGCCGCGGCATGTCGCGACATGCCGCGGCACGTGTCGCGACACGTGTCGAGACACGTGCCACGAAAAATTCAAATAATGTAGATCCGTGGAAAAGTCGAAGACGAAAATCAAAGGGGTGTGCATACCCGCGATGTATACTGTAGACAAGAAGCGTCACCCCATCTGCGCGGTGTTCAACGCCCCCCTGAACTGATACCTAAAGCAACATGAAATCGATGAAGTTGAAAACTCAGCACGTTTGTGCAGTACAGCGAAATACTTACTTTTCAGTTTTGTACATGTATGTACGTACGTACGTACTAGATTGATGTTTACGAGTACAGATAGTACGGGAAATTTCTAAAGTGGACGCAATCGTATCACAACAAATAATCGTGGTGCTGTGATGTCGACCAGCGAGCTATACCCTTGCGAACAAAGCGTAATAAATTATCCGCTGAACAGTACCTGTGCTACGCCCCCTCAATGGATATTTGTATATATGTCCAGCGCTACACTGAAATGTGTGTACGCGTAGTACATTTAGCAATGCGAGCGTGTATGCACGTTGCATACTCAACCAAAATCTGTGTACACCAAATAAACAAATTGGAACACAGGAAGATGTGCATCCATGTTTTGTATGATCTTGCCAAGAACTGACTTTTGGTGAAATTTCCACCAAAGCCCTCGAAAGAAAAAGTACAACAATATACGCCCCCCACGAGAAGAAAACTATAGAAGACACAGAGAAAGCAAACCCACAACAGTACACTACAGCTGTGGTACGTTGTGGTTTCTGGTCGGGACGATGTCCATCTTCGTTTTTTTGTGTTGGTGTTGTGTAGATATACTGAACATTTACTTGTAAAATAAGTTGTGCTTCAGATTATGATCTTGGCTATCCTATTGTGTAGAACTTGTACGTACAGCAATAGAAGAAGATCAGACAAAAAATTACGAGTAGATGGGGATGGCTGTGAAATTATGTTGGTGTTGACGACGTAGATCTGAATATGATGTAAAGACCTGTCTCCGCAGACAGTCCGTATTACTGTTCTTGGCCGTTACTCGTAGAGTACAAGTGCCGGTTGGTGTTGTTGCGTGTCGAAGTTGCTGAACATTAAAACAGTTACTCCCGTAGACATGTATACAACATAACAACGTCGAACTCCCTCTTGGGCGCCTATCAGCAAGTGCAGAAAACGCGTTGTTCACCCTTTGGCAAGGGGGTCGCCAAATACGTAGCTGGTTCGCAATGTGCTGGAAATTCTGGGAACCATGTTCTTGGTAAAGACGTTGGCGAAGGTGTGGGCGAGCTTGCTTGTGGTGAGAGCGTAGGCGGTGATGGTGTCACCTCCGATTCTGAAATGCTAGCTGCAAAAGAAGAACTTGAATCGATTGCTGAGGTTGGGTATACCACCGATGCCTCCAGGAGTGCTGCTTCAAGATGAGTAGCCGTAGTTGCTGTTGACGTGCTGTTAACGTAGTGGTCGTGGGTGCTTATACCTTCTCGAGATATTGATGCTGCAGTATTGCCCGTACACCGTAGCAGTAATTCGAATTCAATATAGAAGCTAGACGAATAGACTGAAGAAGCTGAATAGGAGAAGAGCTGATGATGCCTTATGCAATCAACGATGGTGGCGAAGATTTCAGCCGTGTAGTAGTTGTGAAGCACTACAGTAGCCGCAGATTAAAAACGTGTAGTCCTATGATATTAAAGGTGCCACAGTAGTTCCGTCGTGCCATGAAGTGTTGCGCCAAAGTTCCAGGTTGGTATATAGTAGCAGGTAAAACGACAAAATTGATTATCTGGTGGCAGGCTGAGAAGCCGATTCACAAAGGATCGGGCTGGGTTTTACAGCACATGTCAGTCTTCAGGCCAAATAATATGGAAAAGGGTGAGTTTTGTTTCCGAGCTCAAATTCGCGCCTCCGCGTTGCAGCGTGAAGACGTTGCTGGAAATCGATGCCTGGGTGTAAGCTGGAGGGGGTTTCCCTAATGCTTCGTGGAGAAGCATTTTTGTCAATGATTTGGCCGCGTGTCGAGACACGGGTAGCTCTGCTCGTCAAAGCTCGCGCGAGGCCTATTACTATGTTTTGTTTTTTCACTTTATTTATCTCTGCGTCCCTTTTCCATTCCAGCTCTGTGCACATAAGTCTCATCTCCTCACGACCCCCATTATTACAATTAGGTGAATTCACCGCCACCTTCATTCGACGAGATACGTTATACGTATCACACGGTGATGATGCCTTCGTATACCGAACATGTTTAAGGGGTTGTCAAAGGCCGACGCAGATGGAAAGACCCACCATTGTTAGAGATATTGAGCCACGGTTCGGCCCGACCCATCAAAGCTTTACTTGGTGCATCGCGGATCAGCCAGGCGCGTCACATTTCCAAACGAAGGTGCTCGGCCCTCCCTTCCCCATCACATTTCAAAAGGATGGGACGCGGCCTGGCCCGGCTATCTCAGTTTTAGATAGCTAGTTCAGTTTTAGATAATGGGCATCGGTCCGGCCCGGCCCAGCCAAACATTGTTTCAAAGGATGGGCCACGGCCGGGCCAAGTCCAACAAGTTAGAAGAGGATTGACCGCAGCCCGACCCAGAAGAGTGTTTTTTCTATTGTTCTGAGCCCGGTCCGGCCCATCGCGTTTTCAAACGTATCGGCTAGGCCAGCGCCAGCCCGTCACAATGTTCAGATCGGCCTGGCTCAGTCCGGCTCGCACAAACAGCCCATGACAAGCCCAAACATTTAACTGTGTCACCTACTACGTTAAGTGTCTAGAACCGACCCCGTCAGTAAAGTTCACGTGCATGCGGTATGCCAGCGTTTGATCTACCTTAATGTCCCATCAACAGCGCGTGGTTACGGGTTCCGTATCGTAATGCAAGTCACCGTGTCAACCCCATATCCCTATACAAGAACGGTGGGAATGAGGCGCGTGACAGACGCCTTCAAGTGGTCAAACTCCTAACTGCATTAACCTACTGCGTTGGCGGCTCTTCTCTTTTTGCTGTGTTCCTGCAATTAATTGTCATTGATGGGATCGTTATTCTAAGCGATTTGGGTCAGCACATAAACCTTTTTTTACTGACCGGCAGGTAATTGATGGGTGTGCGTGGTGGGTGAGAGATTTACTGGGTTGGTCGGTTAGTCCCTCGGCTGGTAGTCCCACAATCACCAACACCACCCACCAACATTTACTGTTAGTTAAGCGATGCGTGTCAGCGCAAAAACCTTGTACGAGTACAGAGAAAAATGTACCAGTAAACAAATACATCTGAATCATTTCATAATTCGTTTTTGTTGTATGATCTTTTTGCTCGTATTTTGTAAAATCTGTATCAGGTATCAGGTCGGTTGGTCCCTGGGCTGGTAGTCCTACAATCACCAACACCACCCACCAACATTTATTGTTAAGCGATGCGTGTCAGCGCAAAAACCTTGTACAGAGAAAAATGCAAACTAAGAAATCTGAATCATTTCAGAATTCGTTTTTATTTTTATTGTCTTTTTGCTCGTATTTCGTAAAATCTGTATCATTTCAGAAATCGTGTTTTATTGTCTTTTTGTTTTGTGCATCTCTCAGCAGCAGCAGCAGATAAGAAATGGGATGGAAAAAAAAAAAAAAATGCTGCTGCTGCTGAACGAGTGCGTACCAGGAACCACCACCAAACCACGGGACGAAGCCACCACCAACCACCACCAGCCACTACGAGCAACAACAACTTCTGGTCCTCCTGCGGCTCGTGGGGCAGGGGTGGTGGCGGTGGTGGTGATGGTCGTCGTTGTGGTGTTTGCTGGTGATGGTGGTGTGTGTGCTGTGTGCGATGATGGTCTTCCTCTTCTCGTCCGATCATCACCGTTGTTGCTCTACTGCCGAGAAATGTGGTCTTCAGTTTCAACCCTTGACAGCCTTGACATGCCGTGACTGTCACCAAACAACTAGTTTTTAGTGTGGAACACGCCACCCTACACCCTTGACAGCGCATGTTTTGCCTTGCTTGACATGTCTCCTCATCGTTGCTATATACTACTGCTAGTTTGCTCTACTGCCGAGAAATCCCAGTGACACAATTTGGTACTGGCAACAGTTTAGGGCAGTCACTACCGCCTAGCTCTCCGATCTCGGCACGGCTTTCGACACGAATAGCACAGGACGGTCGGCACAAATAGCGGGCCTCTATCAGTCCCGAGCGTGTCTGAATCGGTTCAGTGTACGCGTCGCGCGCCAAAAAAAAGCAAAGCGAACGAAGTGCGAAGTGCGAAGTGCGAAGTGCGAGGGACAAACCTTAATATTAAGGATTCTTTAAATAAAGCCACGCTGTGGCAGCTTTCAGAATTGTTTTTTGTCCGTTTGTGTCCGTTCGCGACCAGGGGGGTACACCCCCACGGGCGCGTACCCAACCCGTTAGGAAGAGCATCTATTGATGCTTCGAAGGGCTAGCGCCCTTCTCAGCATCAAATATCTCCTCATTAAACTGTTTTACAAATGTTCTTACAGTATGAGATGCGAGCTCTCCTCTCGTAGGTATGTCCAAGCGCATAGTCTTCGCCTCGCGATCTACTCCCAAGAAGCGCACATCACTATGCTGTCATACACCGTGTTTAGTAGGCATAGAAAAAAAACACAATGTCGTGTACAACAGGTACGCCTTACACATGCTTGCTATTTACACACGTTGAAAATGACAAAATAACAAAGAGGTTTTCCCGTCACTGACGCCCCAAGACTTGAGCTTGAGTTTTATACGTGTTGCTCGCTACGAAAAATGTTTCACGTGTGGAAGTTGTTATTGGCTTCACGGTTCAGCCCCCTTCGCTTCATGGGGACTTATAGGAGTCGTTTTATTGTTTTGTTTACGAAAGTTATGGCCACTGTTGTGTGTTTCTGAATTTTAGATCGGTCATATCTGTCGAACGAAAGTTATATAAAAGGAGATTATTTGACCAAACGGGGGACAACACCCATATATCGTGAAATGAGGGAGGACACTACCAAGCACCGGTCACGAGGTTCTCGTTACAGTGAGAATTGGTCGCCAACGCAAGTCCAACGGCCCAGCGCATTCACGGTATACTCAAAGTCATATGTTAACCATCACAGTGACCGAACAGCCCAACAACTCACTACCTGCTACAAAAGAACTCTCCTCTCCTCTACGTTACGCCATGGTACCTACCTGATATATGCGTATAGATAGGTATACGGCGGTACCGGTACTACTACATATATATATGTATGTATGTTCAGGACAAAGTAGTACCAGAGCAACACTATCCTTTATTAATATGCATATATTATGTAATAGTACATACTAAATATACTTAAATGTTTGTTTCTGATTTGTGGGGACCACAGGACACAGGGCGCCAACCAATCAATGAGATGATGTTGTTTTGCAGGGCTAAACCTGCACATCACGATTCTTACCCAGATGTGCGTGTCACAGGACCTACTCTCATAATGAATGGTATGCAGGCAGTACTCACGGAATCATTCGGTGTGATATGCTCATCACGTACGCTGATATGCCGACCACGTTTGACTGGGTGTGAGCCGTTGGTCTTTTCGACGTTAGAAGCCGTCTGTCTGTTGGGCGTGCCACAACAACCAAAACATTGAGTGGTCACTTACCCGTGATCGTTTAGACCCCGAAAGGGGGACGTCTCTCCCCAGCGTGCTAAAAAGGGGGACGTAACGGAACCATGGGGGACTTTCCAAAGTTACTAGATGGAACGAGGGATACCCTCGCGTGGGCACACCGAAAAAGGGGATATACTCACACCCCCCTACTATTGATCCCTTTCGTTCACCCACTAATCATTTAAAAACACTACCGAATGTATGGAGATGCAATAGGAGTTTGGCAAACACATCAGGTTTTGATTCCGAGTCGATTTGACGGAGTACATGGGCGTACGGTACTTGGCGGCAAACACTAATGTCACCCTTTTGTCACGATATATGGGGGGTGTCCCCCTTTTTGTCAAATGCCCTGAATATATCAAGGCAGGATTTTCGTTTGTTGGTGAAGGCATTCTCAATATCGCGTAATAATTCACGTCATAATACGAAATATTGAGTGGGGCGTAGCCAATCCACCCCACTGGTAGTGTCTTGGCTGTCCCAGCTCGTACGTCCCCCAAAGACGAAATAACTTCGACCTTGGCAACTAGTGGAAAAGCCACTTGTGAGATTGAGGAAGGAAGTGGGAAGACGACGAATACCAGGTATAATAAAAAAGAAGAAGAGATAGAAAACACGTCACGCCTACCCGCATGCAGCGATGGTGCGCCACAACACACAACGTTAACCTCGCATACGCACCCGCACCACAAACAAACGTCCACCCGCTGGTAGCAGGAACATCGCCACTGAACGCGACTACTATAGCTTGATCGGTCATCTACGAAGCCCGAAAGCTATACTATACCGGCACTAGTAGGTGCCGGTCGACTTGTCGCTTTTCAGCACTTGGTTTGAAGGCGCAACTATTTTTTCACATTTTCGGTTGGTTGAGCTGACGAGTATTGACGCATTAGGTTTGTGTGTGGATGCTGTTATTCGCTGTCACAGGAACACCAATCAAACGATGATGGGTACGAGCTGGTTCCAGCGAGAGCGGGGACGTTTTGGCCTCAGACGTTTGGTGCGCCCCAGTTGAAAACGAGTTGCAAAACGAAACTTTACAGGGTTGTTCTTCATGACCTTACCAAAAAAGGGCATGATGGCCATTTTTGCAAAAGTGGGTTTTTGATGAAGGAGGTACATTTTTACATGTTTTTATATTATTTATGTTTTGCAAACTTTAACTTTGACCCACAATTACCGACGAAAAAAAAAACGCACGTCCGTTCTCTCTACGTTTCGTATGCTCGTGAAGAACAATTAACGTTTTCCAATTATTCTCGGATCCGGGCCCTACAGTGATTCCCGTGAAAGTTAATACGAGGTGGTTCCACGAAAAGGCGTAAAATCCCACCTTCGGTAAATAACAAAAGGAATACACTGTTTTTTGCAACACTTAAGATATTCACACGACCGCATGACAAGGGGAACACATCGGTGAAGCGATTTTTGTCAGGCGAGTTGTGGTTCGCGAGATATGGACATTGTCGTACTACTTGGGGAGGCGCTTTTTCACATAGGGATGGTATTCCTATAGTATAATCAAGATAATTTGAAATCAGGCCATATATCGGTCAGTACGTTGACATATTACACACTAGACACGTTGACATGATCGCATCAACAAGAGGAATAGACGTTCGTGATACTTGTTTTGATTTGCAAGCCGTGAGGGGTTGTTATAAGAAACGCCTCCCAAAGTTCTAGAACAATATATGGAGCAATTTTGGCACCTTAGGGGAATATTTACTCTTTACGGGAATCCTTTTTGCGCTTTGGTTTTTCGAGAGTCGGAAAACGACATTTGGCAGGGTTGTGGGCAACAACAAAACAAAAAAACTTGACGCCTAATTTTTTTTTTTAATAAGTATTTCGTGCGTGAGGGGCGTTCAAAATGCCGAAAAATACTGAAAAAATACAAAAATGTACCTAAAGAACAGAAAACTTGAAAAAAAAAAAAAATGTCCAGCCAAGGGTGTGCGCGGATCTGAATCCTAAATACCCCACCCCCTATATTGGAGGGGGGAAAAAAAAAGTTTTTTTTTTTTTTCCGTGCGTTTTTTGTTGGTCTCACACGCCTCTGCAGACGCTGCTCTACGTACGTGTGTCTAGCGTCTACTATACTGCTTGGCTTTGGGTGTACACTGTGTACACAATGGTTTATACAAACATACTGTACAGGGAATGTGTTGTTGCTGTCAGGAGGGTCGGAGTTGCGGAACGGCTACCACACTCGCCTCACCAGCAACTCGTATCAAGATTGAAAAGCAGAAGCACTGACTAGGTGGTGTTGTATTGTCGAGAAGGCCTTGCTTACCGTTGGGAATGCGGGGACGATTCGCCCACATCCCCTGCTATTGGGTAAAATATAGAGGTTTTAATATGGAGTTGATTTATTTAGGAAATAGTGCGAATCGTACTGCGGTTTACTGATTGGACAAAGGGTGATAGTGGATCTTTAAAATGGGGGTATTTGTCTTGGTAGTAGTGATGTTGACCCTCAGATCGAACCCTAACCCTAACCCTAACCCGAACCCTATGCCAGTGGTCAGTACTTGCTTGGCCAATCAGAGTGCCTAATTAGCTACCTTAGGAAGATCCACTAACAGTGTCTGTCCACTACTGCTACAAGTAGAAACGCTGGTTGGTGATGTACTATCTAGAAGGCCTTGCCAACCCTTGGAAATGCGGGGACGATTCACCAACATCCCCTGCTATTGGTTAATATAGTTTTTAGGATGGAGCTGGTTTATATAAAAAATAGTATCGTACTGCGGTTTATGGATGGTCTGATTTGGTTCATAGCCCTAAGCAGAAACGCTGGGTGGTATTGTATCGTCTAGAAGGCCTTGCCTACCCTTGGGAATGCGGGGACGATTAACCAACATCCCCTGATATTGTTGCATATAGGTTTTAGTACGGAGTTGGTTTATATAGGAAATAGTATGGTACCGCGGTTCATGGATGGTCTGATTTGTTTCATAACCTTAACTAAACAGAAACGCTGGGTGGTGTCGTATCGTCTAGAAGGCCTTGCCTACCCTTGGGAATGCGGGGACGATTCACCAACATCCCCTGATATTGGTTTCTATAGGTTTTAGTATGGAATTGGTTTATATTGGAAGTAGTGTGGTACTGCGGTTTATGGATGGTCTGATTTTATTCGTAACCCTAAGCAGAAACACTGCGTGGTGTTGTATCGTCTAGAAGGCCTTTTGCCTACCCTTGGGAATGCGGGGACGATTCACCAACATCCCCTGATATTAGTATATATAGGTTTTAGTATGGATTTGGTTTATATAGGAAATAGTATGGTACTGCGGTTTATGGATGGTCTGATTTGGTTCACAACCCTAAACAGAAACGCTGGGTATCGTCTAGAAGGCCTTGCCTACCCTTGGGAATGCGGGGACGATTCACCAACATCCCCTGCTATCGATTTGTATAGGTTTTTGTATGGAGTTGGTTTATATAGGAAATAGTATGGTACTGCAGTTTATGGATGGTATGATTTCGTTTATAACCTCAAGCAGAAACGCTGGGTGGTGTTGTATTGTCTTGAAGGCCTTACCTACGCTTGGGAATGCGGGGACGATTCACCAACATCCCCGTCTATTGGACTACAAAAGTTTTAGTATGGATTTGGTTTATATAGGAAATAGTATGGTACTGCGGTTTATGGATGGTCTGATTTAGTTTATATAGGATTTAGTATGGTATGTACCCCCCTATACGCCGGAGGGTGCCTAAATAAACAAATTGACACCCCCCCCCTATATTTGGTATCCCAAAAAAACAAAATGGAGTGTGGTGTCGTTTTTTTTTTTTCGGAGACCCTTAGTCCAGCAGTCAGTTTTTTGGTAGTGTCATGACGCACAACCCTGCCAAGTTTCGTTGTCCAACTCTCAAAAACAAAAGCGCTAAGTTGCGAAGGTGTAAAGCTCTGGCTGTCGCTGGAACCAGCTCGTAGTCCCCTTAGGGTTTCCGAAGAGCTCGATACATTTTTCTAGTACATCAGCAGGCGTTTACTACAACAATACATTTGTACGGATCGCATAACAAAACAAGAGTAATTGGACGTCTTCCCCCTTGATGATGCGCGATGATATCAACACGTCTACCGTCTACGTTTTCCACGTATTGGTCGAATTATGGTCGAGAGAAGAATCACATGGATTTTGGTATTGACAGCTTAAATCCCAATACAACAACGCCTCCCCAAGTAATACGACTAAATCCCATATCTATTATCCAAGGGTACGCGCGGTAAAGGTCGGGACGGGAAAATGTGGTCGGGACGGGAACGGTACGGTACGGGAATGGGAAACCGTCAGATTTTTCGTTCCCGACCGTGATTTCCCGACCGTTACCATCGTCATTTTCTGTTCCCGAGCTCTACCGTCCCGCGGTAATGGCCGTGTTCCCGTTCCCGACTGTTTCCCATCCCACTGTCTGCCCATTCCCGAGTATTCCCGTCCCGCTGTCCGCCCAATCCCGATTATACCCATCCCACTGTCATATAAGTGATTCCCGTCCCATCCCGACCATGGGGCACAGCTTCTCCCATCCCGCATCTCACTATTGGGGTAGATATTCCCATTCCATTTACCGCCGGTTTTTTCATTTTCCCATCGCATGACCATGGATGGATGCAAGTGCGTATACTGCTGTACGACTAGACTGGAGGAGACTGCAGATATTCGTGCGTCTATGTACGATTTGTTTATATTTCTGAACTATAAACAAATCGTATACGCGCGAATGAATACTCGTAGATATTTTACTTTTTATTTTTTTTGCTCTCTAGTTTTTTTTTTAATTTCCACACGAACTCAAACTTTGTATCAACCATTCAACCGCCCCCACTCACACTTCGCTATTTGAATTAATGAAATAATGGTACGACGTATATATAATAAATCGGTCGATGGTTTAAGCTTGCGTTTCGTTTGGTGTTTCTGGTGCAGATTCGTCCCAAGTGGGTGTGTGGGCATTGTGGAAAAAGGGGAAGCGGGGGGTGGTCGTATCAATACTGATGTGGCTTTCGTCCCTGCAACCCCTTTTCTTTTTTGTTTTCTGGATTTGACTTATTCGGGAGGGGGGGAGTCGGGTTTTGAACACCATGATATCGGTTCGTTCATAAGGAGACCAACAAAGCGTTCGGGTAAAAAATTCGTACCAGGTATGTATACACTTCCTGTCAAGAGAGGCGATAATACGAAAATAACACCCTGTCTGTGCTCCGGACTCGATACTCGGAGTGTGCCAAGCATGATATTCAAAATGCAAACAAAGCGTGATGTTGTTTACCAGGTATGTACGTACCATACTTTTTTTGTTTTGTTTATGTTTTACATTATCGCGAATGTTATACTCGTACTCGTCTATCGTAGCATATCAATACGTCGAAGTCACAAGTCCGTGATATAACTAGACACGTAGAAGCTACGAGGAGTACTAGTACTCGTACTCGAAGAAGACTTTTGATTATATTTCTCTCTTTTCAGCCGTTGTCTCCACAGCCTGTGTTCCCGACCGTGTTCCCAACCATTCTCGACTGCGTTTCCCGACTGCGTTTCCCGACCGTATTTCCGACCCGGTTCCCGACCTATTCCCGACCTATTGCAGACCCATTCCCGACCTATTCCCGACCTATTCCCGAACCGTTCACCGATCATTTCCCGTACCACCGAAAAATGATTCCCGTACCGTACCGTACCGCCAAAACTCGGTTCCCGTCCCGTCCCGTACCGCCAAAGAATCGTGTCTTCCCGTCCAATCCCGTCAACCAAATGGTTTCCCACCTTCCCGTCCCATTCCCGTCCCGCGGTAAACAGACGGGAACATTTTCCCATACCGCCCCTCGGGAAGACCCAAATTTGTTTCCGCCTGCGGCGGGCAAAACGGTCCCATCCCGTACCGCGCGGTGCCTTCGGCACCGCGTGTACCCATGCTATTATCGAAGGGGTCTACAGCTGGGACGCTAAAACCAGGTTCACAAATATGTTCGCCTTGTTGATGCGGTCACGTGGGTAGTGGATAGTCTTGGTGGTAACGAGAGTTTCCGTCTATTCGTTGTATAATTGCCCGAAGTTGGAAGAATTCCAACCTTTCCGGAAAAATACATAAATTAGGGGATCATTTCAAGTCTGTACCTCCCCAAACGTCCACATATATTCGACCTTGGCAAAGACGTTATTGGCCACCTGTGAGAGGGGACGAAAAAAGAAGTAAGGGCAAAAATAATGAATTGAATAGAAAACAAAAAAAGAAACAAACGTCACGCCTACCCGCTTGCAGCCATGGTGCGTCACAACACTCGACGCACAGGGCGCAGGCGTATCCACACCACAAACGACGACCCATTTGCAGGAGGGACATCGCAACTGAACGCGACTACTGTTATATATAGCTGTAGCCGGCATCGACCAAGCCGGGGGTACTCTTCCGGCACTAGTAATAGTAGGTACTGATCGACCTCTCGCTTTCGAGCATTTTGTTCGAATGCACAACTAAGTCTTCACGCTTTCGAGAGTTGGGTGATCTCACGAAGGTGTTCATGCATTAGGTTTGTGTGTGACCGTTTTTCGCTGTCCCGGAAGGACCAATCAAACCGTGATGGGTATTCTGTATTCGGCCCTTCTAGTTGAGAGCGACGGTGGTAGCAGACGTGACGGCGAGCCTGGATCTCGCCTGTCGATCGCACGTATCGATTGACAGAATGTGACGTATCGTCCACCTCCTGCTACAGGGGACATCATTAAAACCTTCGTGTTTGTTAAGCGATAATTTCAACCTTTAAAGAAAAAAAAAAATATAGAGACGACCTATTCTATGCCTGTACCTCCCCCAAAGTCGAAATCTATTCGAACTTAGAAAATATGTTATTGGCCACCTGTGAGGGAGGAGGAAGGAAGAAAGGAAGCAAGGAAGGGCAGAGATAATTAAATTGATATAAACGGGAAACAAAGAACAAAAACGTCACGCCTACACGCTTGCAGCAATGGTGAGTCATAACACACGACGCACACTGAGCACGCGCGTCCACACCACAAACGGTGACCAACTGGTAGCTGGAACATCACCCCTGAACGCGACAAACCTCGCTGGAGCCGACATCTACCAAGCCCAAGGTACTCTACCGCCATTACTTGTACGTACCGGTGGACTTCTCGCCTTCAAGCATTTTGTTCGAAGGCACAACTGTAATTCTTCACTCTTTCGATTGGGTGAGCTAATGAGTGTTCGTGCAATTATTTAGTTTGTGTGTGACCGTCATTCGCTGTCACGGGATGACCAATCAAACCTTGGTGCGTACCAGGACATTCATTACGAGTGGATCGGCATCTGTTGCGCGCACGGCGCGTGTTGCGGGCCGCAGGCGCGCAAGCCCCTCACAGGGTCCCCCGAAGGGCCGTCGGAGGGCCGTCGGAGTCGATAAAAATGCGAATTATGCACAAATATACGCATCATAACTAAGTAAAACGCGTTTTGATATATTTAAGGCTACTCCCTGCGTCATTTGTATTATGTTTCATTTCAGGATTTGTTTTTTATTTGTCTTTTTTTGTTCTTATTTTTTTGGTTCGGCTCGTGTCGCTGTGTTCTCGTACCCGGTACGTTACGCATCTCACTTGCTTTACGCATTAATTTGCGTTTATTTTGTTTTGGTTTTCCTCTGTTTCACAGTCTGTGACCACAGAATTTGTATCTCTCTAGGATTGGGAATCAGGACAGGCCCTGGGTGTACCGATGTGGTTGAGTAGAAAGAACGGGTTTAATGTGAAGACAACAACAACAACAACAACAACAACAACAACGGCAGGGTACGGCGAATACAAAAAAGTGCCTCAAAAACAATAAAGAGCCTATTAATAGGGCGAATTGAAAAATATGCCTAATTTTTGTTTTCGACTCCAGGCGAATAAAGGGCAAGGGGCCTAAACGATGTTCAATTACGGCTAATTGTCAAGAAAAAACGACCTCCAAAATATGTTCTAGCCTCCGGCAAAATATGAACGCGTAAACCTTTATGTTTAACCTGCGGCGAAAAATGTTGTACGCCCAAACTGGCGTGTCGCTCTGCGCGCAACCACCCTCGCGGTGACTGATGCTCAAAACGGTATTTTGACCCAAATGCACGCAACAGCGCAACACCTAGTTAATGCCCTGGTGGGTACCATTTATATTTTTAAGCGGCGGTAGCAAACACAAATGCGAGCACGGCTCTCACCCGTCGACCGCACGCATCTTCTTACAGAATGCGAAATATCCTCCACTTTAACTTTGAGGGGACATCACATGGACCTCGTGTTTTTTTTTGTGATATGTGTTGACAGTACGTATCTTCTATTTATTATATATCATGCTTTGTCTTCGCCGGCGGCGTAGACGGTGGCGTGTCGCCAGCTAGCGGCATCATCGAAGCATGTAGAACTCGTATTTCGACGAATGCTGGTCAAGCGTAGTTCCAAGAGTTGGGAACACTTCACACACTGCCAACCAAACCAAATATAGTGGCTTTAAATGTATGGCATATATATACGTGTCGAGTATGGTTATCGGTGGTTACATATCAGACACAGATATGATTGCTGCATGCTGCTGTACAGTAAACAATCGAACATACAATACTGCTATATACACGCTGCACATCTGGTACCGAAGGCAAGTTGGGGAGACAAAGGAAGCCAACCCACTCTCGCGCGTAGGATTCGAACTCGAACAACTAATTTAAATAGCTAATTTCGATGCGACCGATAGACTGCCAGGGCCACCGTAAGCAATAGTAAACAGGTCTCTATTCAAGTAATTATGGAAAAATGGTATTTCCGCCATGCCCCGACCAATTTTGAGAGTTTTACTCTGACATTTTAACCACGTCTTTGAACCGTACGTGCAAAAATACCTCTCTTTGATTTGCTTTTTTTTCCAAGTAGTTTTGATCGCTTTTGCATTTTTTTTCGATTTTTGAATTGTCGTATCTCTCTCTCGAAAAATAAAAGGCAGGCGGCGAGTGTGTTGGTTACTAAAGGATCCACACTGTGTGCAAATTCCAAGTCCAAATTATTTAAATTGGTCGGGGCATGGCCAATCTGCTTTACAAACATTAGTTCGGCTGGCCCAGCTCGTTCTTTTTTATTTTTTTTTGTTTTTTTTTCCATCCCATTTATTATCTTCGCACTTCCGTCTTTCTCCCTCCCCAGTCGTAACTCAGATCCGGGGTCACAAAGTAGGCTTCTCTTCCTCCTCCCCCACTACGGTTCCTGCCTTGCATTTTCTTCGCGAGATGTGTTTAGCACTTTCTTCCCTCGTCAACTCTCGTCCAATTTTGCTCACCCTCACTATCATATGCGCTCTCGACAGTCGGCGTCATTTGAGAATAAACACCACCATGGGGAGAATCAAACCCTCGACATCCGGCCCTACAGGCTTCGTGGCTACCAGTTACACCACCAGGGCGACCGTATTTGCAGGGTAATAATACCCAGGAAGAAACCCGGGTATGGGTATTTAACCCTACGGAAACAATCTTGCAAAGCTTGCATACCAGTACAGCAGCAGTAGTGCAGGACACTTTATAATGAGGAGATATTGATGCTGAGAAGGGCGAAGCCCTTCGAAGCATCAATAGATGCTCTTCATAATGGTTGGGTATGTGCCCGTGGGGGTGTACCCCCCTGGTCGCGAACGGACACAAACGGACAAAAAACAGTTCTGAAAGCTGCCGCAGCGTGGCTTTATTTAAAGAATCCTTAATATTGAGGTTTGTCTGTCTGCTCGTCTGTCTGCTCGTCTGCACTTCGTCTGCACTTCGCACTTCGCACTTCGTTCGCTTTGCTTTTTTTTGGCGCGCGACGCGTACACTGAACCGATTCAGACACGCTCGGGACTGATAGAGGCCCGCTATTTGTGCCGACCGTCCTGTGCTATTCGTGTCGAAAGCCGTGCCGAGATCGGAGAGCTAGGCGGTAGTGACTGCCCTAAACTGTTGCCAGTACCAAATTGTGTCACTGGGATTTCTCGGCAGTAGAGCAAACTAGCAGTAGTATATAGCAACGATGAGGAGACATGTCAAGCAAGGCAAAACATGCGCTGTCAAGGGTGTAGGGTGGCGTGTTCCACACTAAAAACTAGTTGTTTGGTGACAGTCACGGCATGTCAAGGCTGTCAAGGGTTGAAACTGAAGACCACATTTCTCGGCAGTAGAGCAACAACGGTGATGATCGGACGAGAAGAGGAAGACCATCATCGCACACAGCACACACACCACCATCACCAGCAAACACCACAACGACGACCATCACCACCACCGCCACCACCCCTGCCCCACGAGCCGCAGGAGCACCAGAAGTTGTTGTTGCTCGTAGTGGCTGGTGGTGGTTGGTGGTGGCTTCGTCCCGTGGTTTGGTGGTGGTTCCTGGTACGCACTCGTTCAGCAACAGCAGCATTTTGTTTTTTTTTATGATCACACCAGACCAGCGCTTGCCAGAACACTGCTGCTGCTGCTGCTGCTGCTTTTTTTTTTATGTCGGGAGACATGTCAAGCAAGGCAAAACATGCGCTGTCAAGGGTGTAGGGTGGAGTGTTCCACACTAAAAACTAGTTGTTTGGTGACAGTCACGGCATGTCAAGGCTGTCAAGGGTTGAAACTGAAGACCACATTTCTCGGCAGTAGAGCAACAACGGTGATGATCGGACGAGAAGAGGAAGACCATCATCGCACACAGCACACACACCACCATCACCAGCAAACACCACAACGACGACCATCACCACCACCGCCACCACCCCTGCCCCACGAGCCGCAGGAGCACCAGAAGTTGTTGTTGCTCGTAGTGGCTGGTGGTGGTTGGTGGTGGCTTCGTCCCGTGGTTTGGTGGTGGTTCCTGGTACGCACTCGTTCAGCAGCAGCAGCATTTTGTTTTTTTTGTCCATCCCATTTCTTATCTGCTGCTGCTGCTGAGAGATGCAGAAAACAAAAAGACAATAAAACACGATTTCTGAAATGATACAGATTTTACGAAATACGAGCAAAAAGACAATACAAATAAAAACGAATTCTGAAATGATTCAGATTTCTTAGTTTGCATTTTTCTCTGTACAAGGTTTTTGCGCTGACACGCATCGCTTAACAATAAATGTTGGTGGGTGGTGTTGGTGATTGTAGGACTACCAGCCCAGGGACCAACCGACCTGATACCTGATACAGATTTTACAAAATACGAGCAAAAAGATCATACAACAAAAACGAATTATGAAATGATTCAGATGTATTTGTTTACTGGTACATTTTTCTCTGTACTCGTACAAGGTTTTTGCGCTGACACGCATCGCTTAATTAACAGTAAATGTTGGTGGGTGGTGTTGGTGATTGTGGGACTACCAGCCGAGGGACCAACCGACCAACCCAGTAAATCTCTCACCCACCACGCACACCCATCAATTACCTGCCGGTCAGTAAAAAAAGGTTTATGTGCTGACCCAAATCGCTTAGAATAAAAAACGATCCCATCAATGACAATTAATTGCAGGAACACAGCAAAAAGAGAAGAGCCGCCAACGCAGTAGCTTAATGCAGTTAGGAGTTTGACCACTTGAAGGCGTCTGTCACGCTCCTCATTCCCACCGTTCTTGTAATGAGGAGATATTGATGCTGAGAAGGGCGAAGCCCTTCGAAGCATCAATAGATGCTCTTCATAATGGTTGGGTATGTGCCCGTGGGGGTGTACCCCCCTGGTCGCGAACGGACACAAACGGACAAAAAACAGTTCTGAAAGCTGCCGCAGCGTGGCTTTATTTAAAGAATCCTTAATATTGAGGTTTGTCTGTCTGCTCGTCTGTCTGCTCGTCTGCACTTCGTCTGCACTTCGCACTTTGCACTTCGTTCGCTTTGCTTTTTTTTGGCGCGCGACGCGTACACTGAACCGATTCAGACACGCTCGGGACTGATAGAGGCCCGCTATTTGTGCCGACCGTCCTGTGCTATTCGTGTCGAAAGCCGTGCCGAGATCGGAGAGCTAGGCGGTAGTGACTGCCCTAAACTGTTGCCAGTACCAAATTGTGTCACTGGGATTTCTCGGCAGTAGAGCAAACTAGCAGTAGTATATAGCAACGATGAGGAGACATGTCAAGCAAGGCAAAACATGCGCTGTCAAGGGTGTAGGGTGGCGTGTTCCACACTAAAAACTAGTTGTTTGGTGACAGTCACGGCATGTCAAGGCTGTCAAGGGTTGAAACTGAAGACCACATTTCTCGGCAGTAGAGCAACAACGGTGATGATCGGACGAGAAGAGGAAGACCATCATCGCACACAGCACACACACCACCATCACCAGCAAACACCACAACGACGACCATCACCACCACCGCCACCACCCCTGCCCCACGAGCCGCAGGAGCACCAGAAGTTGTTGTTGCTCGTAGTGGCTGGTGGTGGTTGGTGGTGGCTTCGTCCCGTGGTTTGGTGGTGGTTCCTGGTACGCACTCGTTCAGCAACAGCAGCATTTTGTTTTTTTTTATGATCACACCAGACCAGCGCTTGCCAGAACACTGCTGCTGCTGCTGCTGCTGCTTTTTTTTTTATGTCAGGAGACATGTCAAGCAAGGCAAAACATGCGCTGTCAAGGGTGTAGGGTGGAGTGTTCCACACTAAAAACTAGTTGTTTGGTGACAGTCACGGCATGTCAAGGCTGTCAAGGGTTGAAACTGAAGACCACATTTCTCGGCAGTAGAGCAACAACGGTGATGATCGGACGAGAAGAGGAAGACCATCATCGCACACAGCACACACACCACCATCACCAGCAAACACCACAACGACGACCATCACCACCACCGCCACCACCCCTGCCCCACGAGCCGCAGGAGCACCAGAAGTTGTTGTTGCTCGTAGTGGCTGGTGGTGGTTGGTGGTGGCTTCGTCCCGTGGTTTGGTGGTGGTTCCTGGTACGCACTCGTTCAGCAGCAGCAGCATTTTGTTTTTTTTGTCCATCCCATTTCTTATCTGCTGCTGCTGCTGAGAGATGCAGAAAACAAAAAGACAATAAAACACGATTTCTGAAATGATACAGATTTTACGAAATACGAGCAAAAAGACAATACAAATAAAAACGAATTCTGAAATGATTCAGATTTCTTAGTTTGCATTTTTCTCTGTACAAGGTTTTTGCGCTGACACGCATCGCTTAACAATAAATGTTGGTGGGTGGTGTTGGTGATTGTAGGACTACCAGCCCAGGGACCAACCGACCTGATACCTGATAAAGATTTTACAAAATACGAGCAAAAAGATCATACAACAAAAACGAATTATGAAATGATTCAGATGTATTTGTTTACTGGTACATTTTTCTCTGTACTCGTACAAGGTTTTTGCGCTGACACGCATCGCTTAATTAACAGTAAATGTTGGTGGGTGGTGTTGGTGATTGTGGGACTACCAGCCGAGGGACCAACCGACCAACCCAGTAAATCTCTCACCCACCACGCACACCCATCAATTACCTGCCGGTCAGTAAAAAAAGGTTTATGTGCTGACCCAAATCGCTTAGAATAAAAAACGATCCCATCAATGACAATTAATTGCAGGAACACAGCAAAAAGAGAAGAGCCGCCAACGCAGTAGCTTAATGCAGTTAGGAGTTTGACCACTTGAAGGCGTCTGTCACGCTCCTCATTCCCACCGTTCTTGTAAGAAACAGGAAAGTTGGCCAAGGCTGTTGCATATAATATTTGAGCGAGGAGGGTGCTCTCAACGCTATGACTTCAATATAAAACGTCTGTATATTTTCTCACTGTACCTCTAGATGTCAGACTGGCCTCTTGTCTCTTGATGCCCTGTTCCTATAAGTTCGTGCCCCGTACTGTTCTCGTCAAAGGGCTAGTGAACCGACAAACATATATTACCGAGAAGAACGACAGGTGTTTAACCATAACACAACTCACAAAGCCAGCACCAGAACATCCACACTCGTTCACTACACGGTGGCAAACCGCATCTTATTGCCGGCTACCCACGGCAAGCAGGAGAGCCGTCGGAACGACTACATGATAGATGCAGGCTCCATCACCGCTGTCGGAATTTGAAGGACCTGGTACAACGCCAGAACGCCGAAACCCATCTACAGCACTTCTTATACTCCGAGATACATCAGCAAGCACGGCATATACTCGTATATAGTATATAGCTGGTACATGACTATCTAGGACGATACGTATAATGTGATGTGTACGTATCACACGACGTGAACATACTTGTTACTTTTTTATTTCTTTTTCTTTACTTTTTTTTTTCATCCTACATAACGTATCTTGGCACTTCTGTCCTTCTCCCTCCATAGTCGTAACTCAGCTACGGAGTCACAAAGCAGAGTCTTCTCCCTCCTCCTCACTACGGTTCGTGCCTTGCTATTTATCGCGCAGAGGGTTCAGCATTCCCAACGCTCGTCGACACTCATCGAATTTTGATAACTCACGCTCTCCCGCTTTCCGCTACGAGTCAAGATGTTTTTGGGAGTAAAATTCCCTATATACGAGCATGCACTCGGAGGCGGGGTGAACTAGCGACCTTGACTCTAAACAGGGATGAGATTCACCTGTCACTCCACCGGGAACGCTGGCATTACAATTTACGAATATCCAGTAGTGGACAAATACTGTTACCTCCAGTAGTGGACAAATACTGTTAGTGGATCTTCCTAAGGTAGCTAATTAGGCACTCTGATTGACCAAGCATGCACTGACCACTGGCCTAGGGTTAGGGTTAGGGTTTGATCTGAGGGTCACTATACTACCACCAAGACAAAACCTCCATTTTAAAGATCCACTATCACCCTTTGTCCACCCCTCCGATTAACATACCTACAATACGTATATTACATACATACGTAATATATATATCGTCATACGCACCTGTTTACCGTTACTCCAACGTTTTAACAAATCATCCTTATCTTTGGTCGGCGAAATATGCACAAAAAAAAATGCAACTCGTAGAGTTGTATCCTTTCTTTTTATTTACGACTCGTAGCCATGTTTTGTTTGGTTGTTTGATAGTTTGTTAAGGGGCCCCTTCGGCTATAGGAAAAAATGAGTACTTGAGTGTCGAACATTTCATTTCTTTTTTGTTACAGCAGCTATACTATTTCTGGTATAATAACTCCATATCAGTACTCCTCACGGAAAACGGCATAGCTCCAGTTCTAATGCTGAGACCTCCGACCGACCAACGTATAGCTTGTTCGTTATAGTCTCTAAGAGGTATTCGGGCTGATGGATCGGCAAGGGAGGAAACGCATTGCTGTGTTTGCATCACGAAACGAAAGTGCTCCGCAGCAAGATTTTGATCGTTTTGGAGCTCCTGTCGGGGTATCTACACTCAGCTGTGGCCACGTAGGACGCTACGGACGGTCGAACTAGAGGCTCAGGCACGTTCACCTACTAGTGCTCGGCGTCCTCGTCGAAAATCTGAGCTAGAACAGTACCAGCAGCCGGAGAAACTGTTTTTTTTTTCAAATTCGTCTTGGGTACCAGGGGTATGGCGACTCGTTTTCGAGTAAAAGGCACATTACGTGATGAACGAGGCGTCTAATCGATATGCCTCCTGGGACCTAAATAAATGTTGAACATGATCTAGGCTCTCTGAAACTACTCATTTGTCGAAATTCTGAGCATTAGAAGTGGAGAAATGCCGTTTTCCGTAGAGAGTCACGAAAATGTGGAAATTATACCAATAGTATTGCAACTGAAAAAAAAACGGATTTGTTTTTTTCATTTGCTCATATATACTTTTGTCTGAAGGGGGCCTTTAATAATACGAATGCTTTATACGAGTACAAATCGGGTTTTTTATATATACGTAATTTTGTCCTTTGTGCTTTTTCTCGTATTTTTTCCTCTTTTTTTTCCTTCATGCACCTGGATTGACACCAGGGTAGGTCTTGCCTGTCGTATATGGCATTGCATTGTCTGCTCTGCTTACTACACTGCAGCGTACTATCTCTGTGTCGTATTTTCGTGACCACAGAACTGCTACATCAAGGGCGTCCTAAGAATATTGTTACGACACCCAACTATCCAAAATGGTCCGAATGGAAAAACGATCAGAGCACTGTGATCGCTGGACGATTTAGCAGAAAACATTTTGTATTGAAATTTTCCAAAAACCAATCAATTGTTTTTTAAGACCCCGATCATATGTGCGGGGGCGGGAACCTCAACTGCGCACGTGGGGAATGATTAGGACTGTTAGTCGGCTTAATTTCACGACGAATAACTAGTCACTAGTCGGACTAAAGTCAGGCGAGCGAAGTGACCCTTAAAGGCCCCCTCCGGCCGAGGGGGCCCCGCTGGAGGCGCCCCCGGAGGGCCCGCCGAAAACATGTTTTTGAAAGCCTTTCCTGCCCAGCATCCCGTCACGAGCTAGGCATCGGTAGAACATATATTTCAAAGCCGTTTGACACTGGGAAATAATTGTTGCCCCGGGAGTGAGATCGTAAACTCCTCGCCGTTGGAAGCCATGGTGCGCTGCTCAATTTGTAGACACACTTGCCTATAAATGCCCCCCCAAGGGATAGGGGTTTTATGTCATAAAAACAAACGCGAATATATATTTCGTGGTGATGACGTGACTGGGGTAAACACGATGCTGTGGACACTTGGACGCCTGATAACACCTGATTATATGTACGCGGTTGACGCCTGACCAGGCCGTGGTTGCATCGCTTTGTGCACGAGAGGCTTTCCCGTTGCTTCGCCATATTTCGATGGTTGCCTTGCCGTCGGTGCCCATGCCGTTACGAACCTGATTTAGAGGGTTGTTGGCCCACGATGGAAAGTTTTGTTTGGTAGAACACCGTTCCTGTGTATATCACGCCTCTGGCGCCTCTGTGGCCGAGCGCGTTTGTGGGGCGTGCGGTGATAATAAACTCCCGTCTTGTTTACGACCGTCACGGAGACTTACGCGAAGGCACTGCATTCTAAGTACTTAACGTCAGCATGTAATCGGCAAACTAAAGGCCGTTTTCAGTTGATACAGCATCGAGACAAAACCAGGGTGGTTATGTGTCTGACTGGCGCCAGAAGTCCACGTATCGCTATGCGGTCCAAGCCGCAGCAGCGTTCGTCTGTTGATCCGGCGTGGGCAAAGCGACGCAGGCAACTACTTGTTCAGAGTCTGTACCATTGAAAAACAGGTTGGTCTCAAGGTAATTGGGTTTTGTAAACAACCACTGTTACACTCACGGTTCCATGATGTTGCGCGAAAACGATGTGGGTTCACCTTGCAAGCTGTTACCCTTTACGGTGGAACACAAACATCTACCTCAGATAGCGATCAGTCGATCTAAAGTCCAGGTATCATTATCATGAACCGATTCAATGCTTGAATATCTGAATATGTCCGCCTGAGATATCACAACAACAGTGCTTCGTCTTTACGGCCTGTGCACTAAATACTGCCTGCTGCTGCTATTCAAACGTCTTCAGTTTCAAGATAGCCGTTGAACGGTATTACAGACGAGGGTACCACTATTTAGAGACCTACTACCGACTGCGGCCGGAATTGAGTGAATACCACCTTAATCAACGCTAACAAAATAAACTATGAATAACCACGCGACAGTCGTGTCCCCGGCTTGCTTATCTCCCACCCTACCAAATAAAAAAGTGGGCGAAAGTATGAAAAAAAAACGAGGTATTGGGCCCTTCGGCCAAAATGGGGGAGTCACAGAAGGTCCTGATGGCGACGATCGTACCCAGTGCTTAAACAACGCCTCTACCACGGACCGAGGAATGCCCTCCGTCTTGTTCAACAAACGATACCCATGCCGCGTGACTTTCAACTCCCAGGTGCATCTTGGTTGCCCGACCCTACCGCGTCGATAGCAATCGCCTCCGTGTTCGGCACGTTGCTCAGGACCGTGCGTGTACTCCACAGCTTCCTATATCGACGCTCTCCCGCTGGAGCTCCCCGCTCATGTGCTCGGGGGTCGGGAGTGCGACGAGCACGTGGGGTGGCATGCCTCCGTTGGGTTAGGTTTCAATCACGGCAAAACGCTGGACCTTGGGGCGATCTCGCATGTTAAAAGCAGCGAAACACATTAAACACAAGGCAAATGCCACGTGTTGGTTTGCCACACTACTTGCTTGTGCTAACAATGTAGCAAACAGGATCCCATGCTAAGCATATATATATATATATATGCCAGACCTTGGCCTACACGAATAAGCGAAAGGGCCTGATGCTGTACCATTCAAATATAACAGACATGGTTTCCCCGCGTTTGTCACCACAATTAGGTACCGCCAAGTACAGTTTTAGTCGGGGATGGTATCGGGGAAGGCGATAGAAATGATACAAATTAATAGTGTTTTGATAACAACCAATCCCGACTTTTGGAGGTGTTGAGAATATCGTGTATTTCGATTAGTGTTCGGTCCATCCTCCCTTCTGTACCAAACATGTTTACTACTGCCGAAGTGTTCGCACGCATCAGGTCGAAAATGCTTCAGTATAATTGTTTGGATAAAGGGGTTTCAAACCAAGCTCTATTTTTCTCGACATAGTAGCATGATATATATTTAGGAACCTTCTGCTGGTACATGTATCCTTCTGACACGACGGTGTGCGTGAAATTCACAGTCGACACACGGACCCAGAGTTTACATACCTAGTACCTTACGTACTAACCCTTGACGGTGTGCCATCTTTAGTCAGTTAGTGATCATACCTCGTCAACAGTCCATACTTGAGACGCTCTTTGCCTATTGGCGGGACAAGTTTTATTTCACACTATTTGAACAGGCTTGACACAGTGGCCATCAGGAGCGATAACTATCTCCTACTCGCAAAATAACGCTCTGATGTTCGACGGGTCAACTTCGGCCTTCCTCGCCAAAGCTTGCGCCGCTGGAGTAGCATAGGCGCCCTGCATTGTCATCCTGCACATAATGGCTACGTATTGCTCTCCTTCATATTTCGCAGGTGCTGCAAATTAGGAGTCCGGAAGCAACGTTGAAGCGTTTCCGACCACATCCGTCGCATCTATACCGTCTTCGGTTCTTCCAGTGCAGGCGCGCTTGCTTCTGCGCCTCTCCTTATCAAACATGTATCGAATATGTACTTGCGTCTTGCCTAGATAGCCGTCCTTTTGGTGTATACCAGGGTATTGTATCATTCTGCTGGTGGTATGTACTCATACGTATGACCTACGGGGTCAGAAAGTAGTACAGCGATTCAGGAGAACCAATGGCCGTGAAGAGGAAATTGAGAATGGTTTAGCAAAACGCGCAACGCATAACGAAAGGGCCTCCTGACTTGGAAATCATCAGACGTTGACCCCTGCACTTAAGATGCAACCCCGCTTACGTCGAAGTGAACATACCAACATGTTCCAAGACCTTCCTTGTATTTTCCAGTACGTTTACCATATAACCCATTAATATGGTATAATGGCACGTTTACCATATAACCATTTAATATGGTATAATGTCCCTAATAAGGGCAGCAGTGGAAAAAAATATTGATACTGTTAATGGATTGAACTATAAATAGTGGGAATACAATATGTTGGACACAAGAGAGATACGATATATATGTGTGTTTGGAGTAGAGACGACAGTTTCGGATTGTTATTCAATTTAGCAAAGGGAAACAAAAATATGGTACACCACTATCTTTCTTCGTGCAGTAGCACCCTGGCAATGTTGCTAAGCGTTGATAAGCATGTCATCAACAAACGTAAGAATAAAAAAAACTTTGGAATGTTTTTGCGCCTGGGTATTGTTTAATGAAATAAGTTTCACCAGGTTTTCTACCGCGCGTTTTGTCAAACAGTGTTTATGCAAAGGCCATCGTTACTCGTTTACAGGTTTACCCTTCAGCATGAAGTCAACGGTGCGGTTTTCCAGAAGAAACATGTTTCCAATCCTGAACGACGAAACGAAAAGTGTAAACGTGAGCTGAAAAGCTAACTCCCACCTGGGTGTTCCTAAGAAAACCAACATTTGACGCGACTGCTTTTCAACGACGATTCCCCACCACGTCTACAGCAGGTTTTGTTCGGCATTGTGAACCTGTGTACAAAGACAACACACCGCTGTTGAACAAGATGACCGTCCAGCGTACTGCTTGGGTTTTTATGTGGATGCTTCACGCTGCTCAACTTACCCAAAGTCAAGTGACGACATGCACAGCGATCGACCAAGAGGTAAGGCAATCGGGCGGCGTGCAGTCCGAGTGCGTTTCGCTGATCGTTGAAGTACACTGCGACAGAGACGGGGGTACGGCGATCGCCCCTTCGAACCAAATTAGTTTTCGTATATCTCCGCCACGACGTAATCGCACCGTCGCCAGAAACTCAAGAATGTACACACTATCTAACATTTGCCTGGTGTCAACCTGCCTTCCTCCTTCCGTCACTTCCTTTCTACGCCATACGATGGGGCAGTGCGTCATGGCTGCGGAAGACATGTCCAGCGTGTGTGCCACGGAAGGGACAACGGGCATATGCATTAATACTTTCAGCGGTCTCTTTTGCGCGAAGGCGCAAGCAGAAACGAACAACAAAGTGAGAAAAACCGAAGGAGGCCAAGGTAGTGGGGTGTACATTACCAAGCCAGCCTACCAGGTAGCCAATTTCGAACCGATCAAATGCGGTACGAACTTGTCGGTGTAGCTCGAAGCCACCGTACACACGAGGAGCTAACCCAACACCTAACCCATACCCTTCTCCAAGTGAGGTATCAAACAAGCCTGCTCGCGCCTGTGATATAAAGTTTTTGAACCGTCGAGGAGAAAGGTGAATAATACATGTTTTTCGTCTTCATTCAGCGGGAAAATTGTGGAGCCGCTGTATGATCGACGTTAGACCTCGTCTGAGAAACTTCACCAATACGAGGTACTTGTCACTATTTAGTCGTTGGATGCCTACGACGCCCCTCTTAGGGAGTTTCCCCTCTGACACGGCAGCAAAAAACACAAGTTTAGAATATCAATAAATGTTCAAGTCGATAAATCTTCGGACGGTTTGGGTGATCCCGCAAGCACAGTGGAAACACTCAGATGGTACGACCTCAAACGGAACTGTGGAGTTTATGCGGCTGAAGAGCCGCTCCGTCAGAAACGTAACATTTCGAAGAAGACGTGGTGTGCCCCTGTCTCGACGTTCCTCGTGTTACTGAGACCTTTCAGGCAGTTTTTAAGACCGCTGAAGCGTAAAGGCACGTATGGAATGTAGAGCTGCGTAATCTTGATATCAGCATGCGATCAAGAAGTTCTTGCCGTGGTCGGCCTATCACGCATGTCGCGGCCGTTTTTTCGTGCATTCTCGACCGGGGGCGACAGCCACGCGCGTTGTCGTTAGCCGCCATGGTGCATGGAGTCGTTTGGTGTTATCCTGTTTTGCTCGACGTTTACTTGAGGTTTCAGTGAAGGGTGGCGGTGTATTTGATGGCTCCTCGCAAAGTTGTTTGTGGGGCAACCTTCCATCGGTTTCAAATGTGATTTGGGTGCTACGTAGCAACGATCATTGTACGCGGGGACGGGCAGTACCCCTGAAGCTAACACGTCGGTAACCTCTCGCGAGACGCGATACATTGTCAATTGACGATTTATTCTGACGGCAGAAGGGTTTGCACCAGCAATGGTCAGTAACAAAGCCTGGCACGCTGCATGTGGAACATTCGTATCAACTTGAAACCTCGTTGAACCCGAAACGTCACGCTTCGGATTTGCTTCGGCCTGAAAGCGACGGAAAACAAAAAACAGTGTTACAGCAGTAGCCATTCGCAATGCTATATATTGGAAACGTGTTGTGTCTCTGTAGGTGATCTTGTAATCGTGCTACTATGAAATGCACCAGGATTGATATCTTATAAAGAGTTTGCTGTCATCGTCGGTATGTCCAAAGCACGCAAAAATGAACGGTATCAGGAAAAAAGGCCAATATCGACAACTAACCGCAAGTTTCTCTCCTTTCGCTATATATGCAGAATTGTGCTGTGGAACCTACTCCCAGGGACTGTACATGTTCGGAGAGTATTTGCTTCAAATTTGCCGGTGTCAGCGAAAGATGCGGTAAGTCCGACAGCCTTTGCTGCACAATATATATATATATACGAAGGATATTTTTTGTCCATCCCATTTAATACCTTCGCCCTCCCTTTCTGTCTCCCTTCTAGCCGTAACTCCGATGCGGGGTCACAAAGTAGGCGCTTCTCCCTCCTCCCCCACTGCGGTTCTTGCCTTGCTTTTTAATCGCCAGAATATTTCAGCACTCTCTTCCCTCTTCGACTTGCGTCAGGTTCCGCCTACCCTCGCCACGAAGGCGCTCTCAGCAATTGGTTCCTTTTTTTTTTCAAATAAAGCAAACATCTCACCACGTTGGGATTCAAACTTGGGTACCAATGATAGTAGTCTTTGAAGCTGACCGCTACTCTACCGGGGCGATACATAACTAAACTAATACCGCTACGTGCATAACCAGCCAGGTTTTTTAGACCATGGTCAATATGGTGTTGCTCCATAGGTCGTCTTCCTTTGGTCATATGGTAGAAGGCTCTACCCCGCAAACAAACCACCCACGACTACCCTCATCGCTCCCTCTCAGGCCCACCAGTAAAGCACATGGATGGGTTTCCATATTATGATGTGATGTGTCTGTTCGATGTTACACGGAAATTTTAGCTACCCGTATTTAGTGCCAATATTCTCCTGCACTGCAAATCATAAATTACAAAAACACGCTATGTCAGTAGCCAGCGCTGAAAGGCCTTCTCCCATATCTTTTGCCGGCAGTATCTCTAAATTTTGTCGTTTCTTACTGTTGTAGATTCTGGTTGGGACAAACCTGTTTCGCCTCGAGCGTCTCGCGATGCTCGAGGGACTGACTACCGTATCTAGGACGTCTTCGCTGCCCCACGCGGTGATTATGTCATGCATACGGGGCGGCAGCCCCAGCAAGAAGTGCCCCCTTCACCTGTTGATTCATACACGTTCAAACACCTAAAATAGCCAACTATAGTCCAATATTCTTCACTGTAAAGCTGGCGTGCGGACATATAATTCGGCGAACGATATATTAATATTGAACTCTTCATCATAGCTGATGCTCTATCTTGCTTGTGCTGCCTTTGTCGCCACACGTTATCACGGGTCTCGCCCTCCGGTTCAAAAACCAGCAACACCACAGACAACGTCAGGTACGAAGAGGCCACGAAAACAAATGTGTTATATTTGGGGTTGACGATTGGCTGGCGATAAAGGGGTTGGGCGTGTGCGGTACTGCAGACGTATCGAACACCTACACCGGTGCAGCAGAATGTGTATACATCCCGATAGTAGCTTTAGGGGTTGGGTGTTGTTTGTCTTGGGACGTTGAATTACGCGAGTAAGAGGCTCGTGCCTGACCAGAGTATATCTTAGGTTAGTTTAAAGAAGTCATGAAAGAGGTTTGGATAAGTCAGCGACGAGGTTTGGGCTGACCAGGGTACATCTAAGGATGACTTTAATAAGTCATGAAAGAGGATTTAATAAGCCATAAAAGAGGTTTTTGATATTTGCGACAACATGGATGAGGCGCCGAGCACACATGTTGCTTACAGTAGTTACGTACTTTGTCTTGCGATTTCGGCGACATCCATGTTCTCGGCTGTCTTGTTTCTCTTCTTTCAATTTTCTCCCGTTGTCAACATGCTCTGCTTTGTCTCAGTATCGACGCTTCCAGCGCCACACTTGAAAATCATTTTTTTCAACACGAGCGAAACCAAACACCACGTATTACAGCGGTTTGCGCCCGGGCTCTGGTTCATCAAGCCCGCCGTGATATTACACAAGGCGTGGAACACTATACCGGGTACTCCCATAGAGTGTGTGTTTCAGGCTCGCCGTTCGTTTTGTATATTCAAGTTCATGGTTGCGATATATTTTAAAAAACAAGAGACAGGCACATTACCTGTTCACTGTTACCATTTTTGTGTAAGAAGCACTTGCGGGTGGAAGCATGTTAATCAAGTTCTGTAGTTATACAACCGTGCCTGTCACAGATGCCAAATATATTTTGCAACCTGAACACGACTGCGTGCTATAATCATCTGAACGTGTTGTTATCGGAGGCAGAGTTTGTCATCTTTACTGACGGTACAGCAGAACGAAGTTAGAGACTATTATTTAGTGGTATGCGCGCTTACAATCAAATGGCTGCATTTACGGTTCGCTTCCCGTACGTACGTACGGGTGAAACCGACTACATGTACCTACAACTAATGCGATATAGTCGACTCTGTTTCGAATATTTGGGCGAGTGTCAATTTTTGAGAGGCACGAGTCACAGTTCTAGAGGTTGCTTCCCCTGCCCCCACACCATTCCGCCTCTGACGTTGACAGCACGTCGAGAACAGTCTTTAATGGTTTCCTTTCTCCAGTATGGAACAATGGTCTGTGCAAGCGTGTTCATCGGTGTGCATTCGAGGTTTTTTTATGTTGTCGCTTTTCGCTAAATGGTACATGAGGTCGCAATACCTCTTCTCTAACAACGACGTTTGCTCTATATGCAACCCGAACATTGCAGCGTGCCCGGATGGGGCAGACGTGTGCGACGATCCGCACATGAAAGGCCTCCGCGGCCAGAAAATCGATTGGTCTGGGACCGACGGACAGTGGTACAACATGGTCAAGGACGAGGACGCCGATCTTCACGTAAACATCCGCGTCACCGCCCCGCTTCCCGTCGAGTTCCCTGACCGCCAGTTGATCACAGGCCTCAGCGTCTTGACAGGAGGTCACACGCTCGTAATCGAGGTGAACAACCCGTATGACGTTGATACAAACGGCTGTCCCAGCGGTGTGTCGCCCTGCCTTTCCAACGGCGGACTGCGCGCTGTCGTCGACGGGAAGGAAGAAAATGGACTCCTTCGCTTTTGCAATGATGAACCCGTAGTGGACGGCATCACGGTTTCGGCGGTCAACCTACCAGTCGAGTGCCGTCAGTTCGGCGGCGACAAAATCTGGGCCCGCATGTACGACGAGATGCTCGACGGTTCTCGCCAACTGGTGCCCGAAGAAGACTTCGAAGACTGGATACTACGCTTCGAGGACATGGCGGCGCCCGAATGGTGCAGGCAGTACATCAAGCAGCATGATCTCGCCGACTTGCAGTCCATCCACGCCGTATTTAAGATCGTGACACCCGCCGCTACTGTTCGCATGAACGTTGGCACGAATCACCAAGGCGACGGGGACGTCGACTGGGATGGTCGCGTGTTGCCCGATTTGGAGTTCTGGCAGATGGACGTAGGACTGCACGGCCTGTCCCTCGAAAACGAGTCCCTCTCTGGAATCCTTGGGGAGACAGCGCGCCCGGTGCTCGATAAAGATGGCCGCGAGGTGATGGAAGGATACGAGGCATTCCGTGGGAGTGTGGATGATTACCGCGTGTCCGGTTCGCTAGGTACCGACTTTGCCCTTCTTCACAAACTCTAAGTACGAGTACGCGGTGTGATTTCACCCCCATACACCAAGTCGTTTTCAAACGTCAATGTGCTTGATGATTACCATATCAACAATATTGTCAAGTATCGCAACGAGCGTTGAATGTAACGATATTTGAGACTGATCTGTGAACTCTCTCACTATTATTATAGCCTTACTGACGATACACTACCGTTTCTTATGCACGTCGTTTGGTTATGAGGGGGTGTTGAGGCGTTCACTGAAATGCCATACAATAGATGCCAGACGTGCGACTAATTTTGCGCACACAGCGTCTGATGGCGGAAGCAAAGGTCACCGCAGCTACCACGCAGGTCAGGAAAAACGAGCCGGAGTTAACACACCATGTTTTTGGCGGGCTTATGGGCCATACTAGTAATGATCTGTCGCCGAATAAAGTTTGTTTGAGGAAGAGCGTGGGGGGTTCTCTCATACCTGCTTTATTATTGACGTGAAACTGCGAAAGTAGAGGCGTTCAACACTTTACGCACCGATTGATGTGCTCGTAGAACGCAATATCCAATGTCTGTTTTCTAGAAGAACGTACCTCGTGTACCGAACAAAAAGGAACCGGACAACCGATTCATGTGGAACGGCGTGCACTATACGACATAAAGGGGTGCGTCAGATGGTGTATTTCCTTTGGGGACATATCATACGCAGTCCTCTGGACTGGTGCTGCCCTCCCCACCCCCTTTTACTGAGCGTCCATAAATACTACTGCTACTTGATATTTGCCTTTTTAATTGTCTTGCTACCACGATGTTTTCAGTGTGATAACAGCTTATAAAAACAGCCGCCACAGACGAACAATGTCACGTATCGATGGCAGACAAGTCAGGGTGACCTCAAATTTGACATAAATGGGGTACATTGCCTGGTAGATGAAGAGCCTACATAGGTGTTTTGAGTAAAGCATAGTTCATGAAAACAATACTGGATCGAGGAGTGTTGTGCTGGAACGCACCCATATGACAAGGGCCGCGACATTCTGCCTGACTCGTTGTCTACTTTGATTACCCAGTTTAGACTTTTGATGTTTCTGGTGATGTTCGGGGAGTTTGGCGTAACAATAATGCAATATTATTGTTTCAACTGGTTTCTCGTCTAGGATAAGGGGGGGTAGTAGCTGACCTCGACGACACAACAGAGCGTTTCAATCAAAAATAGTTGTGTCCAGTATGACTACAACATTTGTGGTTGCGGACAACTCACGCAAGCCTCATGATCGGAAGTCTGCCTCTGGTGAAAACAGTATACGCGCTTGTGTCTATGTATGGTGATAGTCTTGGACCCAAACTTTTGGAGCCCGTGTCTAAGGTGGAGCTTCATATTAACGCCGACGGCAAGCAGAGAAGCATGCCCATTTAATATAAATCGGTCGCACGCTGAGACGTTTCACTTCGACCGTGACACTGTGATGCATGTGTTGGGATTTCATTCGCTGTTTTGTTTTGGAGGGTTTTGGGGGTTTTGGTCTTGTGGAATTCGAGTCAGGATTTTCAGTATATATCAATGAGATTGTTTTGTAAGGCACCTCGAGAATGAATTTGCGATTTCTGTGTTGGAAGATACCCCTCCCTCGAGTATGATTGTCACATCAAGAAGAGCCATTTCCTGACACCTACGATACTTTGGAATAGATGTGCAGCAGCTGCGTTTGTCTTTCTGTGTGTTTTCGAGGGCAGTGTTTAGTAGGGGTCCTGCTATGGTTCGATTTGAGGTGTTCATACCAGACACCCCGTGACGTCTGCTCTTGGAGACTTACCAAATGGCCATTGATGCTGTCGGTCGATACGATACCTGTGTGTGCGAGGACGGTCTACACCGATTTTGGTCTGAAGGTTTTACACGAATACTCTATTTCGTTGGAGTTCCGGCTTGCCGTAGTTACTGTCTCGATTTGTGTGCGATATCTACAAATTCGAATCGATACTGAGATCGATGGTGGCGGGAATGCCGTCTTTCGTTGGCAGTTCCTTGAACGAAGGAAGTGGGTAATTTTGTTTTTCATTGGCAGTGCCTTTTATAAGGAGGGCGAACTGCCACTCCACCTTGGCAATGATTAGGGATGGAATTTGGGAATGCCGTTTTACCTGGGCAATTACTTGTGATGGAATTTGGGAATGCCGTTTTACCTGGGCAATCACTTGTGATGGGATCTGGGAATCCCGTTTTTCCTGACCAATTACATATGATTATATTTGGGACGTGCCTTGTTACGAAGCATTCGTATGATAGGTTGCTCGGGATCCGCAAAATGGCGCACCGAGTAGGGGGTTGTTTGTGGTACTCGGAGGTTTTGCACAGGTCGACTGTTGTTTGGGGGTTCCCACTGTCTGACGAGGAATGGTGTTCGAGGATGCCACGCTCGATGTGTTTCGGCGCGGCCTTTGATGGTGCAGTCGCTGGAGTTAACAATATACGACCCGGGCTTTGATGGAACATACGGCTTTTCGTGTGTATGTGAGGGTAGCGCATGATGGTCGTGTACGGCCCACTCCTCTGTGGGGCATGTCGTGAAGCTGCCGGCGACAGGAACTACGCTTCCGTGTGTGTACGGCTTCTTTGAAAGCCAGGTACGGCTCCGTGTAAAAGTACCCGATCTTTCCTTACCTACGCACACCGTATGGTCCATATAGCACGTTCGACACCAGCATACATGTCCCTACAAGATTTGCGACTCGATCGTGTGCGTAGGTCAAAATTGGTAAATAGCTTAGATACATGGGGTCATTTGTTAGTCCAGAAAGTGGAGTTACAAGGCTGGTCAATACGTTGCCCGTTGAGCAAGATTGACCGCTCAACGATGAAGCGGACAACTCTAAGCACGTGCCGGACAATCGTAGAGTACCCTACTTGGCCTAAGATGGAGACACTTCTTCAATCAAGATATGTACCACCCTCGACTAAAACGTAAAGCATACAAAACATCAGAGTCAAACGTATCGGTGGCGTTCGATAGAAACAACGCCTTTGTAAGCGGTGTGGCCTTTTAAGAAAAATAATAATTTGTACCAACCTGGGCCAACACAAAGGCAGTGGTGGAAAACACGAAATGTTTCTTTTATCTAAGACCTTACAGCAAAATGACTAGGAGGAACATGTGTCCGGTATTACTGTCGGGGTAATATTCGTTCCGCGAGACCTGTTCTCGCCCTTAAATCGATAAACTGCATTTGGTTGTCAGCACGACAGATGCAGTTTACCGTACCATTGTGTGTGTGCTCCGGTCCTAAAGGAACGACCTCCCGCAATTTGACGCTGAAATGTCGACGGTAAGGATAGCACCAAAACCAACCGCTCGGAGGATTCTCGCGTGTAGAGCTAAGCCTCCCCTCCCACAGCCTACTTTTGGTCAACCTTTAGCCCGACAAGAAATCGCACTGATTGGCAAAAAAACAATATGCAAACAATGTCGCATGTGCAAACGTTGGGAATAGGACGCCCGACCGTGGGAAAAGTTCGCGCTTACATAAAATTTATGTTCGTGCTTGTAACTGTAATTTCCACGGTAGAAAGGCGCCGTAATGTACCTATATAGCTGTCGGCGGGTTGTCAGCTCTCCCCTAAGGAACGTGTCACAGTTATATATACCAACATGTACTTAATAATTGAAAGTTGGTCCTTATCCACGTGCGCGTAGAGTGACCACCTAATCTATGCAAAGCGGGGGGACGGGGTTGCAGTTCCAAAGTTTGAGATGCAGATAGTTTACCGGGTATGATACAGGATGATAAGTACACAATCCACACTAATGCAAGACACTCTTTTGCTTTTACCTACCATACGAGGGACACGACAATGTCCAAAGATTGTCTTCGATTCTGAAAAAAACGCAGAATGATCTCCATCACACCCATGGTCGGGTGCAAAACATATACGACCCCCCAAGGGCGGCCGAGGATTTGGATATCATACACCTAACCCCCCCCCCCCGCCAGAGGCCGAAAAAAAAACAAATTACCACGTTTTTGTTTTTTTGTTCGTGTACGAATATACCTTGTGTATACCGGTGGTGTATCCGGTGTATCCAGCAGGGTGTGTCGGTCAGTATCGGTGTATGTTTGGTGTACCAGCTAGTACCGGACAGATGCAAACCCTCGCAGCAAGTCAAATAACGTACGAGTAACATCACATCTCCGACAGATAGGTACAGGATATTTACAGAAGCAGTAAGATTGTCTACTCGTACCAGGTGGTTCGTGCAACACGGCGCTCACGTCCCCACACAGAACCAACATGAAACAACCCGAGCAACGATTCGCAGTGTTCTACCAGGTTATACTGCTGTAGCGCCGGTCAAAAATAAATATTCTCCGCACGTACAGCAGCAGTGCAGTATTAAGGAGGTACTATTAATACTACTGTAGTACCGCTACGTAGGGCAGACCGGGGCAATTACTCGTACAAGTAGTGCTACCGAGATATAGTAGTATCGAGATTGTGAGTAAAAGGGTCTACCCACACCACCAGTATGAATACATACGTGGCTCGTCTAAATACGGCATCCAAGTCCCCACCCAGAAACACACGAAGCAACGGCTTGCAATGTTCGACTGCTGTAGCTGCGGGAAGCGCTACGAGTACTGCTTGCTGCTGTAGTACCAAGATTCACCTGTGCGAGCAAGCATGCTGCTGCAGCTCGGTGGTAAGGCAAGGCAACATGGTTATATGAGGTACCACAGGTACGTACCGGTATATACGAGTATTATGATACCAGATATACCAGGTACTCGTATACTCGAAGTATACGATATAGGGCAGGGCGAGTATAGGGCATCAAGGCGTCGACCACTACCTAGACTTGACTGGACTGATACAGAGGCCCCGTCCGTCGCGACCTTCTTCAGGCAGTGCTTATCCATCCAAGCCTGTGGATCCCACGGCTCTTCGGGACCTTCTGGTCCACCTTCGATCGAGCTCATAGCTCCTTTGTACCGCTCACTACTCTCCCTCGACTCTCCTGCTGCAGTCGCTGCCTCTCTACGCAGCTGCAGCTCATAGGCCTGCGGCCGCCCCTGGTATTGTAGTAGTATGGAAGGCCTTGTATCAAGCAGGGGGGGGGGGGGGCCCTCTACCGTCCCCTGTGTTCAGTTTTATATAGGTTTTGTGTAGGCGTAGAGGGAGGGGATGGTCTCAGGTACCCCCCCCCCCTGTCAAAACGTAAAAGTTGAACAATTTGACGTGAGGTGTCGAAAAAAAAAATTTCGACTACCCTTGGACCCCCCTTGAATTTCTTGTTTCCACTTCCATTTGATATATTCGTCCTCATTTTCCCACTCCCTCCTAGCCGTAATTCATATCGGTGTCGCATATGAGGCGCTCCTATCGCCTCCCGACTGGCAGATTTCGTGCCTTGTTATTTTGATCGCCCCACGACATCAGCCGTCTCTCTACGAGTCTGCACATGCGTCGATAACATACAACCCGCAGACAATGTCGGGACCACGGCACCCATTTGGTACGTGTGTGTTAGATCGCTCTGTAATATTTTACTCTTCTTTTTTTCATCCCGATTTTATTATCTTCGCCCGTTTTGCTCCTGCTCACAGCTAGTCTCAATTAATACCTGTGGTCACTAAGAAGGCTCCTATTTCCCCTATCCTCTGCGTATGGTACGCGCTTTGCATGTGTACTGCGAGAAGCGTTCGGTACTTTCACCCCTCGGCGACTCGCGTCAAAATGAGACTATCCACGCTACTTCGACTACTCGAAACACTTTTTCGGTTGACTCATCCCTCAACATCCATACGACAAAGGTGCTCTCGACTGGTCGAGACCTTCGGTCTCTCCCCCCTCAACACCATTACATTGGGCGGTTTCAGAAAAGGGAATCATTAAAATATAATACTTGCTCCTCGACGTCGCTGCTGAAAGGCTGCACAAGTCTCGCCGTATAAATGGCGTTGACAGCTACCTTTGCGCAGGAAAAAATATTTAAGAAAAGTATTTCGCAAGACGAGGGGTGGCATATTAGTGTGCAGACATGACCAATCAAACTGCACATGAGTGGTGGTCATGGAACAAAGCAGGCGGTACCATGTTTTTTGCACCCCCACTACAGCAGCGTGGGATAGATTACTTGCGATCACAGCCTATAGGGCTACATGGCGCGCCATATTCCTTTAAGGGGTCGTCGGTTGGTGATGTCGTGACGGAGAAAGTAGTGTTATTGTCGAAGGCGGAATGGGTACTTGTACGTACGTGATCAAACAAAAATTCGGCACGTAACCTCAAGCTGGGAGACCGCAAAGATAATTTTGGAAAGCCGAGTACCCAATTGCCGTTAAATGGTATAGCGGCAGGGCAGGTCACCTTAACCAAACAGTCGTGGTTTCGTGATATTAAGGCTGTGGTAGCGAAAGCAGCACAAAAGCAGGTAGGTCTGGTATCAGGGCAGCCGGGCAAGACGGGGTGGGCACGTGGAACATGGGTTCGCGCTGGTCGAACTGGAAATGAATGAAAATGACACACCAGCGTGGCCGAGTTGGACGACAGCAAGGAGGAAGGCGGCGACGGTGAAACAACTGATACAGGGGGAGAAGCGGAGGGAGACGTTCAAGGCGAACTGTGGAGGAACACTGAGTGAGGTGGACCGATAGCTAATCATGTTTTGTGCATTAGTCAAACATTTCTCGCTCGACTTTGTAGTTCGCATGCTGCAAAAGTAGTGTCGACCATGCCTTTTAAAATGCCGGAAAATACCGTATAACACGGAATAAAGCACACCCCCCTTAGATAGCACACCCCCCCACATAAGCACACCGGGTGATATATTTTCTACTTCGTTTCTTTACCGTCACTTTATCACCGGGGGTACGTGAGATAACACACCCCCTACGTGTGCCTGAAAACAGTGTCAAACTCCACAAATATCACACCACCTGGTGTTCACAGTTCACAATCCACCCGCACCGGTATGGACACCAGCATGGAGGCAACTATTGCGCACCCTCACAGTGGGCCGAACGAGTAGCTACTGCTGCCACGCCTCGGGCGACGACCATGTCATTTTTCTCTGGGACCAGCGCGCTTACAGGTACTGGCAATAACGTTATCACATCTCCTACGTCCGCATTGTGCCAAGCCCCGGCTACTGGAACCGGTACCGGTACCGGCGAAGCACCTGCACCACTTACTTGCGGTGCGATCCTCGGGGTTTCATGAATAAGTACCTGTATGGTACCAGTACCGGTAACCGTTATGCGGTATCGTAGCAAGGCGGTTGTTCATTGCCGTTATCCCCGGGTTTCAAGCGTTTGCTATACCATCCCCGGCAATACGTCACAATAGATAAAACACTGGTTTTAGACCAAGCTTGCCATGCGTTAGCATACCTCCTGCTAACATACCCGTCACACTATGGCCGGGGTCTGTTCACCTCACTCCATACGTAGTAATCATTGATATATCGTTATCACACCCTCTCATTACCACACCCCCTGAATCCAGGCGGGGTCTGTTAACTCTCCTTATCGACTAATAATGCCGTTTGCACGCCTCGTCGTTGTCTCACCCTCTCGTTACCACACCACCTAGCTGCAGGGCTCTCGTGCATGGTGGTTATCACCGGGGATGCGTTAGATAGATCGCACACCCCTCCACAACAGCACACCCGGTGATAACAATTTTAAAGACCAAAATGTTATGACCCGGGTGTGCTTTCTTTCGTGCTATACGGTACTTTCCAAACATGAGCAAGTCGTACGACCCCTCGAGTTTTTAGCAACAGCCTGATGATAAACTTGTTTTGTTTTCCTTTTGTTTCCGAAACAAGTATTGACTGATCGCGAAAATGGCAGTAAAATAGGCTCCAAAAATACTCAGTAGCGGTGGACTCGTACACCTCAGGGAAACATAATACACGAAAATTGGAAGTATATACAACGCAGCACGATACTCGTTATAACTGTTTTGGCACATCGTACTGTATGCTATGGCCGCTGCGATGCCGGCCCTTGCACACTCTGAGCGTAAACTAGTCGTTGTGGAGCAATTGAACGATACAAACCTGGAGCCCCACTAGGAGTGTCATGGAGAGAGGATTTAGTCATCGCACGTTAGGGGTCGTTTGTTTCGGGCTCAAATATATATAAGCGGCTGAGATCTTCAATCGAGGATCTCCCGGTTAAGGGTCATTCTTATCGGAGGCACGAATAAAAACAAAACAAAAATGTTTCCCGCGCAATTTTCTAGATTTCCACTTGTTTCGTTTTTTTTTGCTTTCTTTTTGGGACGCAAAGCGTTCCTAACATTTTGTCCTCTGAAGAATTTCCAATATTTCCTCTTTTTCCTGTTTTTTTTTTCAAAAACAAAAGTTGGAAGTTATGGAAAAACGCTGATCGATGGGAATGGCCCTTATTAATTGTAGTGATAGCTTTGCTAATATAGTGGCCTCAGTGGTAGCGCATAGAAACGTTGGTCGTGTTGGCCGATCGAATTTCTTGGAAGTCATCATTCGGGTGATATATTGAGCTCCTCCAGTCAAGAGCGTCTCTCCCGGTGGGCTATAAAGTTGTACCCTCGAATCCCACGTGGGTCAGCCGTTTGAGTTTATTTGCATAATAAGTACGAAATTAAAAAAACGAAATAAAACGAAATCAAGAAATCAGCCTCTGAAAGCGCCTAGCACTGCTGCTGTAGGTAGGCGCAATTCGATGAGAGTTGACGAGGGAAAGAAAGGGCTGAAGTCTTCTGGCGATTAAAAAATCAAGGCATGAATCGCAGTGGGGAGGAGGGAGACTGCGCCTACTTTGTGATCTCGGATCCAGGTTATACGGTTTAAGGGAGGAGAGACAGCGAGACAGTCAGTAGTTTAGTAGTTACTCTGCGTTGGAACAAACAACGTCAGCATGCGAGCGTCGTGGGTCGTGGAAAAACCTTTGGTGTGGTAAAACCGCCGTGAGTTGGCAGAGTTGCCAAATCCTCGGGCATGCTCCACGTGGCGGAAAGCGCTGTTATCGTATAGCATAGCGAGGTATGGTTGATTTTTTTTTGCATACGCCGCTTTCAGTAGAAAGTAGAAATCCCAGAAATGTTTGCGGAAAGATTGTTGTTTTGGCAAAGATAGCCGTTGTCAAATTTGCCGCTTTTTCGGTAGATATTAATAGTCATAACCATTTCAGTGCTTCTATGTTGTTAGAAAACACACACGTCTAGCTAGACCACTCAAGTGCATATTGGCATACGGGTGCACAGGAGCAAGTGGAGCAGGTGGACAGCAACAACACCCCATGTGGCAGCGAGTGGCGGCTATAATACACGGCAACGTGAGTGTGATGCTTGTGCACGTGTCAGCATGGATCGCTTTGAGGAGCTCCATGCTTAATTGGCTCAAAACAGTCATTATTTGTGGCCCCAAATGGCCAGAAACAGTCGTAGTATATACGAATATGATGTATTCACGTTGTGGTATATACTATTGTGGTATCATTTGTACGACAAACAGTAGGGAACATACCAGCAGTACCGTTTGCACTTATGCAACACTTCGATATATCTCGGTATGCCCGACGGCAGCAACAACACGTACATGCGGGAGCCCCCAGCAAAATACAATTGCTTAAAGCTGTGCGCGAGAAGAGTCTGCCTTTGATCTACCAACACTGGACAGCACTAAGGCCCGTAGCCCATATCGGCCGTGTCGATCGCGTGTTAGGCACCTTTCGCATCACACATTTTTCAACACTACTCACCACCTTTGTTGTTGTTGTTGTTGTTGTCTTCACATTAAAAGTCGTGGCGGTCTCTCTATCCAGTTACTCCATCTATCCGTACGCATCCAACACTTGACGCGGTCGATTCCCGTGGTCACAGGCTAACTTACCCAAAAAAAGGTACACTGAAATAAACGTTAACCCAAAGGGTCCGCAAAGCGATCAAAGTCAGTCAAACATAGATAGTCTGGAGCCCCACGCTCCCTTCTACACGCTATGTGAGGGTAAAAATAAGAGTGGAAAGGTCAACATCACCAATCGAGGGTATACGCCCCCCGATTCTATCTTGGTGCCCCTATAATGCCGGGGTGTTTTGTGCCGGGTTTACGTCGGCCAGGCAAACAAATCGAGTCCTCCACATCTAATATAAACGCAGACATGATACGGGGGCAAGTAACTATGGTCCCGTGCTACTGATGTACCCCCGGCCTGCGAGCAGTGTAACTGCAAAAAGGTGAAAAATAACGAAGGGAGAAAGACAAAGACAAAGACAAAGAGACAAGCCAAAGGTACAAGCAAACAAACACTCAAATAAACAAGACCACAGATATAGCACGAACACGTCATCCCGAGGAGGGGTGGTCCAATGGTGCAGCGATGGGGGGAGGGGAAACAAACAAAAAACAAAGGTCCAGGAGAGTCAATCCGGCACGTATCGCGCCACTCGGTCCGCCAGTTCTCGCTTGTTTTCTTCCCTCGCCGATTCGTCCTTCTTCCGCACCCCTGCCGTCTCGTTGGTTTTCATTGGCTCTGTATCATTGCTAGGCTCGGTTGTCTCGCTTGGTCGCTCGTTTTTGGCTAGCCTCCACTTCGTCCTTGTGCCAGGAGGTCATCCACCTCTCACCTCCCTGCAGCACTGCCTTATACCACTGCCTTCCTCCCTTCACCTTCGCGGCTTCCGTCCAAATTACGCCACGAAATTCGTCGACCACACATACACGGAAGGAGAAAGGACTGGCTCTACATCTGTGTATACTATGCGTGACGATCGAAAAATCACACTTCGAGATGTCCAGGTGAGCGGTTTTCAGTAGAGTGGTATTGCGTTCGTTTTCACGAGCTGCAGCATCGATGCGTCGATGGCCAAGGATGATCTTTTAGACCACCACAAACGCAACACTGCCATACGAGAAACACCAAAAACACTTGGCAGGGTAGGGGAGGGTCGCGGGGAGATGCCGACACGTTAGGGAATGGGGAATGTTGGTGACGGAGCACGCGCTTCACTGGTTTTGTTCTCCTGGCATGCAGGATGTTTATCCTGCAAGAGGACATCAACACACGTAGTACGCGAGATCGAAGTATTGCACAGATTGCAACGACGAATTTTTACGACATTTTCAAATCTCACACCTGCAGGTTTTAACTTTATAGGTACATATATACTACTGTAGTGCCTCACGGCCATAGTCGCCGCTAGGTGTGTCGATGACGAACTCCTCATTTTCGACACAACAAAACAAAAGCAATTTTGTGAATTACATGTCATGTGGACCCGCGCTTGGATTGTATTGCAATAGGTGAATGGCGACGAGATCGTCCTTCCATCCGGTATCAAGGTTGTCGCCTCGTACAACTGGGGCACGAGCTGGACGAAGACCGGAAACCCCTGCATTCTTGCCCCTGGCGGGTCGCCAGTGTACGCCCCCCCGCGTCGGTCCACGAGCCAAACGCCCACAAACATTCCATCCCACCGCACCCGGCGAAAGCACAATCTTGCGAGCGGTCGGGGGTTCACGTTGGTAAAGGAGTTTGGAGAGCCCTTCGAAGAAGCCTACGAGCCGCTTTTCCGTGCTCTCGACATTTGCTCGCCCGATTTCGACATGGACTCTGTGGACATCGTCACAGACAGGATCAACCTGCGCAACCTACTCAGGTTCTGCGATAGCCCCGGCGGCAGGTGGGTACCGTTTGACGAGATCAGTGTGCATTCACCCGCTCGTTGTGAATATTACAAAAAAAAATTACATATATATATACTGTACCTCGTACCTGTTATTTATTAATATGTATTTGCACGATCTTGTGCCGTGGTTGACGTGCACCTTACATATTCGGGTTTTACAGTGTTTTGTTTCACGGGGCTTACCCCACCAGATCAGTAGTGGACAAATCATAATAGTAGATCTTCATAAGGTAGCTATTTAGGCACTCTGGTTGGCTAAGGGTATCTTTTACGCGGCTCAATTAACTTCGACTCTTTCCCAGCCACAGCATTCCGAGTCAACCTATTAATAGAGTCTTTCCAAGCTCAGCATCCACGCCGGCCGAGTCAACCAAGAGTCTGACCAAGCAGAGTATCCCACCACTGACCACTGGCATAGGGTTCGGGTTAGGGTTCGGGTTAGGGTTCGGGTCGGAGGGTCGGCTTCAGGCGCCAAGCGCAAACCCCCCGTAAAGATCTACTGTCAAGGTTTGTCCACCCCTCCACCAGATCAGAAATATCATCGTGGTCGGCCGAAATCCGCGGTTGACATTCGACGCAATTTCCATTCGAAGCTCAGACCCCATGCATATTGACATTTATGCAATGATTGGTGATACTATGATACATACATATTTTCCATCGCATTTAATACATTCGCCCTTCCTTTCTCTCTCCTTCCTAGTCGTAACTCAGATCCGGGGCCACAAAGTAGGCTTTTCTCCCTCCTCCCCCAGCACGGTTCTTGGCTTGCATTTTTATCGCGAGAACTTTTCAGCACTTTCTTCCCTCGTCAACTCTCGTCGAAAAATGCTCACCTACGCCAAAATATGCGCCCTCGACAGTTCGTGTCATCTGGGAATATGTGTGTGTGTTCTTCACATTAAACCTTCCTTTCTACCCGTCGACATCCAGCACACCCAGTGTCCGTGACGATTCTTCATCCTAAAAAAGGTACTCGTACCAGTTCTGTGGTCATAAAACTACGACACAGCGATACTACGCTCAGTGCAGTAAGCAGAGCAGACAAGGCAATGCCATACACGACAGGCAAGACCTACCCTGCTAGCAATTCAGGTGCATGCAAGAGGAACAGACAAAAAAAGAAAAGAAGCGAAAAGGAAAAAATAATCAAAAGTAAACATACTGAAGCAAATCAACAATCAAGCAACCAAACAAAAGCATGAGAAATCAAAAGAAAGAACGTGTCGTGCTTCTCTTAGAGGAGATGCGACATCCAATAAAAAACAAATGAAATTAAACGAAATGAAATGGACCGAAACAACAGCGCCAACAGAGCAAGACTAAGAACGACAGTAAAGGACAGGCAGCCGGAGCACACCAAAAGCATCTTCCAGCCAGCCGAGGCAGGTTTGTGCCCGTAGTACTGGCAGGTTCTACCAGCTAGTCGGTCTGGTACCTACTTTGTTTGCCGTCTATTTCCTGCTTTCGTCCTCCGCGGTTTCCCTACAAACCCCGGCAACCTCCGTCTCCATTCCCATTTGGCGCCGCTCATACAACGGATACGTGGCACTTCCTACTCCGTTCCGTATCGTTCTCGTGCCACACACGAGAGTCCAGGAAACAGAAGAGGAAAAAAATAAAAATAAAATGAATACGTACGTAGCTAAGCAACCAAAGAAAGTCCTAGGAGAATATGGAGGGGCGGAGAGACAAAGGCGAAAGCGATCACGGCAAAATAAATAAGTAAAACAAAATAAATGATGCGAGGGGCTGTAGCATCGCTGTCGTGCCCCCCTTGAGAAGCTACAACAGGAAATACAAAAAAAAAAAAACGAACAAACTAACGAACAAACAAACAAACAAACAAAGGGAAAGAAAGACCACCAGGAATGACCAGGGAGAAAAAACGCACAGCTCGCCATCCACCAAGCCAGGTAGTACTTCCTCCTCATCACAGGGATACGAACGAGAGTAACAATGAAACTAAAAAGGCGAAACGAAAAGACACAACAGGGCCGCGTTCGAAGCAGCTAAAGAGGTGCGCGGCACGGGTAGGTTAGGCGGGACTTACTAGTCAGCCTGATACCTTGCTATCCTGTCGGCTGTCTCCCTCCTGCTCTCGTCAACCGTGGTTTCCGTACGACTGTTGCCCCTCCCCTTCCCATTCCGTTGTGCACCCCCAGCAACGGATGCGTGGCGCTGTCTACTCAGTTCCGCCTCGACCTTGTGCCATCGGACCATGAACTGTATAGCCGCTTCGAGGTATCCATTACCGCCATGTTAAGGTAGAATTATTACAGTACTCCTGCAGAATATGGACACCACCTCAATATACACAATAACGAAGGCGGTTTTGGACGGGTCTCGTTGATTTCGGGTTCTCGAAATAAAGGCATTGAAACGGGAACAATCTATAAATACGTACGTATATATGTACACGTACGAGTTTATATATATGCGGACATAAGTTAATGGTTGACGTACGTATCGATTGTTTCATTTAAAACCGCATGGAGGGGTCGTCATGATGACCATACGAGTATGCTTCCGCGAGTTTTTTTTTTTTTTCCATCCCATTCATTATCTTCGCACTTCCGTCTTTCTCCCTCCCTAGTCGTAACTCAGATCCGGGGTCACAAAGTAGGCTCCTCTCCCTCCTCCCCCACTACGGTTCTTGCCTTGGTTTTTATGTTTTTATCGCGAGAAGATTTCAGCACTTTCTTCCCCCGTCAACCTTCGTCGAATCTTGCTTACCCACGCTATAAGATGCGCTCTCGACAGTCGGTGTCATTTGAGAATGAAAACCTCTATTATTTTTTTTTTTTTCCACCCCATTCATTATCTTCGCACTTCCGTATTTCACCCTCCCTAGTCGTAACTCAGATCCGGGGTCACAAAGTAGGCTCCTCTCCCTCCTCCCCCACTCGTACGGTTCTTGCCTTGGTTTTTATCGCGAGAGGATTTCAGCACTTTCTTCCCTCGTCGACTTTCGTCGAATTTTGCTTGCCCACGCTTGGGGAGAATCGAACCCTCGACATCCGGCCCTATAGGCTTCGTGGCTACCAGTTAGACCACCGGGGCGACCGGCATACGTACGTATGATTCAGTACATACATCATACCAGGTACAGTATTGATAGTACATTCAAGTATATACTTTCACATCGCAGTACGTACATGCCACCCTTTCAGCTGTGATTGGTGGAACGTCGTTGAGGAGTGGGTAAAGGCATTTTTGGGGGGGGCTGTATTATTACTGGTATACGTTTGTCCAGTATTTAGGGACTATTGATGATTGGGATAGGTGTATATATGTATGTCAATGGTATTCGTACCTGAAATAAGAAATAAGAGCTGCACATTGTCAGATGGCGTATGAAATCATACTATGTTCATGTATTACAGTACAGGGCACCTAGTAAGAAACAGGAAGTCTGGCCCAGGCCGGATTTTTTATTTGAGAGAGGGTGCTTTCTACACTAACTTTAAGATAACGACTCCCAAATTTCTTATTTTACTTTAAATCTCAGCCTGAATTTCTGATTAGCCTGTTTCTTATTAATAGGTGTACTGTACTGTATGATAGTATCCTACATTGTGTTTTTTCTTTTTTTCCCATGACATTGTCTTCGCCGTTGTTTTTTCCACGTACGCCTTTCAAGTCGTAACTCAGATCCTGGCTCACTAAGTACGCTCTTCTCTCTTCTTCACACTACGGTACGTGCCTTGTTTTTAATCGCCGCGAGGAGATCTTAGCCTTTTCTTCCCTCTTTGACACGCGGGAAATTCCGCCTGGCCTACCCAAGCTACGTACGAAGGCGCCCTCAGCAATTGTTTTATTTTCATTTCACCCAAGTTTCACCAAATAAATAAAGTGAAACTCTCACCAGCACCGTGAGATCCGACACTCTGTTACCAATGGTAGTAGACTTCGAAGGTGACCATTAATACTATTAAAAGACTACCGGGGCGACTACGCGTATGTACAATAAAGAATATGTGAGTACGTATCATAAGTGTGTTAAACCTTTTTTTTTTGGCAATGGTCATTTGGGGGTATACCCCCTGGTTTTACGGCCATTTGGGGGTAGGGTCAACTTGCGCCCGCGGAAAGGGCTCCCGCGGGCCCAAACAGGCCTCAAACGCCATTCCGAAGGCCTGGCGAGATGCCCGAAGCCCGCGCCAAGCACGCACATGTTTTTTTTTCTTTTTTAGGCACGTCTTTGGGCCTTACACGGCGGCGGCGCACGAGGGAGCAGACTAAGCCCCCCGTTTGACCACATCTCGGGGGGGGATAACCCCTCGTACCTACTAAATTTATCTACTCCCCCCGATTGACCACTTTTTTCACCCCGTTCGACCGAAACCATACCCCCGTTTGACCATCTGCGACAGCCTCAAAAGCGACTACAGCAGTACGTATCCATGTCACCGCCGAACAGACCGAATAGACCACGGGGCGGAACATCCAGAACTCGCGAATAGTCTGGATCGTTTGCCCCCCAAAATATCGGCGGAACAACATAAAAATCAAATCTTCATACGCGACATGAAGATATCGGCTCTTCTCAGAAAATGTAGGCCCTTGTGATGGCAAAAGGAAGTGGTGTGAGAAGCAGGACACATACGGGTACGAGATGCTCGGTTGATCTCAGGGGGTCGTGAGTTGCTGGGTGTTTCGTGCTGGGTGCGTGGTGCTTCGTTGCTGGGTGCTGTGCGTCATGGATGCTCGGTGCTTGGTTTTGTCGGACGGGAGGGGTCTTTGGGACACGAACAACATCAGGCGCAACGTTCGTTCGTTAGTGTTATTGAGAGGTGCTCTCCTCCCGTCCCCCATCGTATCCATCCCCCGAGACCGCTTGCGACGGAGCACACGATATGTTAACCTATGTTATTCTACTCGTACTATACTACTTCTACTACTGCTACGGCTACTACTACTACTACTACTACTACTACTACTACTATACCACTACTACTACTACTACTACTACTACTACTACTACTATCAATACTACTTCTACTACTGATCGAGATTGACGAGTACCGGAGCCGCTTGCCGCCTTGGGTTCCTCTGTTTTCTGTAGCCTCTATTGGGCGGTATCTGTTAGTTTCGCCCCTCTTGCCCTTTCCCTTTCGTTCGTGTTGACCCCTCATCCTGTTTGTCCTTCCCACGGGTTGGGGGTCGAGGGACTTCCTTGCTTTTTTCGCGTCGCAACGAACCTGGTTACAAACGTACCGGTGCGTGGTACGTTTCAGCAGTGATTTGTTTGAACTACGGTAATTACGGGTAACATAGGCAACTTATAACATTACGGGTAACCACGAAAAAACGGCAGCTACGATTACTCGTAACAAACTCCGTAGCAGTAGTAGAAGTAGTATAGTACGAGTAGTATAACATAGGTTAACATATCGTGTGCTCCGTCGCAAGCGGTCTCGGGGGATGGATACGATGGGGGACGGGAGGAGAGCACCTCTCAATAACACTAACGAACGAACGTTGCGCCTGATGTTGTTCGTGTCCCAAAGACCCCTCCCGTCCGACAAAACCAAGCACCGAGCATCCATGACGCACAGCACCCAGCAACGAAGCACCACGCACCCAGCACGAAACACCCAGCAACCCACGACCCCCTGAGATCAACCGAGCATCTCGTACCCGTATGTGTCCTGCTTCTCACACCACTTCCTTTTGCCATCACAAAGGCCTACATTTTCTGAGAAGAGCCGATATCTTCATGTCGCGTATGAAGATTTGATTTTTATGTTGTTCCGCCGATATTTTGGGGGGCAAACGATCCAGACTATTCGCGAGTTCTGGATGTTCCGCCCCGTGGTCTATTCGGTCTGTTCGGCGGTGACATGGATACGTACTGCTGTAGTCGCTTTTGAGGCTGTCGCAGATGGTCAAACGGGGGTATGGTTTCGGTCGAACGGGGCGAAAAAAGTGGTCAATCGGGGGGAGTAGATAAATTTAGTAGGTACGAGGGGTTATCCCCCCCCGAGATGTGGTCAAACGGGGGGCTTAGTCTGCTCCCTCGTGCGCCGCCGCCGTGTAAGGCCCAAAGACGTGCCTGAAAAAAAAAAAAAAAACATGTGCGTGCTTGGCGCGGGCTTCGGGCATCTCGCCAGGCCTTCGGAATGGCGTTTGAGGCCTGTTTGGGCCCGCGGGAGCCCTTTCCGCAGGCGCAAGTTGACCCTACCCCCAAATGGCCGTAAAACCAGGGGGTATACCCCCAAATGACAATTGCCCTTTTTTTTTGTACCGGAACCTTACGAGCGCCTATTGATAACATGAACAGGAGCCCCGGGAGCGCATAAGAAGAAAAATAGACGCTTTCTTATGTTTATCATTGTCGACCTTCCACTTGTTGTATACCTCCCGATCCCTCCGTAGTCGTAACATAGATTCGGGGCCATATAGTAGGTACACGTACTATTAATAGCCTTTCCCAACTTCGGTGTACCCTTATCCTTTATTCCAAAAAAGCGTCCATCGCTTACTTTCCTGGTCAACTCGAATCGATAGTTCCTTATCCACGCAAAGTACACCGGTTTGTTGTTTTTTTGCGAGAAGTTTGAAACACATCTATATATACACGAGCTGGTTGAGCCGAATATCGTAGAAAACTTGACGAAATCGAACATTGTGAACCACTTTAACTAAGGCTACACAAATTGGAAGCGCTAATCCTTACACACCTTCCGCTGCTTGTGCAAAGATTATATGTATACTTCGAAGTATGAAATATCCAAACCCTGTTTTATTTGCAACTCGATCTCCACCAGATATTCGCGAAAACTCAAAACAGCAACTTTGTTTTACACTGCAGTAAATTCGTACTAAAAAATATCGTTTTCGATTTGAATGAAATTTGGCAGAGGCATGGCTCAAGAGGCAACCACAAGGTCCATGTATGTCTCTTTGCACAATCCACTACGAGCTGGTTCCAGCAAGAGCAGGAACATTTCGTCTTCAGACTTTTGCGCCCTAAAGGAAAACGAGTTGGAAAATGAAATTTGGCAGGGTTGTTCTTCATGACCATACAAAAAAACGTATTGATGGCCTTTTTTTCTTTTTTTCTTTTTTGGTGAATGAGGTATATTTTAACGTTTTTTTATATTTTTCGGCAACTTTGACCCAAATTTACCGACGAACGAAAACGAAAATGAAAAAAGGCCATCAATCAGTTTTTTCGTATGCTCGTGAAGAACAACCCTGCCAAATTTCGTCTTCCAACTCTTCTTGGATCCGGGCGCTAAAGTGATTTCCGTGAAAGTGAATAGTCCTCCTAGGGTTTCCAAAGAGCTCGATACATTGTTTAGTACTTTAGCAGGCGTTTATTATAACACACTTGTACACACTTGTACGGCTCGCATAACAAAACAAGTATCATCGACGTCTTCCCCTTGTTAATGCGATCCTATCAACACGTCTCGCGTCTAATTATTCCGCGTATTGGCCGAATTATGGCCGAGAGAAGAATCATATGGATTTTAGTATTGGCTGCTTAAATCCCTATACAACAACGCCTTCCCAAGTAATATGAACAATTCCCATATCTCACGAACTACAGCTCGGACGCCAAAACCAGCTTCACCGATGTGTTCGCCTTGTTGATGCGGTCTCGTGGATATGCTCTGTGTTGCGAGTTTCAGTGTATTCATCGTTTTATTCCCCGAAGGTGGAATGTTACGCTTTTTCCTGGAACCAGCTCGTACCCATCTGGAAATCATACAAAAATAACGACAGTAGATCTATCTATTATATATAGTTCGTCTGATGCCCAAAAAACAATACTTTACTCAAGTGATCTTTGATGCCCACTTTATCACAGCAACTTAGAGTGGAGCGAAAACAAACAAAAAAAACATCCATTTTTTTCTCCCACACATTCAAAGCACGCTTCTCCCTACGCCGGCATGCCCGGCACCGTCTTCTTACGTCGCAGGCTGGCATACTGTAGTACAACTCGCACGTGCGCCGTGCTTATCGCCATGGCCACAGCGATTCGCGGCTGCTCTACGTACGAGTATTGCAGCAGTGCGGTAGATTGTATCGTCCATCCTCGCTTTGGTCGCCTACTCGTATCGCATTCCACCGCATACCAGGTACCAGGTACCAGAGAGCACCAACAACTGTCCTCAAGTCAAGCACCGCCGCCCCCACCACCACCACCACCAGCTTAGCACCAGTAGCAGCAGAAACGTGTCGCTGCTGTTGGTGGTGGTAGTTGTGTTTGTTGGTTTTGGTTTTGCAACAAATCTCGATCACGGTCCAAGGGATGGCAAGAAATGGACAATTTTGTCGAATGCGGCGCAATAATATGATACCAGGTATTACATATAATACCTGGCTAGTAGGTGCCGCGGGACACAACCATATCTCTTCGTCGATACATCACGTTCAGCGATGCTCAGGTGACATGCTCATGTGGCATTCTCATGAGCCTGCATCATGCTGTCTGTGCACGTACGTACGTACGTATATAAAATGTGCCTGTCTGTGTTGTTTATACGTACATAAGTACGAAAAAGGCTGCTGCAGCAGTACGTATTTATTTATATCATACGTACGTACGTATTAGAGTACTGATGGCCTAAATACTCGGAGTACTTGAAGTATGAGCAGTACTGAAGGCCCAAATACTCCGAGTACTGGGAGTATGAGCAGCACTTATCCTCGAGTACAACAAGCAGTACTGGAGTACAAACATCAAAAATTACTCGGAGTACTCCCGAACATCGAGAGTATTGGACACCGAAATACTGCGAGTACACCAAGTACCTAAAATACCTATGTTTTTCTCAAAAATACTCTAATTATACTCCGAGGTAATGGGAGCATCTGTGAATTTTGAAATGCTATAAACGCCAGTCGCATGCTCCCAGAACCTGGGAGGAATGACGGCCGAGTCTTTAAAATGATGCAAAATGCTCCTTACGTACTTCACTCTCCGAGTATACTCCGAGTATCGAGTACATTTCGTACTCCGAGTACTTAAGAGTATTAGAGTACTGGCGGCCTGAATACTCGGAGTACTTGGAGTATGAGCAGTACTGAAGCCTCAAATACTCGGGAGTAAAAGGAGTACCCGCAGTATCGGACCCCGAAATACTCCGAGTACAAGCAGTATCGAGAGTGTTCATACCCGAAGTGCTCCGAATACGAGCAGTATCCCGGAGTATCGAACCCCAAAATACTCCAAGTAGACGAAGTACCTGAAGTATTTTATCTCCAATACTCCTTACTTTACTCCAAGGCACTCGGAGCATCTGTGGAATATTCGCAGTCAATTTGTTTCCTATTTATTCCATAATATTATTGGTAATTTGAGCTTATATCATCTCCATTACTACTTGCTTTATTGGCCCTACCGCCGTGGGGGCGGGAGGGCCTCTTATTCCCTAGTTATATATATTTTATATGTCAAATAGTTTCGAAAAAAAAACATTCCCGCTATGCCCCGACCATGTGTATCTTGTTTTTGCGAAATTGCAATCACTTTATTAACTGAACTGTGAGTGCACTTTTTGCCTGCCCTCTTTGATACTCTGTGTTTACATGTTTGGATCGCGCTTTCGCTTTATTTTTCGTATTCGAATCGTCATATCGGTTGAGAAACGAAACATTGGGGCAGGCGGCAAGTGTCTTGATTGGTACATGATTTACACTGTGCTCCGAACTTGAGAGTCCAAATTCTTAGAATTCGTCGGGGCATACCCAACCGGCTTTGAGAACTCTGTTTTGGCTGGCAGAGCTCGTATATACGGGGGATCAAACCCTAGACATCAACGCTACTACTATTCGACGTTACCTAGTAGACTCCCGGGGCTGCCAACTTTGCATTTCGTACTTCAAAAATGCGGATCAAAATATATATACTGCTAGGTGGTAGTGCGTATTCTATTGAGTACACGAGAGGGAGTATAATTGGTTAGATGAGATTTGTGGTGTATTCGACGAATTGTGTCAGTTTTTTTATTCTGAATTAAAAAGGCCCTGCACATTGTCGTAAGGCAAATTATGTAACAGTATAATATATGTTGTGTATACACACCGATCCCTACAATCTGATGTTCTTAGATAGCCTAGCAGTCAAGTACGCAAGGGCTACTACACCGGGGTAGAGAAGGGGGGTTACTACAGTATCTCAGATCTATTATAGAAATAACAGCCACTTTTCGTTTCGTTTATATGTCTAACGTTGAGGGAGATAGGCAGTTACTGCAGAATCTCAATATAAGTCCGTAAGTAACAGCCACTTATATGTTTCCTTTTTGTCTCACGTTGTACCCGGTTGTGCTATTATAGGTATGGATACTCTCAACGAAACTGTTCATGTCGTTGGCCAGACAATATGGCTGGAAACACGTAAAACCTACATACCGCTTCCCTCGGCGTTGACAACTAATTAATGGTTCGAAATGTAATTACAATAACATAAAACAACAACATATTACGCTCCCCAACCCACAATGCTGTAAGGACGTATGGACCTGTGATAAAACTATAACATGACCATACATAGGAAACCCCCCACCCCCCCCCTATCCCCCGTCCCCCTGTTTCCCCGTCCCCACCCTCGTCTAACAACACATTTTGTGATATAGATGTACTCGATTACTTCACCAAATATCATACGTGTCTCCTCTATTCGGGTTATATAGTATCAGTGCGCAAAATGATCATGGGATACCCTTGTTACATTGTCCTGCTGACCCGGGTAGTATCCAGGGGAGTCACTGAACTATATATCATTAACGAGGAATAAACACATAACACGCGCGAACGGATTATTATAAAATCGAGTAGTAACTACCAGGCTCCTAGTACATCACGAGGCCTACACCAATACCACAAATACCATATAGAACAAAATTTCTACGCAGCTCACAAAGTTGAGTATCTACTATTCAATCGGTTGAACTCACAGCTGACGAATTTATATATTAATTTTATTTAATTAAGAAAAAAAAGCATAAATACGTCAGCTGTGACTTCAACCGATTGGGTAGTAGATACCCACCTTACGCGAGCTGCGTAGAATGTTTGTTCTATGTGTTATTTGTAATGTCATTTTTAAATTATATAAATGGCGTTGTATCGATTGTTTTGGAGAATGTACGAAGCGAAGGCCGGCAGTCGTAGTAGCAGTGATACGCGCACCGCTGTGTAGCTCGTCGAACGTCTACCGTTGCAGCAATAATAAATTGTAAAGTTTGATATTTCATACATACATAGGTGAACGAAATTAATTTACGACGTGGGGTATAATACGTGCATACCAGAAGGGGATTCGTCCTTTTTCACAGAAGAGGATCACTCTTTACTGTATTGCAAAATACAAAAATGTGTTTACCTACGTATGCATTCCGAGCCTTATACGGGTATGCATGAGTATGTACACGGCTTATTGTAGTTTGGGAAAGGCTTGTGGCCCCCTCTGCTGCATCGTACCTATTCGTACCATCGTCTAACACGTGCGAGGTACACCTTCGGACGGGTGCTCATGTCAATCTTCACCTTAAACTTATAAATGGCTTCCATTTCATCTATAAAGGGTTCGGCCGATATATTTTCTGACAAATTGTATACCGGCTGTCGTCCCAACCACATACCGGGAGGGTCCAATTGGAGATATCCTTGCTTGTCGACACAAACACCCTAATATATCACGAAACACTACGCTACAAAGGGTGCTCGGGCTGGAGACAGCATAGGCCCACTAAAATCCCGGAAGGCTCCCCTTCGGAATATTTCTACACAGTCCACGTACGTCATACCTGAATGTCTTGTAGTTTGTCGTCAAACTCAGCATGTATGCCAATCGTTGGCGACCAAGTTCTTAACAACAGTTGCGGTGTGACTCGATCGGTGGGGTTTGCTAACTTTTACACTGATAAAACTGGTATTCTGTTTGGCTGTTCTACGTTGACGTTTGACTGCCGCCGCCACCCCTCGTGGAGTGTCCGACAAGAACCGGCTACGCTCTTCACATATCCACAGAAACTAGCGCTTGGTTACTCGCTCCGGAAGAGGGTGACGGTGGTGGTGGTTCGGCCGACGACTAAGTTACAACGGTAGCGATGGGCGTTGAATGCCATGACGTTATTCTGCTGAAAACATGTCGTCATCTTCGGGGAGTGTCTTTACGGCCTCCGATGTGCGTCACAGCGTAAAAGCTACGACACGAATAGTCTCATCTTCAAAAGCAGCCGGGGGAGTGTGTCAAGTCCCGGCCCTCTGGAAGGTTTGTTCTGCTCACGGTGTCATTCCATAGCGTGCTGGCTATCGAAAGCGTACAGACACAACAATAACGTACACAATCCGTGATAGCTGACCCGAACTAACCAGGCCAAATTAAAGGTGCCACGAACACCCGACAGTAATATACTCGGTATATCCATTTTGAATAGTGTAGGCGCACGTGGGCATAAACTAAATTACCACGACTTTATCACTCACGAATGTTAGTAATCATGCATGGTTCCAGAAAACTGGCAATGTGTGGTGTTTGTGCCCCATTTCGTTTGGCCTGAAATTTCTGAGTCATCTGTCGCGGCTCGTTCGCTTCGTTCTGTGTGTATGTACATAATTGTTCGATAACCAGCTCGCTAGAAAGCGGACGCCATGAACGCGTGCTACGGTAAAGGTAGCACTTTTTGACTGGATTGTGGTCCGAATAAACGCACTCGTTGACCCTAGATCGTGGTACGTTCAGTCTTGTTTTGAAATATGTTTGGTTGTACAGTCAGCCCACAGCACTAATCATCGGGAAGCACGTTTTTTTCGTCGAACATTAGTTTTTATTCGAGATATAGACCTCCTCAAGCAAAGATTATCCAACAATACATAGAGCATCTCTGCCGTAGCATGCGTCCTTTAGGAGAACAAACGCAGGGGAGGGGCAGGCCTTGACAGCGCCCCCCTGGGTAGTGTCAAGGTCGGACTACTCGTTTATTGTCTTTACCTTAGTAACGCATGTCGGAGGCCGTGCAAATAAAACCACGAAGTCGATGACATCCGATCGGTACAGTAATGTGATGCCCCCAAACGGCCATCACTTCCGATGTAGCTTCGATGGCGGCCAAGACGCTGTCACCATCCTTGTCAGGGGCCAGCGACCAAAGACCCCCTCCCGTAGTCGTATGGCGAGATTAATCTCCTCAGGTTAGATAGTGCATGATGCGTCGCGGTGGCAGGAAATGGTTCCCGTGCACAGCGGGGAAACAGACTATATCACTAGCAACAGCCTACAAGAGAGCACTTGCCACCATCTTTGCTACATCGCAACGGTTGTGAAGCACTTGTGTGCAAGTAAACACGGCACACTGGCTGAGTGTGTCGACGAAGCCTAACGTGTTCGGAGAAGTCGACTGGCACGAAGACATCCGAATCGTCCGGCAGGCCGATTTAAGGGCTGGCCTGTGCTGTCTCCGGCCGAACCCACCTCTGCAGGGTTGTGTTTTGTTGTCTATTCGGACGTTTTTTTCATCGGCAGGTACAGTTACCTGGTCGACGGTCGTGGCATCAGGTAGGAATGACAGGCGGGATTAATTTCTCCAGGTAAGGGATCGGGCGAGCCGTTTGTAGGTGAAATTTAGGGCATTATAAGGTGAAGGTCAGGTATGGCTGTACTTTCAAAGGTCGAGCCACTCGTAGTTACGATGCACCATTGCGCAGTCACAGTTGGGCCAGGGAATCATTTCGCAGAGTGCAACGCGCCGTTTACCCTCTACATGGTTTGAACTTCCTGGGTGAAAACAAATATCTGGCGTTTGTTCAGACTAAGCCGGTCGCCCCGGTGGTCTAACTGGTAGCCACGAAGCCTGTAGGGCCGGATGTCGAGGGTTCGATTCTCCCCATGGAGGTTTTTATTCTCAAATGACACCGACTGTCGAGAGCGCATATTATAGCGTGGGTAAGTAAAATTCGACGAAAGTCGACGAGAGAAGAAAGTGCTGAAATCTTCTCGCGATAAAAACCAAGGCAAGAACCGTAGTGGGGGAGGAGGGAGAGGAGCCTACTTTGTGACCCCGGATCTGAGTTACGACTTGGGAGGGAGAAAGACGGAAGTGCGAAGATAATAAATGGGATTAGAAAGAAGAAAAAAGAAAACAAAATATGAAACATGATTGGCTGATGTTTTTCTAATACCACACCCTTCCTCGGTCTGTTCTTTGTCGCGAAAACGTTAAGGCAGCAGTACGAATACACCAAACAATCCCCAATACGTATTATTCTCGACGAAGCCAGCCACGAAAGAAACACATTTTTGGCATGACACGTCATTAGAGCGACAATGGCGCTCGCAAGGAATATTCTGTGAAGTTGGCGGTATTGAGAGCATTTTTACAACATTTCCGAACCACCAGACAACGTAGTGAAGGGATCGAAAAATACGAGTTTCAAGAACGGCGCTAGATGTCGGCGCACAAGACAAACAACACGTTGCATTGTACGCGACTTTGTTTTTTGTGGTTTTCGTATATTTATGGTAAGTTCCCATTTCTAGCCCGCACTACGAGTTCGAATATCCGCTTAGGAAGCGGCCACAGTTACGTTTGCGAAGCTGTTTTGGTGACGCCGATGTGTAGTTGGTGTCTTGTTTAGCCGTTGGTAGGCAAGCAGAACCAAACACCACAGCGTGCGAGCCCGTTGACGCTTCTGCGTCGAAGGTTGCAGTTCATGACACCCATTAGTGATCCGTGTTTCTGTTATGCTTGGTGTCCTGCGAAGCCCACCCTACCCCCTCCAACTCCGCACGTACCAAACATAGAGGAGCGTGGCTCATATTCTAGGGCGACTACGCACATTACACGTTGCAAGGTGCTGTGTATAGCTGTTGGAAATATATCGCTGAATATCAACCGCTGGTTGCTTCATGTGACATCCTGTAAAATGCATTGATGGGTCTAACAACACACCCCCCTCGGTCAAACCGCTTGTATCGGCTTTATTAGCAATGCTAGACGACACAAACGTCGAGCAACTCATCATCTCATCGAAACCTCTTCAACCGCGACCGTGTCCGTTGGATATTCCGCCCGGGGAATGGAAAACTCCTTTCAGAAAAAAAACATCGCGGTGGGTGTGAATTCTGGCGTATTCCAGCGGTTTGTGTGGTGCGAAGTTCGACCATTCTTATCAACTGCACCGCATCAACAGTCGAGGTGTAGACATCGGCGTTGAACAAATTGGCAGACAGAACATCTGAAGATAATCAGACGCTGCTGTTGATAAAACACATATCCGATACCCTGGCTAGATCAGTGCAGAGGCACCGACCACCAGAAGATCGAAGTGCAGGTCGTAAGAACAGTTAAGATAAACACAACCGATAACAACACAGTCATGCGGCTAAATATGTTAAAGCCCACAAACAATTCGAAGAATATTGTTAGCTTGTGTGACTTTACTCCTGCTGGTTTGTTGCTCGAGCTCCGGTCTGACGTGGAATGTGTATACTGTATGTAGTAGCCTGGTATCCTGAAAACGATTTGTTTACCATTGCATGAATTCGGCGATGGTTCCAAATATGTTTGTTCCAGCAGTGCATCGTTTAGCCGATGCTACCGCAGCTTTTTCCCATCTGCTCGAATCGATACAATTATTTGCCAACAACTGATATCACATTAATGCACCAGTCGCTCTTGAATACGCTACAGTACTGATATATAAACGGAGCAAATCATACACACAACTGTACATGATGCACTCTATTGAAGGTATGGTATACATAGATCGGTTGGCAGGGTGGGTGAGGTTTCAAGACACTTGGCTACGAGTTTATGGCTGCTAATGGGCGGCATCTCACGACCAACTGAGTATCCTCTGTGTGGGGGCATGGTGCCAGACTTCGGCAGTCTGTATCTAGCTGTCAGCGGCCGTGAGGCTCCTAGTTCTCACTACCCTTTAATCCAGTTTGGGCTATTAAAGTGCCGCATGGCAGGTAGAATACGCAACAATCGACAGTGGTTGAAGCAAATGAAAGCAACACAGATGGCTAGGGCTACCGGGATCATTTTGTTGACAAATCTCTCACCCGCCCTCGCCCCCGCTGATGCAACTGGTGCAAGGACGCGTGCTACGGCAGAGGTGGGACGTTTTAGCTGAAACGGTTTCCAAATTTCGGGGCTGCTTAACTCAAAATCGCCGGAATTACTTTCTTTCGTTGCACTATTTTACTTTTTTACAATGAGGTGATGGGAATACTCGTCGTGTAGCACTAGTTTAGTTTTTCTCTAAAATCAGTTTTCGTGTGATGGGTCTCCTCAACTCGCCACCCACAGAAACTATGGTGTGCACCTTTAACGTTGCACGCGTCCACGACACAATCAGATACTCTGTCAGGAAGATCTTGCCCCCCTTGAGGTCGCCGAAATCAATTTGTTTGGTTTTTGGTTTGAGTCCACCTGGTTTCTAATCAGCAGGCTTCGCCCTCTCCGTAACGGCCAGCAATACATCCCGTCCTTCCGCAGGTCACAGCCAACCCTAATATATGTCCACCCGTATTCGCTCCTCGTGCACTTCAGGGCTTCAAGCTACATCAGCCTGAGGGACTACCGCGACGAACCTTTTAAGTTTTTCATCCATGGCATCGGCAAGGACTCCGAGGCCGGGTCAACCCTGGTGTTCAGCCACTCGATCGAGACAACAGATGGAGAAGAGGGTTATGCGACCTACGCCCAGAGTTTTGCAGAGAAGCTCACGAAAAAAGACCGCAGCGCCCCTCCCGGAACGGGGGGTTTCAGGATAGTTGCCAAGGTCTGGAAAAACTGATTCGATAAAAAGCGATCTTTCACCGGAACGTGTTGTCACGCGCTGCCTGGATTGCTCAACGAACGATATACTCAACGCAGTAATGTATTTGGAATGCCACTACTGTTTTCGAATTTTTGTAAAACACAAGAGTGATACTGATGTTAATACCCAAACTATATACTGTGCAAACATGTGCTTCCGTCAAACCACACATATGCTTGGTATATTGTACTACCTACACCATACATCCGCGTCCCAGGTTGTCTTATTTATAAAACTCCTAAGATGCCGAGGCGGAATTCACGAGGCTGAGCCCGAATCCCTATCGAATGGGCTCGTTGTGTGTTCGGACATGCAACTAGGGGCGAACGCTATGATTCGACCCAAGTCCGGGCGAAAACAAAACGATGATACCCTCCAGCGGTGAAAATGGTCAGGGCGGCCCGAGGCGTGTATTCCGGAGGAGTGCCCGCTACGTAACCCTTGATATGGCTTGCGAAAGGAATAGACACGGAGAGGGAGTAGGGGAACCATGTTAAACGGGATGGATATTGAACCCGGCAAAGAAGTGCAAATTCCACCAATCGTGCATAAGTATCCCTGCAGAATATGTCGCAGAATTTACTGCTGCCGTAGACATATCAAACTCCATGTGAAGCACTATCTGCCCACGCGACACGTGAGGCTACTCGTCATGTCGTTTTAAAACCTAAATGCTGCACATTTTCACGACCGCAGATGGGCCTGGACGATATGGTCCTATTAGTGCGCAGCCCGATCTGTGCTCGCGAGACAACGCCGACGAGTTTGCCTGCTGCACCCGACGCAATCGAGACGATTGACGGGTTGAGTGACCAACTTGGTACTCTGGTGCTCACGCCAGGAGATGAGGTGGGTTACAATATCAACCTGTCTAACCCTGTCGTACACACATGACTGTGTGAGCCAAGCTACAGTCGCGGTGTGCCAGTCGAAACCCATTCCCTCCGGACTGTCACCGGTTCACGACGCTTGAGCTCGCCAATATGGTTGGAACAAACTCGAGTATTTACAATACTATATATTTTTACACCTGACCACGCGGTGGTGTGTATCTCGTTCAGCGTGCATTGATTTCGGAACGTGTGTCGGGCAGATGACGTATAAGTTCCTTGAAGCGCTGGTTCTGTAGAATGTTTCTAATACCATCTCCGCTGCAGTGGCGATCGCCGTTGGTTGCCAACCACCATATATCGTAAAACGCGTATTAAAAATGAGATTGAAGAAAATATACTATGCATTTCCGGTACTTGTTAACGAAATGCCTTGTTCCCGCGAAATAAGAACATTGCGGAGAGTGCAGGTCGACTTACGGTCCGAACCTTTACGTTTATATTGATGCATGCAGGCAGCTTGGGATACATTTGCGTCCTCCGCAGAGTGTCCATCTCCGTCTGACTCCGAGGATGTAGCAAACAGATTTAGCCTAACTTGCACCAAGAGCGGAGAGCTTCTGGGCGACGAGCCGCAGCTCTTGCAGCTGAGAACGAAGAATCAGAGGTCCGAGGTATTCAGTTTTCTTGATGACTAAGATGGAGAGTACATGTTTTGGCAAGTTGCTTCCCACGCCTTAAGTTCGTGTCACGACAAATGAAGAACAGCAGGGAAAAGGAAGGCTGTATGGTGATTTTTGCGGTTGTTGAATGCAGGATAGTTTGAAGCATGCAGTCAACCGTTCGATTTCGCACACCTCGATTACCCCGCATCCACCGTTTCGCCTACTACATCGGCCAACCAATATACGGTACAAACGGTCTCCTTTGGCGCGCATGTAACGGCTTACATAAAATTCGTGTATTTTGTACTGTAGAACCTAGCTTGACGCCACAAGGCGTTGAGGGCAGTATCAGAACCATAAGGATCCAACCCTGGGTATGCATTTACAAGAGAGTACAGATCGTACGACTCACACGAGAGACTGTAACCTGGATTATACGTTATCAGGAATCCACTCGCGGAACAAACGGTTTTCACGGTGAAGTGTGAATTGGTTGTGACATGTGCGAGCGACGTTTGAAGGTCACCAACTACTTCCGTTCCACGAAACGAAGGTACAGTCACGAGATCTACTGGAAGGACTTCTACTGGTCGATGGCCTTGGGCTGCGCGCGCAAGCTTGTTCTCGGGCTTCATGTGCGTGGAACCTTCGACAGGCTGCAACAGCTCCCCATCAAAGAGGTGACACTCTCCCTGACACGTAGCCATTCGGCCACACTCGATTGTGTCTATTATGTAGACAATACAAGCTCCCCATCCAACGAGTCTCAGTAATGGTTGCCGCTAAGCATAACATTTGTGAAAGGTTGAACGGTTTCTTGTGTATAGGTCCATTTTACCCGCGGGTCGGTCACTTCGTAACCTTTCCACTCGTGGTTTTCCATGGGGGGGTAATAGTGTGGGTTAAACGTGCGCCGATCCCCGCGATTGTTTGTCGTAGGAATACCGTGCATATTAGTTGGTGTTTCCTCGAATAATGTTGTTTTTGTTTGGCGGCACAAAGCTCAACATTTCAAACGATCTATACAACGGATATACATATATGATTGACCTTCGGGCAATGCACAGTCGCCCTCCTTGTATCATGGGGAACGTCATGTGTGTTAGTCGAGCCGGGGCATCGTGACATGGGCAAAGAAGGAAAATGTTCACAAAGACAAACTGAAAACTGAAATGAACCTTAGCCTGCCCCGGCCATATATCTCTTCGCCAGAAAGAACAACAGCGACCTGCACCCTCGACGTCGAGCCGTGGCCGTGTTGTAGAATGTGACAGAAGTCGTACACTCATATTATGTGTCAGCGGCACGTAGACACGATATAATCGGTGTCTGTTTCGTGTGCGGTTGTATACGTGGAAGAGAAATAAAATGTCAGACTTAACGTTGTCGGAGACGCCACAACAGGTCGACATACCTGCGGCTTTTAGTCACGGGGCTCTACAGGGGCAACGATCGGCTGGTGACAAAGGGCAGTCTACTTGTGTCACATGTACATTGTGATATATTCGGCATAGGGTGTTTTTCGCGATGTCGCCTAAGCTTGCCTCCGAAACCATCTGCCTTCTACGTCTGAAAATGTCGACCTATTGACCGGGTGTGTCGTGGAGGCGCTCAACAATGGATTCTGCGTACGAAAAAAACATCATTATTTTGCAACAACAAATGCTAAAGTCGACCATTTATTGACCGTCGCTCCTTCACGTACTAACTCCAACGGACCGCTTCGAGGGCGGAGGAAGGAAACATGAGTGCCGTACAGCCGTTAAATCCTATCACCTTTCTGGCGTAGAAACGCGTTACCCAGCACGATTGAAAATGAATGCCCACGGTTGCATGCACTTCATTTACGGCAGTTGTCGCTTATGACACGCGCTTACTTTGCCAGCTACCCGCGAATCACCGATCGGGTCATTCGGTTCGAAAATATCTGCTATTTGAATCGCCAGGTCAAAGCTAGGGCGGAAAGGGAGGGCTCTACATCCATGGTGTACTTGGCGAACACCCTGCGCCAGGTCATCGAGGTGGCCCACTCTTTGATGTCGACAGCTGCTTCTTCATCCGGTGGCGAGAGGGGCAAAGGGCTCCGTCACGCTGTAATGGTCGAATACGCGCCTCCCTCGACTGGGGTCGACGGTACTCTCCATGTCCGGCTAGCTGTCTTTGGCGATGGGGCTGTGGCTCCGTGATTGATGGTTCCCTTACCTCATGTCGTTGACGCTCTCGACGCATAATTGTTGTTGGAAAATCTCAGAGGCACCCACCGCAGTACCTTCCACCTTCCAGTGTCTTGTCGTTTGTTTCGAGTGACTGGCATTGTTTTGTAGCACAACCATTACAAGGGGGACCACCCGGGAATATGGTATAAGGGCTTGTGTTCAAGTATGTTTACGGCAGTACTGTCTCATTCGGGGACAATTCATCCTATCAGGCTCAGGGACACCATCGCCAGATAATTACCTATATTGATTGTTTGCCAACGCATCGTAACGTTCTCGTCACCTTGTTTCGTTAGTTATTACCACGTCGCGAACCTGAACGTCTGACGCATGCTACGATAGAGGTGCACCATTTTTTTTAATGAGATCCTCACTTAAGAAGCGTCATACCTCACCGAAACAATGATTTTGGAGGAAAATAAAAGTGCTGCCGGATGAGAAATCTCATGACCAAAGTATATCCTGAAACATTATTCGTCACAAGAATGAAAGTCCGACGAATTTGGGTTAAGGAGCCCGATCGTTCAGAAAACGATTCAGCCAAAATGTGCTACCTCTACCGTAGCACGCGTCGTCTATGCCCTAGCCGTGTTTGATGAGGGTGCCATGCCGCCGTATAAAGTCGGGCGGTAGTGTCACCACGGTACATGAAAATGCGTCGACTGTAATTGCCATCGACGCGGATCTCGCGTTAGAGTATCGGCCGTCAAACGTATTCCATTTATTACACTGTACGGAATTGTGCAGGGTAAGAGGTATTGGGTGTATTGGGTCGCAGGTGCCGTGTGCGCCAGCTCCTGACCATGAACTCGGCGTGCGTGTTCCAATCTGGAACGACACGGAAAAGATCTAACCCAAAAGCAAAACTGATGAAATGCACGATAAGAACAAATTCACCTGATACTCCAGAAAAGAGATACTGAGTGCAAGGTCGTCTTTTGACAATCGGAATACGTCGGTTCTTGTCTATCAGCAGAACACGAGTTGAAAATCAACGGCAGTATACACCAACGAGACGGTGACCGTTATTACAGGCACGGAGCTGAGACGTGTTTTGCGTAGTACAACAGACGCATTCCTTGTTAGGGTTAGCCCTTGTTGGCTACATACATTGTGACCTGCAATGCAACCAAATATGGATCGTGTTTTCGCAGTTTTATTCGTCATAGATATGTTGGCCATAGGGGTGTTCTTCCAGTTACGCGTACGCGGTATGTGCTGTGCGTTCTTCTATACGTGCGGAGGGCAGCCTCCCAAGCGAACAACCTTGGAAACATACTCTGCACACCCAGCGCGCTTGTTCCGACCGCGCGAAAATGATAGTCCACAACGAGTAGACGTGGTTTCTGAGCAATACACTCAGGTTATATCAAGGAATCGCGGCACATTGCAAAGGCGAGGTGGTGAATCGCGTGGTGTTGTGCCCCTGTTCGAACTATGGTCAATACGTTCACTCATTTTCTCGCCCAAGTACTGACCTCGATAATCAGCCCACACGGACCTGCATGTGAGGTCCACAATATGGGCAACTAATACTGCAGGACAAGATGTCAAAACAAATATAACGCAGAAAACCCAATACATAATGATGCCTGGCTGACAAGTCCCACCAATATTTTCGCTTGTGACCAACAATCACCTATCCCCAACGTTCCATGGCCTGTCAATGCTGGGAAACCGTAGGGGTGTAGTGTTCTAACACCGATTCACAAGACAAACAATGCCATTGAAACGGCGGCCAACAGAGTGGAAATTTGCACATTTGATGACTCAGTACGAGCCCTCGCCCCGAGGGATGCAGTAGAGTGGGGTAACAGTGGTGATCGAGTTCAACGACATGAACACTGAAGAAACTATCTAGGTGGTCAAGCAAGCGTGCTTCGATAACGCAAAAGGTAAATATGCCGAGAACTAGACCAGTCAATTGTTCACAGTATTCAGAGGATGTCAAATGTAGTTGAAAAGCAATAAACAGCGGAAGAGGCCGCGACTGAACGACATATCAGTGAGGGGGGTGGGGGGTGGATCGTTATAGTTTTTCGTGCATGCAGAGTTTTCGTTTCCTTGTGCTCAGTCTAAGGTGTGAATCGCTGCGTTGCTGGTTTGACAAACATCTATCATAGGCGCAGCAGAATAATTCAGGCTTGCGAGACTCTTCAAAATATTACATCCAATACGAAGAAAATGGTGAACATATTTTATATATACGTGTGATATACATGGGATGTTTTTCACCTTTGTAAGGTGACCAATAATACATTTTTATTGCACCACGTACGCGACAGGAGCAACATGCGTCTATCCGTCTCCCTTATATGCGGCCCCACTGAAAAGCGACACGCCACGTTTACAAGGGAGGTCCCCCCCTAATCGTCGCGAATATGTTCTGGTTCCCACCAGAGCTAAGCCGTGTGCAACCGTTGGCCTGGTTGCGCTTTCCAAAATGTGTTTTCAACAACTCGGACTTTGGGTGAGGTGTGAAGTTCCTTAAGTGAAGAACCAAAGAACATACGCAGTATGCCCCTACCGTGTGTATCATACGGTAAGCTTGCTGGATATTTTTACAGGGAAACAACGCCCGTAAGGGTCGGTTAGAACTGTTTCCGGCAAGCATTTTGATGATTTACGCGATTGGTCCGTACCTGGGTAGGTGCAAGAACAAACTCGTGTTTAGTACGGCATATGATCGACATATAAACCCGTAACCAGGCCAGTTGTTCTATATGTTCGCCGTGTATCTTTCATAAAAAATAATTTCCGGGTGGACTGAAGAGCTTCACCATGAAAGGAACCTCGTGGAACGAATTTTACGCCCCCCCCATGCACGCCAAAATACAAGCAAATAAACAGAGTCCCAAGACGAAGTCAGTCTATTGGCCGAGTAAGATGTTATGGTGCACAATAGAAGCATGCAGCTGAGCCAAAGTGAGGTAGTTCCCACTGTTTCTCGTGTTCCTGTTTGAAGTATATAAATATGAATATATCTGCGCCACCTCCGGATATCGACATAATAAATAATCAGCCATCGCTTGTCCGTATGAAAGCTAAAATGCGCGAGGTAAGCTCACTAAAACAATAAAAAGTGTCAACTCCAATGATGACGTTTTGCAAAATGTTCACTGATGTCTGGTACTGGTACGTAATTTGGATGGTTCGTCTGTTGTCGAGTTTAACCAGTGATGTTCGTTGTTCCGTTGCATAGCGAACGACGATTCAGGATCCGTGTCGGTGTAATCAGACGACAACATAAATCGACAAGGTAAACAATGCAATTGTGACTTCGTATAACTAAGGATCAACTGTCGTATGAAAGGACAACATGATTTATCCTGACACCGGAAACCGAATACGAGTGGACGAGTATTGGTGTCCGACGAGATTAACATGATAACAAAAATCATCGATACGGTAAAACGGGCATCGAAATAGGAGTGGCAGTGGTTACGAACTACTCGTTCAGCACAGTTTAAGCGCTACGGGTAATCGGTTATATATTTGATACTTACTGTAAGATGAGGCTGACATTCAAACTACACATCAGTGGGGAGAGCACTAGTGGAATGTAGAATTTCAATGTTCTTGCCAACTTATGCTCTGCTCACGCTCACCCCGAAGTGCGACGTATACACGCTGGCGTCGTGTTCACAGTGTCAATCAAGGGGTTGCCAGGTTCTTGGAATGCCATCTCCTCGAAACCGACAAAGTTAGCGTGCGGAAATGATACATGTGATACCATTGAGACCTATAACACTCTTGTGCGGTGAGCGCCCAACCTTCACTTCAAACGCATACGTGATACATTATGAAGCCAAATCTTGATATCGTGTGGCCTCCGATATCGCCTGGCTGACAGTGCATTAATGACACATGCTACGAAAGAGGTGCACCAAGTTGTTTCTAAACGTGTCACATAAGGAGCGTCATACCTCACCGAAACAATGATTTTGGAGGAAAATAGAAGTGCTGCCGGATGAGAGATATCCTGACCGAAGTATACTCTGAAACGGTATTCGTTACCCAAATGAAAGTCCGACGAATTTGGGTAAAGGAGCCCGATCGTTCAGAAAACGATTCAGCCAAAAAGTGCTACCTCTACCGTAGCTTGCCGTTAGTCTCAGATTTGCACAAAGGGTGCTCCCTTCCATCAATGGAGTTTGATACACGTTGGTCATTACTCGAACGTTGGCCTGGACGCTAGGGGCAGCACGCCCTACCCGCTCCGATCTCCAGTTCGCTGTCCGTTTCAATGCTACGTAAGCCTTTCGCTTCGGACCGTACGGACATCATCAAGTTGGTGGACTGAAACTAGGGGTTCACCAAGTCGGGGCGATGTCGACGATTCACGACCCCAGCTTAGAAGCCTCGGTAACCTGACACCTAATTTACATGTTTAGCATTGGAGACACCGACGAAACAGTGGCATACGGATAATATACACATCCTTGCTACGCGATTTGTCAGTGCGCACATATTGTGTGTCCCCAAGCCCAGGCCCATCTGTTCCGACAGCCCACACAGTATGCAGTTATGGCCAACATGGCTTCAGTTTGATCACTACCACCATCATAAACACGCAAGGACTCGTCAGCCCCAATACGTCGTAAGCACGGGTTTTCTGCTAGCGCATGGCCCATCGCACAATTCGACTCTATTGATAGTGTGTCTGTGAATGAGGCACCAGCCGTACAGGCACCCTATGCCCGTGTCAAGCAGTTACCGGTGACAAGGCCAGGCTCAGTGCGAGTGCACCTTACACGGGGCTTCGTCTTGACCGCCACAAGCTTGGACGGCTGGCGACCCTGTCGGAATCTACAGGCAGTAAAAATTTGCAGATTCAAGACAAATGAAAGCTCCGACCGAAGAGGCCATCGCAACAGTTTTCCCCTTATGCGTCACACCAGCTTGGAAGAGGGCCTTACCTCACGTTGGCCTACAGGTTACCAACCCAAGCTCTGACACTTTCATCTCGCTGATGTCGACATTCAATACTTTACTACAACGTAACTGACATGCGCATATATATAAATAGCTGCACGGTTTTTCAGTGTACAGGGGGGCATCACTGCGATATAGCCCACTTGTCTTCGTCTGTCCACGACCGCAATCACGTTTCACCCGGCACTTCGACGAACGCGGGCGGCCCATCGCCCCATCCAGGCGTCTCCCCCAAGTGGACCTCGGGATTCTCAACGTTCGCTGGCGGCGACGGCGGGTGGGCGGGCGGCGTCTCGAGGTTTACCACAAACGCTTCGCCGGCATTCTTTTCTGCATCTCCGGAATCTTTCGCGGCTGCGGTGTGCGGCACACCCGCGGCTGGTTGTTTAGCGCAGAGATCTTGGTCATTGTTGCAGCTGCGGGGAGGGGGGGCGGTTTTGCAGTCGCAGTCGAAGTCCCAGTCGCGGCGGCACCTGCAGAGCAAACCGAATAGTATAATAGCTCCCCACCACGTGCCCGCGTACATGCCGCCGTCTTCTCCTCCCCAAACGATCACACCGGCGGACCAGCCTGCCATCCACAAGAACCCGAGAATGCATTTCAAGATGGTTGCGCAATTTGGGTTACGGCCACTGACATCAAGGCCGAACAGCCCCCAACTGAGCATCGACGCGCCCAAAGAACCGAACAAGCCACCCACCCCGACCGATATGCCGAGGTTGCACCAGCTCGGACCTCCGTGCGAGCACTTCGTAAGCCCGCGCTCGTTGCACTCCCAATAGGAGCAGACGCTGCCACCGCTGAGCTCCTGGATGCACTCGCAGGTTGACACCTCCACCTCTTCGGCGCTTTCGATCACCCCCGTCCAGGCCTCGCAGTATGTTTCGGACGACGGCTCCCTGACGCACGTGTACTTTTCGAACTCTTGGGTACCGTCAGCCTCTGTCTCCACACACCTCCAGGACGAGCAGTAGGCCCCCGTGTCGGATTCTTCCAAGCAGGCGCACCGCGTGGTCTCTTCTTCCTGGTCGTACCAGCAGGTCCGGTAATCTCGCCCTCACCACTGCAGGTGGGCGTCGTGCTAACTTCCGTCTGGGAGCAGGCCCACGCGCTGCAGTATTCGTCGTTGGTGATGGCCGAGCAGTAGCACGTTCCGACCTCGTACTCATCAGTGCCGATCTCGTTTGCTGTCCAAGTCAAGCACGCCGTTGCGTTGCTCCCGGCGACGTAGCAAGTGCTATTCCTGTTGTACGCCGTGCAGCCGTACTGCTCTAGTTCGTCGTCGTACTTCGGGATCCCGCCTAGATATTTCCCGCTGTCCGTGTAGTAGCCGCCTTTGGCCTGTACCTCGCGTCCGCTCAAGGGGTAATCGGGCAGCCATGCCCTAACTCCCATCGTCGGTAGGAAAGCTAGAGCGAGAAGAGTACTTTCCACACCCATGCTGAATATTTTGGGATCCACACACCTCCTGTGAAGAGGAGCGGCAGATGTAAACAGAAGCGGCCAAGAAGGGAACGGAAGGCATGTTAGCGTCTAAAAACAAGATCCGAGAACGAAACACAGGAGTAACGTACGGTACGATACGCACGTATTTATCGATTAGAAGGCATGACCTCGATTTCACATCATTTTGTAGTACCGCACATCTATATGGTGGATACTGTAGTACTATGGCAATCGTCCATTCCTCGACTGCTGTAGGTATTATAACGTCATCGTCGCTTCCACGCAACAGCCTGTGAACATGAGTTATCATCGTCGTGTGGGTGCAGTTATGTAAGCCACACGGGCAACGTCCGTATGACTCCCCTTGGTAATATCAACTGGTCGACCGAGCCCCTTAATCTGGCTCGATGTACAGGCCACAACAGGCGGGGCCGGCAGCTGGACGGGACGAAAATCTGCACATTAAAAAAACGTACTATGTTTCTTTTGAAAAGGGTTAGGACCCCTAACCCAAATACCTGATGTGTAGTTACTGTAGTGTGTCTGTGCCAATCGAAAACACGTACCTCGAACTGTAACGTCGCCATTGTTTGCCACTCAGATGGCCGAAATCAAGGTTGCAACACGACTTATTTGGACGCAAGAGTATCGATATAGAGGGCCCAAAACATCCGTGTGGCTGCTGTAAATAATCATGATACTTCCACTACTACTACTACTACTACTACTACTACTACTACTACTACTACTGCTACTACTACTACTACTACCACCACTACTACTACTACTACTACTACTACCACGACCACTACTACCACTACTACTATTGCTACTACTCCTAGCACAGTTTGGTCAGTCTATAGTGCAAAGTTTTGTGGTGCCGGCTGCCCGCTATACATAGTACATGTGAACTACCTTTGCACAGATATATGGGATTGGCAGTGAAGAGTAGTAGTGCCGGTTGCTGCTACAGTGCCATTATTGTGGGCTGGCCAACACCGGAACTATACAAGTAAGAATACCGGATTGTAATACGATGCGTAACACAAGCAAAAGTTAAGCTTGCACAATTTATTGTGCTCCCCTTCAGCGCTCGGGGCAACATATAACGGCAGTTCTTCGTGTTTAACCTACAGTACCGTATGGTATACAGTTTGGAAACTTTACACAACCCATAGAACAGGCGCGCACATATCTTGCTGCTGCGGTTTATATCATGCGGCGCTTATCATTTCCAGTATATAATCAGTTCTGGTTTCCTCGGGGTGATTACAACGCACCAAGTAGCTCGAGCCCGCTGTTCTATGCTGCTCAAAATGGTATTTTTGTTTAGTAGCGCATCACCTACTGTACTTTATTTAAATCCGGCAACTCTCCAGCATAACGAGCATGCTGTTGCTTGAATCCACGACGTTGCGTCATTGGCAAGGGGGTGGATCGCATGGTCCACGCCTTCCCCGAAACATGTTGGAGTACACTCGGGCGGGAATTCATGTGGATGAACCCCCCGGTCTGGCGAGTATCTCGACTACTATTTTTCACGAACCGGGTGTGAGTTTCTGGCTAAAGCAGTACGTACTTCGAAGAGATATACCAGGAGACATATGTATGTGCAAGAATAACGCTTCACCACGTACTACGAGTACAACAAAAAAAAACTACAACAACGCTATGATAGCATCGTCGCTGTACCGCAGTACCCTTCCTTGTATCTCGTAGCCCACGACCCTCCTCAAATTTTGAGGGCTGTTTATCCGAAGGTTGGTGCAGGAGTCAAGGACTCAACAACAAGAGGGCGTCGTCAGGAACCGGGAATAGTCAAAGAAGGGACCGGCGCCAAAAGTGGAACATGTTATTTCAGATAGTCAGGTAGATGCTGCTTCGTTTGTCGGCATTAACCATTCGAAGACGGAGGGTGGCGGTGAAAATATATATATACAGCGTGCAGTACAGTTGATGTCGCCTTGTTGATCGCCACTTATAGCACTCGAAAGGCAGTACGTAGGTGGGGTCAGCCTCAGCACCAACCACCAAACACGAAGCGTTTTCCTTGCACAATCAGTGAATGCTGTATTTCCTCACAATCGTCGAGCAGGAAAGCCCAACGTCGGTCCATCGCTCAACGGCTGAAAGGGTTGTAGGAAGCTGTGCGTGGGATGGTCAGGAACCCCAAAAGCATGGGGCCTGAAATTTCAAGTACTCCATCAATAGTCGACGATATACGTTCCTTTTTTTCTTTGGGAGTTCGGCGTGTGGTCTGTTGTACTGCAGCCCTTTGTAGTATGATCTATAGACTACTGGTGAAAACAAAACGTCCAATTGGTTTTGAAGTGTTTGCTTGGGTAAACGTACGGGTGGCGAGGCATTAAACCAGCCCAAAGAAACACTACTGTCGGTATCTCTATATATGCCAATGGTCCCTCCCTCGAAGCAGAGTCACAGTAAGTGCGGGTTTACTGCTCCTATGTGGTATGCTTGAGTATGGCAGGAAGACCATAGCCCGTACACTGGCTGGATAAGATGCAGATCGCAGGAAAGAACCTGAGAAGCTACTGTAGTTTCACGTCATGAAACAAAAAAAAGCTCCCCGCGGGGAGCAAAATGCGTGTCGCATTCCTCACACTCGCCATGCAACATCGTACCGAATCATCACCTTTATTTCCTCGGTTCCACGTGTTCGCACCTGTTCGAATGTCTGCGGACCTTGTCGCAGGTTGGCAGGGAGGAGGGTTTCGCTGTTTGTGCTGCACAATAGTTCAGCTATTCGTAGACACCAGCGCTTGTGACCTTTCTATGATGACGATACGTACGAGGGTATATATCGTACGTACGTATCCTCTGTTCGTTCTCTGATTTTGTGGCGTGTTGGGTGTATCCCCTCGTGAAAAAAAAAACAAACGTTTCAATTATTATTCGAATCTTTACTGATTGATACGATATCGCGCGGTACCAGTACGTAAAATATTTCAGTGATAAAAATACGAAACAAACAACATATTTACGACGTATCTTGGATGTTCTCTCTTGCTTTAGCCTCGTGTACCCTATATAAACGTCGTGATCATGTTTTTTGGCGTCAGGAACGCAGTCATTGTTATCACTGTGCTGTATTTATATAATAAAATACAGTGGTTGGATCATCCTCTCGTCGGTTTCCACCCAAACGTAAACGAAGAACGGTGCGCATGTCAATGTGCTGTAGTCTATGCCTGTATCAATGAATAGTGTCAGGAGCTCGTATTGTCTCGGCTCTGCATGCGTTTGCCCTACCATGCCGGACCGCTTCGCGGACTGTCGGCGTGTTTGAAGGCTTCCATCTGATAGATTATTTAGGCATACCTTGGACGTATTCTACGGTAGCCTGCATGCAGGTGCACCGTTGCTTTTTTTGAGGGTGGACACCTGAGAAGCTCTATCACTCACCAAAAAACGGATGTACGTAGGAGGAAAATGAAAGCGCTACGACCCCGATCAACAATCCCATGTTCCTGACAATGAGAGTTCGACGATGAAATGTTAAGAAGGCTCAGATACTTTTTCAGCCATAAAGTGCGATGAATACTCCTATCGTAGCACGTGCTACTGATACAGCAAACAGCAAAGCTACCAGTCCAGACTGAGATCAACAGTACAGCAGCGGCTACACGTACGATATTCAAGAGGAAAAGAGCCTTCACAGCGGAAATTTTGTCGCGAAACGAAGCACAGGTATCGGGTATCCGTGCCACAGAACAGTCTTAGCAAACACGAAATCATACTGGTTTACTCGTGTATCAAATACCTTGTAAATTGTACCATGTAGGCATGTACGTGTGACAAAAACATACATCCCGGCCTCCTAATCTCTCGTGACACCGAGGTGTAACACTGACGACATGGCGCATATTCGCTTTTGTTTAAAGGCTACAAATACAGGTCTGTTTGTTTTTTTAACTTGTGAGATATTTACCGTGGCTGCATCATTCATCGTATCAGTAAGCTGACATAAAGTGAGTGAAAACAAAATCAAGGTTCAATGGATACATCGAAAATACGTAGAAAATATATATACTTGTCTTCAGCAATGAGGGCGCAAATGATGGTCGTGGCGTATCTCTGCGTGCCTGGTGCTTCATGACACAACCATATATATTGTTGTGGCTACCGGCATCCGGTGCAGCGAAGAGCAGGAAACGGAACCATTACAAGTGCTCATATTCACATGATTCTACAGGACCCCGCATTGGTATACTTATCGAGATTCCGGTATACCGGTACAAATATGCATAGACGAATTCACGGTTCTCTTTTTCAAACAAGATGCCGTACCTCGCCCTACTTGTCTTTGATTCTGGGAATTGGCGAGGACCCTGGTATTACTCTCGCCTCGTCCACACTTTGTAGGTGAATTGTTTGGGAGGGGCGAAAATGTTGACGACGACGAGCGCACCGTGTTTCTTCAAAGCCTCGACGACCGCTTGCGCTGCTGGTGCACCTTCGGTCCTAACCTGGAGCACCCTTTGCTGCGCAGGCCCCGATAGTCGCGATGTGGGCTTGCATACATACATGAGGAGACATAGAACAATGTACCACAACATTATACGTACTGGATAGAGAGGGATTAACGACACCATGTATGGTTTCGAACAACTTACAATGTCAATACGCGTAGTTTTTTACGACTACCTCGTGCAGGGGGCGAAGGGCCCCGGTCACATGTGGGCCGACATATTTCCAGAACGAAGCCCACCATCGCGCGCACTGACGAGGCTTATGCAGCACATGTTTTCCGCATGTGGTGGTAGACCCAGCTTATGTTTGTCGTTGACGGACGGGACAATCGTTGCATTCGATGTGTGCCTCACAGGGTACCTACTCCGTTGGCACAAAGAGAATGGCGCACTTCCAGATCACGCTCTACCGGGTGGAGAGTAACTGAGCTGTGAGTTCTAAAGTGTGTTTTTTAGGGAGCTCTGCAGTCACAAATCACGCCTATAAGCTTCGCTCGAACCGGACAACACTTCCTCGTTGCGTTGTTGGAGCTGGCAGGGATCATGGTTCCACGTCGAACACGCGATCCCTTTAAATTTTTGTTTGATGAAATGATTGGCCTTCGGCTGGGATGGTTATACTCTCTGTTCGAATTACAGTCGACATTGCCATGGACCCCGACAACCGTGGTAGCCTCGATGGGAAATACCCACTTGGCCCTATGCATCAATAAAATGTATCGTACGATACGGGTCGCTCCTGTATTTTGAAGGCTCTTAACTGAAGCAGCTCAATAACCTCTCCCAAACCCTAATCTTGGAAAAAGTGAAGGTAAAACTCGACGAAACAACGCCATGCCCTACATGCAGGTATGGAACTTTATTGGCAAACATAAAGGACGAGAGGTGCAGTACTTTGTGAGGCGACAACCCCCGTAACCCACGAGCTTGTTTGGGCAGACGTGCTTCACCCGTGTCAACCATTCATATTATTCTAGTCGTTGCCTCGCTGACACTACAATCGAAAGCGATCTTCTCCACCTCTTCCAAGTCACAAGGGGGTGCGTGTTCGACTTCGTCGGCACGACAAATCACCGCTAAAAATCCAGCTGAAGATGCAATTAATCAGCAAGCCCGCCGATACTCTTTCGTTTCACGTGCCTCTCGCTCGCACGCGAAAAACACCCGTCTCCTTCTCGGATATCTTCAGCGCTCAAAATATCCTAGCGATTGCAATATTCAGGACCACGTCCATTGCCGACTCCTGAAGGGCAGACTGCACGCCATTGTGGCCTAGGGCTTCAGCGACGGATTCAATGGGAGCAACAACCCTCGATGTCAAAAATATTTTAAGCCGTTTGTGCATGTTAATGAGACTACTGTGCTTATTCCCGTGCATCATCGCGGCTTCGTTCAACATATTGAGGACTCTATAGCCGTTGAGTCTTTCCACTCTGCCCTTTTCAATGAGCAGTTTGCGGTGGAGGTTGACGATGACCGCGACGGGCGGATTAGAGGTCTGCTGCAACCGGTCGAACGCGTTAGACACCCGTTTGCAGCCGTCTTGTCTTCATGCTGATCGTAATATCGTATGGAATTAGACTCAGCTTCGACAGCTCGGGGGTTCACCGGGCAAGGATAAATTGAGCAGTGCGCATAGAGAACCATCGGTTCATTGCTGCCATTTTTGCTCGGACACCGTTCAACCTCGCCTCTTGAGATAGCAATTTCACATTGAACTGCGGAAAGAACATGGCTCTTGCTCAGTACACCCCCCCCCCCCCCCCTTCGTCTCCCGCCTCAAGACTCTCGAACTTGCTAAGGATTCTAGTCATGTATTCACGTTGGTCCCACCGCCGCAGTGCTGAATGAAACATCCAAAGTAACGAACAAAGCCCCACGGTAACTGTCCACTATCATTAATGCGCATATTTCAAAAGGGTATCGGTTATACAGTTGAAGTGGACCTTCTCTGCGTCAAATGCCCAAATGCGTATGCGCCATTACGGAAGCCCAAATTGCCGGAGAGTGCCTCTTGTACGGTTGAAGACGAGCTGTTCTGCGCGATACCCTTTGCTCAATATGCGCCATGACCATGGTGCAGAGATCCCAAGGCTCATAACACAAACAACCGACGTCGACGGTCTCTACGTATTACACCCGGGTAAATAGGCGCCATAACCAAGAGACGTATTGCCCTACAGGGTGTTACTCCCGCGTCTCAAGTCGAGCTTTTCTGGTGGGTAGAACGCCCGAGAAACACGCGCAACGACCAAGGGGCAGTATTCGCAGGGTCGTCGCTTATACCTCTGAGGTCGATGTTTTCCCCGTAACACGCTAGACTTGACGTGCGTCAAGACCAAGGCACATAGTTCCCTAGGGCATCGTCCACATTGACCATATAGACCGTTTCTGTGTAAAACACCCGAGGGAATATGCGCCATGAGCAAGGTGCATTTTTCCTCGAAGATAAGTCGCTCCTACAACTGAAGAATAACGTTTCAGCATAAAAACCATAAATTAATATGCTCCATAACCATGGCAAATAGTTCCCTAGGGTATCACGTGTGCGGCTGGCGCGTCAAACACATCTGAGTAAAACACCAAAGATAATGTGCACCGTGACTAAGGCGCGTACTACCCCAAGGCGTTACTCGTACGGCTGAAGTCGTCCTTCTCTGCGTAAAACGCCAGACTAAGTAGATCCCACTCGACCAAGGGGCATATCGCACAGACGCAGTCGCTTATACTGCTGAAGTCGATAGTTCCCGCGTAAAACCCTCAACTAAATATGCGCCATCACCACGGCGCTTATTTGCTATGGGAAACGACCCAGACCGACGACGTAGACCATCTCTGTGTAGAAATCCTTGAGCGAAACTGCGCTAATGACCAAGTGCCCATTTTGGCCGAAGAATGCCGCTTATGACGCTGGCCTCGAGCTTCTCTGCGTAAAACCCCCTACTGAAGACGCGCCACGACCGTTGAGCGTTGTTTAAGGGTACCACTCACAGGACTGACGTCAACCAATCTCTGGGTAATACTCCCGCGTGAATATGTGCCATGAGTAAGGCGCGATAGTTCGGTGAGTATCACCAACACGGGCGGCCTCGACTTTCTCTGCGTGAAACATACGAGTACGTTTCGACCATGACCCTTTCGCCCCAGTGTATCGGTCATGCCGCTAAAGTCCACTTCATCCCTGTAAAACACGAGAGCAAGTTTGCACATCATGGCCAAGGGGCACATTGCCCTAGTATGTCGCCCATACATAAAATTCGACCTTCACTGCTTAACCGCGTAATAACACACGAGCAACAAGGCCTATGTTATGGGCGAGTGTTTCCCTACGGTGTGGTTCACACGGCTGGAGTCGACCTTCCCTGGCCTAACCATCGGGAAATATGCATCCACTCTCATCAAGGTGCATATCATCTTAGAGTATCGTCCGCATCTTACTACCTGTAACCCTCCTCAGCGTCTTCCATCCTGTCGGGAGCAGCTTCATGTGCATCTATACTAGGCAAACCGAGAAAATTAATAGTAGAGCATGCGTAAATCAGTCGCGAGCGATGCTGTTACAGCATCTTCACGAGTCTCAACATGGATCACCCACAAACATCTCCATTTAAGAACAAAGTCAATGCTTGTTACGAAGATATCCGAACATATCATATGGACTGCTTTGGTTAGTTTGGGGGTGCTAACAATAGGCTAAGTGCCCCCCCCCCCTCCTCCCCTTTCAAAATAACATAACCACACATTCGACGCCCTACGAGTTGTGTTAGTAGTACGCAACCGCGTGCAAGACATATATCGGGAGTGCGTTATCAACATCGAGAGATTGCGACCAGAAACTGGGTAACTGTTAAACGACAGGGTACCGCGAGCGGTTGTATCCTTAGGCTCCGGCTTATAAACCGGTACAGTTAGTCTGTCCGTAACCAAGTGGAAGGCGTGGTTTTCTGTGATGAAGGTGTAGCGTGGACGACTTCATCCATTATAACCTTCGCAGAGTTGCAGAGTATAACATATCTAGTAGAGACACACTCTCGCTCGTGTTTCCCTTTAACTGGTACACCCTAACGGAGGGGTGGTGGTGCCTCGTGTAACGAAGGTGCTACTCGGCGATGGCTATCGATAATGATCGACTAGCACCGGGTGCTGTCCCAAACTAGTTGGATGGCTGACTCATTGGAGTCCTGGTTTCATTCGGGCTCGACAAAGTAACATATACCTATTTTCCTCCTGTGTACTCCCGCTGCAAAGAACAAGTACAAAGTCATGGCTACTCAAGGTAAACTGTTCACTTCGACGTGCTTCTGCATTACGAAGGGGAACGATGCGGCGAGTCTATTAAACATTAGGATTATGATAGAACGAGTAGTGTTGTATGTCGGCTGTGAACTCGACCAAATGAACTTATATTCCTAGAAACACGTGCGGTGTACGGTAGGGACGCGTGCTACGGTAGAGGTAGCACTTTCTGGCTGAATCGTTTTCTGAACGATCGGGCTCCTTAACCCAAATTCGTCGGACTTTCATTCTTGTGACGAAATATGTTTCAGAAATACTTCCGTCATGAGATTTATCATCCGGCAGCACTTTCTTTTTCCTCCAAAATCATTTTTTTCGGTGAGGTATGACGCTCCTTAAGTGAGGAGCTCAGACAAAACATGGTGCACCTCTATCGTAGCATGCGTCTAGAGGCACATTATGCTCAGGGGACTTCTTGGCAACGAACGAGCTGGTTTGAATAGTACCTGAAGTTGTGCCGGCGAATGCGGTAGCGAGGGCTGTCGACCATGAGGTCGCGTTACGCCACAGCAACCACAGCAGCGTCACCGGGCATCTGCCAGCAGACTGGAAGACGGTCGGGGTAGACGTAAGATGACAATTGTTCTCAGTGTTACAAAACTCAACCGAGACACCTAATCCCGAACCTAAGAATCTCTCGAGTGGCGGCAATCGTGACACACAAGGTCCGGATATACAATTCGTATTATAAGGAAGAGCATAACACAGAAAGGAAAAGAGGGTTAAAGAGAGAAACACTGACCTGTGCATACCGCACTCGAACCCTTGTGCGACTTACCGATACCCAACTTTCTTGACGAAACATGTGCCCCACTGAGAAAAAAGCGTTTCCGGTCGAGAGGATAAAGACGACCGAAGCCGGCGTTTCGCACACCTTCCGCGATGTGCGACCAACCAAACGAAGATAAAAGCTCGACTAGACCCTTACTTCGCGACCGTGTACGTAGTCAACTACATTACTCACAAGGCAGGGTACAGCACGCAGCGGACGATCTGACAGTTACAATCGAATCACATTCATCAGCCTCAGATGACGTGCGTTTCGTCAGACCCGAGGGTGGAGGGGATGAGTCCTATTTTATCTCCCATGTAGAGCAAACACTGGGACACCAAAATAGACGTGTTGGGTTCTGAAATCCACTTTGCACACACTAAGAATTCCGTTTCCGTGTGAAAAGGCTGACTCGATAAAGCGGGTGCTGTGCGATCTGTGGCCCAAGAGATGGGACAAGGAAGGGAATATCTCAGTATGGCTGGTAAGTTTTCGAACTTCACGTGCGTAGTGAGGGGGGGCAGGTATTACCCGGAAAGGGGGCTGTTGCGGCTGACCATTTTGCACGAATAATCACGTAGAAATAGATGAGAACCATACGGTAACACTCGGTTGAGCGCATCGCGCTGACCTCTCGTCCTAGAAGTGGGCGATAGATGACGAGGTACTACTAAAGGGAGAGGCACTCGGCCCCCCGCTGTAGACGACGATGAACCCCACCTTCCAGACACCACTACCTATCTGTGACGCCGGCTTGGAGGCGGCGGGTGGCTCTTGGTTTGAGAGGCAGTTACGTTGGAGATAGGGCTCGCCGCAAGAACGGACTTTGGAAAATAAACGAAACGCTGACCGTCGGCTGAACTCTACCATCACCATCGACCTGCTAGATTAATCGGGGATGGTTGTCACGGCGTCGGTCGTGCTCAAATCGGTAGGAGACAGTCCTAAGGCGGAAGCGAAGCCGATACTGATGCACTGCGATACCATATCGGCAGTATCGCTGATTTTTCGATGCGGTGGAGCTAGAGACAAAAGGGGTTTCAACTCGTGATGATGCTCGGGCGGCTTGAACTCAAAAGGGGCGGGTCCCCACCGCAAATCACTTTCGCTTAGAAGACTTTCGCGGAATGGATCTTGCGTTGGCGCAGGATCGTTTTGGCAGATACACTCAGAGATTTAGTGAACCCCAACGACGACTGGATCTAGCACATGCTCGGGTCGGAGGGTTCGGGGAATTTCGATATGGATAGTCCCTACACAGAATGTTTACGTGCTTAGCAAGAACGACAACCTACGGTGGAACCTCATGATAAACAGTACAAAGCCCCGTTAACTTTCACGATTGTTTTGCCTTTTCCTCGACACCTATAGTGTATGTATGTTAACGGCATAATTCTCCTCGCACAAAGCACAGCATGTCGACTCGCGTACTGAATGTATGTGTAGGTCGCACGCTCAATATTCAGCATGCATCATGTTTGCTCGCCGGATCCGATAGGATCAGGGATTCGAAAGTAGAGTAGATAAGGCTGACGCCACGCGTTTGGTGGAGGCCCTACTCGTACAAGGCTCGGTGGGCAAGTCATACCCTAAACAGAAACTTGGAAATGCACAGGGGGGAGGGGCATGACTGGCTCCCGATAAGGCCCGGACGGAACGCTCTCATTCCTAGGTCTTGTCGTCTTGTGCATAACAATCAGTAGCCCACTGTGTGAGTCTAACTAGCAGCGGTACACTCTATCCAAAACATGTTCGCAAACCGTGAACTGCCTACTGTAGGTCGCATTGCACGACCACGGGGGTGAGCAAGCGGGTAGACAGGGATCACGGCATGACTAACAAAACATGACTAGCGAGACTGCCGCTGACGTGGGCTATACCATCGCACGTGCGACGGGTAGTCGCAAGTACGGAATACGGAGGGTATGTCATGTGGCTTGGACTTGCAGCGTCATATCTCCTTTTTATGTGCGGGGCATCGGAGCTGTGGGTATACGAAAACGGACAGGACCACCCCGAACTGTGTTTGACGCGCGGAACTGCCTTGCTTTCTTCCAGGGAGAACTGTTTGTTGCGTTCGACAGCAGATCGACTGTGTAACGGTAGTTGGTGCGCTGCAGGTAAATTTCATGGCGACGAAGAGTGACGAATTGAAAGCAGGGTGCACCCTCACATGCACGCATCTCTTGACAGAGAGAGAGAGACAGTTGGAGCGCAGGTTGGGGCATTCGAAGTCGTGCTGGGTCTGCTCGACGTACACCCCCATCTACCACAAGGGGTGCCGTTGTGACGGTCGGGGGCACGTCGCTTCGTTGGAAAGTGTCACTATAACGAAAGAAATCGAAGCGTTGAGGTATTACCTTTAGCATCGGAAGGACGTTTCAGTTGTCAGGCGGTTATTATGGTAACGGTGTCAGATAGTTCCGGAACATGGAGTGGGGCGATCAGAGTAATTAATTGCCTCACTCATTAAACATCGGGGGCTTTGAATAGGAGCTGGAAGGCGGAACAAGAACGCAGCATTCCACGGTGTTGGCCATTCTAACGATGCTAGGATTATATGTTAGATTTAGCACGGTAGGATGGTAGTAGTGTACATGCGAAAAAACAATCCGGAATTCCGTAACCATAACAAAAAAACGGGAGCCACGAAAAATTAACTTGCCGTAATAAACGATGACTATTATAGTGGTACCCTGAACCAAGCAAGACCCGGCCGGTATAACGGACGAAAATGAAGCAGTACTGTTACCCTGTACGATGGCCGTATTAACACTGCTGTAGTACCACCTTAAATGACAAGGGCACCACCGACAGGAGCGAAGGCGCCCACGCACGTACGCAAACCGAACCATTCGCCCACTCGCCCATCCACCCATCCACCGATCAATACATCCACCCACCAACCAACCCAACGACCACGTGCTACAGCAGTATAAACACCTAAAAAAGAAAAATATCGCAGACAACGGGATGGAAAACGAACACACATCATGGATGCAGTAAAAGAGGGGTGGACGAAGGGTGATAGTAGATCTTTAGAATGGGGGTTTTGTCTTGGTAGTAGTATGTTGGCCCTCAGACCGAACCCTAACCCTAACCCGAACCCTATACCAGTGGTCAGTGGTCAGTGCTTGCTTGGCCAATCAGAGTGCCTAATTAGCTACCTTAGCAAGATCCACTAACAGTGTTTGTCCACTACTGCAGTAAAAAAGCAGAGTCACGTTGTTTGTACTCTCCCGTTGTCAAAAAATGACAAAGCCGTCGGAGTTCGTAGTTCGTAGTACATGCAGTACATGTCAAAAGCCTTTTGCAGTACACGTCAAAAGCAGACACAAGTTGACTGAACATCTTGGTTGGGACGAAGCCGGATAACACGTATATTACGAGGCAACACGGAAAAACTGCTCGTATACTAATCATGTAAGGCTGCTCGGCAATACGAACTTAGATGATGTCGTGTTGCTACACGGATGGAAACAAATGTTTGGTATTCTTTTCAATTATTGCTCCTCGGTAGTAGTGGGGATGATGATGTCCTCTTGGATCTTTAAAGCCTATGCCAGTTTTACTCTACAGTAGTATCCTCAGTGGGGCACCGGCTCTCTCCCGCACGCCACCCGACCACATGCATGTACCCACGCTACCACCGAGCCACCGCACGCTCCACACAGCGCCCCTCGGTGATGTCGGCGAAAGGAACGAGTGCCGATGCGCTCGCTCGTCTCAACACTCACTGCCAGGATCCCTCAACACTATGGCTTGACAGTTGTACTTCTGCCAGCCCCGGCACCGACTCTATACCCCACAACCTCTAATACACCTCCCTCATATATCTCCAGGTAACCACAACCCACCCACCCACCCACCCACCATCTCGCTCGAGGTTTGTGTTGAGTGAGCACCGAAGGGTGCCTTCGTTCTGTAAGCTTTCGTGTTCTACGGGAGGGCAACATGAAGTTTGCAAACGTTTACGTATTTGCGTGCTTGGAGAGGGTCCGGAACGACTACGAATACCACTCTACATTTTCTCTTTTAATCTGAGAGACCCCGGTCGCTAAAATTACGACAATTTTCTGCCTGAAGACGCATTTGATCCGTTCAGTGGGCTCCGGATAATGGGCTCTCCGCCGTCGTGGCGGAATTGGCGTCTGTAATCCGTCGTAATTGAAAAAAATAAAAAGCAAGGGTCTTCTTACTGCTTATTGCCAACCTTATGACTAACGGTTGCTCTGCCCGCCCCGTCCGACTCAATACCCCACGCCTTAACGGTTACCTCCCTCGTTTACGTCTACAAAAAAAAACTCTCGTCGTATGTGTTTTGCGTAGATTGTGCGACAAAAGGGTGGTTTCGTGCTTTTAAGCTTCAGCGTTCTTCGGGACGCCCACATTTTCTTCTTTCAAAACGATTACTCCCATGTGCAAGCTTGGAGAGAGTCCGGGATTGCTAATGTATTGCCACTCTGCATTACCGCTCAAATACTCAAGACCGACCGCTATCTTTACTTTGCATTTAGTTGCTGCTTGATGGCCCATTGATCAGATATTCCAAATTATGGGCCTCCGTAATTATGGCGGGACGACCGTCTCCAACATCCGTCGTACCGTTAATACTCTAGGGTCACCTTTTGACTGACTGTCAGCATCTGTCAACCGCGTGACTCACAGCTTCTCTGACTTCCCCCTCCGACCGTGCACCCCATACCGTATTTTTTAACTATCTCGATTACCGTCAGATAACGGTGACGCATCCACCACATTGCTCGCGCTGTTTGTTGAGTGCGCGCCGATCTGTGGCTTCATACGAGGAAGTTTGGTATTTTTCAAGACCATGGCGTCAACCTTGCAAATGGCTTAGCATGTGCCTGCTTGGAGAGGGTCCGCAGCTACTACTACAAATATTGCTACGCCTTCCCCCTAAACACCACTGCTTGGGAGAGGGTCCGCAACTACTACTACAACTACTGCTACGCGTTCCCCCTATAAACCATTCAGACCGATCACTAACTACTTTATATCTCTGCATGAGACACTGATATAATACTTCCAAATCATGGTCCCGTCGCTATTGGGGCGGAGGACACCAAGTGCTGGGTCCCTTCGCTATTGGGGCGGAGAGGTCGACCCTACACGAATTAATACACACACACAAGAACGAAAAGATGACACAAGAAATGTTCTATAGAATCCAGGAAAGCCGCTAAACGTACACGAACGCCTGCAGCAATTGATGATTGGTGGAAACAATAAGTGCCTAATCTACAAGAAACGCTGCTCTGCCTACGAACTGGTGGGCAGCGGACAAACGAGACTACATTGAGCGAACACCTTCACAGCACGACGGGAAAGGTAGGCATGCTCCTGCGGATTACTGCAAAGAAATACCGCATCGTGGGATAGGCCGCCCCTTGCGAAGGTTGGCGGCTCAGACTGCGGTTTGCGCAATCTCCGGTAGTTAAAGCCTTCGTCCGACTACTTGCTGAGAAGGGCGAAGTCGGTGCCAAGGGGTCCGTCCACACGGTAGTCCTCGACGGTTCCACGGAACGCTTCATCGCCGTGCATAACCGCACGACCGTTTACGTCCAGCACCGGGCGGGCCGTTTCTCCCAGCAGCCCAGACAGTGACTCGTTCTCGAGGGACAATCCGTCCACTCCTAAGTTCATCTGCCAGAAGTCCATGTCGGGCAAGACACGGCCATCCCAGTCCGTCTCTCCGTTGCCTTGGTAGTTGGTGCCGACGATGAGGCGCACGGTGCTCGAGGCCGTCATGATTTTGAACACGGAGTGGACGGACTGCACCTCCGCGAGGTCGTGCTGGTCGATGTATTGCGCGCACCAGTCGGGCGCCGCCATGGACCCGGATCGTAGGATCCACTCTTCGAACGTTTCGCCTATGGTCAGCTCGCGTAGGAACGTGTTCCCCGTCGACAGCTGGCGCTTGCCCTGCAGCATCTCTTCGTACATGCGGGCCCAAATCTTGTCCCCGCCGAACTGCCTGCACTCCACTGGGAGGTTTGACGCCGACACAACGATGTCATCGGCTGCGCTTTCATGCTTGACGGGGCGAAGGAAGCCGTTCTCCTCCTCACCGTCCACGAGGCCGCGCAGACCGCCGTTGGCCAGGCAGGGCGAAACCCCCTCGGGGCAGCCGGCTGTGTCGACGGTGTACGGGTTCTCCACCTCGATGACGAGGGAGTGTTCCGGTGACAGGACGCTGACACCGGTGATAAGCTGGCGGTTTGGGAAGTCATCGGGAAGAGGAGCGGTCACACGGACGTTAATGTGGAGACCGGCGGCATCGTCCTTGACAATGCAGTACCAGCCGCCATCGACCCCAGACCAGTCGAACATCTGCCCGCTAAGGCCCTGCATGTGCGGGTCGCCGCACATGTTTTCCCCGAAGTCGCAGTCTGATGGCGTCCGTTGGCACGTTGGGGGGTATCACAAATGGGTGTTTAGTGAGTGCTGGACACGAACGTATTGTTTATCATTGTGGGGCACGCTGCTGTAGTCGGGCATCTGTGCATTTAATGAACAAACGAAAACATGTTTCGTCATTTTGGCTGTATTTAGCTGAAGACGGGTGTACATGACGCAAGTAAAAGGCTAGCCACTCAAGTACCCACAGTGTCGATTTCGACACGAAGAAACAACATTCGTCCTAGATATTGCGTTCGGTTCGGTGGGTATCGTGGCGAACGTTACAAGGCGATGCCTGTTCAATTAATGTATGAGTACCTGGGGATTCGTACCAATATGAGTGAACAACTTGCAGACCCAAATGTTGGTATCTTTCTGCGCATGTACAGGCAGTCGAATTTACCGTGCCAAAGAAGGAGTTTATATGCAATACCCGTGGTGTATCTATGTGATGGATTTTTCCGACCGGATAATTCGCTTGATCAACATCCATGACCCCGGTTGAGGTTCTCACCGCAAGCGCTATGCTTGCATCATCGGGGGATGCATCAAGGAAATTGAAATGGTAGGCTCGTTTAGGTTACACCAAAAAAGAGCAAGACTTTGTGGAGGGCATTGGTGTAGGTCAACCACAAAATCGTCTACTATGTGCAATGTATATGCTGCGCAGTAGATGCACACTGCATTTACGTCACAACAGTGCCAAATAGTCAACTACAACGGAACGTTGACCATATTTATTAGCATAAACTGATCCGAATTCAAGCTATATACTCTAGCGTGGTGCTGTCACACTGTGTGTAGTTTTGCTGTGGTGCATATACCAGCTGGCGTTCTTCCAAGACAACGAGCTTATGTGGGTCTCACCCTATAGCTGTTGTTCTGTCGTCGAACGTGTGATTTTTTTTTGCAAGAAAACTTCATGGAAATAGACAAGCGATGTAAGTGACGCGCCCTTCACGCCGTAACAGCGACATCGAGTGCAGGGAGGGGGCGGGGACGACACCTGGGGCGACCACGTGTGCAGAACGCCGGTGATGATATATTTCCATACGAGTTTGATGCGCTTGAATGCACGCGGGATGGTATAATAACTACGAACCTAACAGCAGAACGCTCAACCTTTCTCTAACTTGTTTTGTTTCGTCGGTTGGCCATGAGTATGTTTTCAAGACTACCGGTATGTAACTGCAATCGGTACTCACTTCTCTTGCAGAGCCGTTTCGCCGTATACGGGCCGGGAGTCGGGTCGCATTCAAGGCCATCGGCGCAGTCATCATTACCTTGGCATCCTGTGACAAGAGAGATCGTGAATAAAACATTATTCAGTAGCCGAGACACAGACGCAAGGGTGAACGCGTTACATTGAAGGAGAAAACACCAGTTACCGCGTGCGCAAACGTGTAATGATCCAAGGCTGTCCGTGGTGGAGTTACCTGTGGGTCAGGTAAGTGACTATTGCAGTGGCATCACGCAACAAGTCGAGAGCACCAGCCGAATTAATTTGGCATTTTATATACCGTCCGTAGCGATCGTTCTGCTGCTGACTGTGATCAACCGGTCCTGCGTGCATACCAAGTGTGAAATGACGTCTATTTTCAGGCACAGTCCGTGCATGCTACACATACACAGCTACGACCAAACGCGTGAACGCTTTGAAAGCGGGTAAATTTTGTATTCTGCGGAACAAACTACAGAACAAACCCGAGCATGATTCTCACCGCAAAAGTTGTTCTTGCAAGTGGGGGTTGGGCTGCTGCCGGTACGTTCGCAAGTACATATCTTGCCGGATTCGCCAATGTCGCAGTCGTCACCTGGGTCTTTGTCAACGCAATCGTTTTGTGCTGTTCGTCGAAGAAGTGCGGCGAGGCAGCGGGGGGGGGGACGGGGCGGCGTTTTTTGTTATGGCGTCGTTTCCCCATATGGTATCAAGCTGCCAAATAGTGCCCCCACCCACCAGTCCAGATGTTATGTGCAGCATCTCCCACGGTACCTTTCGGACCATCAACATTAACCATAATGGCAGGCCCAAGCCGAGAATCTTGTCGCATACATGCCTCAATGCGCACATACATCAGTTAACCGCGTTACGAGGAAAGCATAGCGTTCGGACTCTTTCTACCTACCGTGGGGACGTGAATGGCTTCGTACTTGGCCACAGCAAGAGACGGGTCATGTTGTGAATACATACCTCTATGCAAGAACATGTACGGTAATTATTGGTGTTGCCCCGCTATAGGGGTTATTTCGATCCGGGATCCTCCACACGTACCGAAATCACCGCTGCCCAACATTCGTACCGTGCGTAGTTCTCACTGTTTCTCACAACAGGGCACTGAAAAGTGAAGGTCCGCGTATAGACGTAGTAGTCGGTGAAGCTACAATAGTGGCCGGAAGGCCAAAACAGCAACATAGAGCAGCACTCACCACCAGCTGTGTGGACGAAAAGCGCCAGGAAAAGTGCAGACGCGATGCAGGGAGCGTGGTGGAGGCGCATGGTAGATCGGTTGTGCTTCAAACCTGCGCGTGTAGGACAAATAAACGAAAACAAAACATTTGTGTATACATCCTTTATGCAACCATAGCCTACCACGTGTATACCGTGTATGAGATTCGAAGAGGTGCCGCTTCTACTTTTTCCACACCGACACCATCAGCCGAAGTTGCGCAGACAATAATCTCGATCTTCTGTCTTTTAGGACCTGATGCTGAATTTGCTATGATACTATGAGCATGATACATTCCACAGATAAAATATTACTGTTGGTTCAATTCGTTGAATCGCTCTTTCATACACAAGCACATGAACACAACGGGGTACGCCCCTCGTTCGTCAATCTTGCCTGGCCAAATATACACTTTGCAACGACGTACGTAGTAGCCGAGTGTCTTGTAGAATCTTCCAGGGTTCGGATTGTTCGCTTTTTTCAGGCTAGGAAGCAATTTCTAGTGGGATCAAGCTACAGGCGTCGGCTCAACCCAACCGCAACGTCGACCATCAAGCCTTGTTAGCCAAACCCTGATACGAACGCAGACCCAAGCGGTCGCAAATCCTTGCAAGAAACGATGCTGCGCCGCTTCCGTATTCGAGTTTGTGATTTCGAACCCTCCGACGACATATTTTGCCTTCACACTGTTGGGGATTGCCGTAACACAGAAACCCCCCCCCCCCCCCTTGATGGGTAATAGCAGTGCTTTTGCCCCTCTGATCCCAGCATGGCTCCGTAAGCGGCAGCCGTCACAACGAGCATGCCCTACAAGTAGAACATATAGGTTGTGGTGTCATTTATATCAAAGGCTCTTACTCGTGACAGGAACCGAGCGACCGAAACACGCGAGTGTCCAGCCAGTGGGGGGGGGGGGGTGAGGGTGATGATGACGATGCTCTCACACTATTCATGAGTCTTTTCACCTGAAATATGGCCAGTGGAAACATAAAGGCTGAAAACTGAACGACTTTATACTATGTGGTGTTGTCCGTTCACGGTTGTGTGCGGGGTTACCGAGCCACACCGCACATCCGAACCACGAACCGAGGCGCTCGACTCGCGCACAAAAAAACTAAGACAAAGCTATGCATTTTGCTACTCTGCGAGTTGGGTGCGCTTCGTTTTCTGATCGGTCCTAACTGAGTGTCCCCGCACGGCGTGAGGTCAAGTCAGCTACGCACTGCACCGTAGGAAACGGGACACCAATCGCGCGCATTGCATGGCTCCGTTCAACACATTATGCGACTGTCATGGTATACATTGCGATAAGGGCGAATCACCCATATGACGTGCAGCTATTCATAGGTCAAAATAGTTGGTGACAATATCGGTTGTAGGGTTACCTCGTAGACTGCAGTGTATGATCCTTCCACGTACAAACTGAAAAAGTACCTTGATGTCTGTTTTTACGTTGTAAGTTCCGAGACTGCTCAATCCATTCCGGGATATTATTTGGCATGTTGCATGTGCGACTTCGATCCGTTGAAAGTCCAATGAAGCCCGTTGTTAAAGTACGACGTCGTGAACAGCAGTAGTTTAGTCGCTTCCCTGGAGAACATACCGCCTCCTTACCAACGCCCGACAAACCAACAAGCGATAAAAAAACAAATTATAGCCATCTGGCCATGATCGAGCCATCCAGCCATAATCGTGCCTACTTTAGTTGTCGTTGGTACACACGCACTGGCTGCACTACCCACACGGCGATTGGGTCTGCTTAGGTATTTTATCGGTTGCATCGTATCCCATACCTAGCCCCACTCTTGCTTCCACGTCCGTCATGGAAACCCTGGTACAAGAATCCGCATTTTGCTCTCGGCATGGAGTCAGAGGTCTATTTGCGAGCGATTTTTGTTTTTTCATATCACAAGCATTTTGTATACGTACAACACAGCCCCAACGAAGTAAACCTGTGGCAACCAAACAAGACGTCCTCTTTTACTTTTATATAGCGTACTACTTCGGGAGATTTGGTGTGGGAGATCATACCTGGTAAGTACAGCAAGGGTCAATAGGAGAATTAGTTATTGTCCACGCATATTGTACTCTACTGTAGTTCGCCCACCCCCTCCTTCTTCTGGTCGTTTGCCCTTTGCGCAGTGTTTTTCGTTACTGTTAACCAACCTCTCTTTGGATGAAAAGGCAGAAGGAACGACGCCGCGACGAGCAGCGCTGTGCTATCGTGGAACCGCATACAAAACAACTACGAGCTACACGTAGGACTCGGGCAAGGCTTAAACGAAGACCCCTTTACCCCGTGAGCAGCCTTGTTGGTTTTAGAAACCCGTACCTAAAATAGGATGATGTGGTGTGCACAACTAGGGCTCACCGCCGAGAACGGAGTTCATCATCCAAAACTATTTACACATACGTCGTACCTCGATACACCAGCCTGCCGCTCTATGAGTAGTTACTTTGCTTTCTGTTGACATTCAGGCTGCTGCTGCCTACATTTTAGATGTTGGTTCCACTGCTCGATTTTTACCTTTTCGGCTGCCACACGGTTTCAGGCATACGAGTACGAAGAATCCTATCGATACAGACGACATTCGTTTTAGAAACGCTGAGCAACACACTTTCGGTACGAAGAGTATTCGAACCGGCAGACATCAATAATAGTGTACGGGTCATCGCGGAGCACTTTGAAATACAATATATTTATCAGCGTAAACCTGCCGTTCGTTGCTGTACTAAGTATATTTCTTGTTCGGCCTCCCGAATTTATCGAGTACCCTTTCGTGCCGTTGGTGGCCCTACCCTAACCCCTCAAGAGCTGTGGTCTCACGAGTTTGGGCACAAACTACTGTACAGTAGTACTTGGAATTACGCTGTGTTGGACAATTTTTTCAGTTCTGAGTGGGTTAAGGTGGCCGAACTCAACATATTCGCGGGCCTGTGCTTCTGCTCCAATAAATACCAATCCATGTTGTGCCCCGATTTTGTAGTACTTTATCGTCGCTGCTCAGCATAGCGAGGCTCGTATTGCTGTGTGCAACATCATTCATTTGTTCGTATTTGTTGGAAATGAGGGGAGGTCTCCCGTCCAACTCGACGTACGTCTCGCACACCACCGTTTCTTAACGGGTAGCGTAGGACAAACGCCGGGTTGGAATACTTGTAAAGGAGGGCGACGGCGGGCGACCGCCGGAACGAGCGGTGTTGGCAGGCGGCCGGGCGCGCGGTCAACCGAGCGGCGGCGGGTGCAACGGATGATGTGTGTACAGCAACAACATCAGTCATACCACACGATATGTCCAGCATTGCTTCGGCACCACGTACGAGAGACCACTAAAGAATGTACTACTTTAGTGGTACCCCGAACTATGCCAGGGCGGGGCCCGTATAGTAGCAGACAAAAACCAAGATATCGAAGAATAAGAATATATTTACTGGGCCACGATCCACACCCTACGACCTATAAAACGCAGTTCACGGATCAGGTATATTGACAAACATAGCATGCCGGCATCCACGAGGAGCCTTTGTATGTAGCAGACAAAAAAACAACACACACTCAAGACACAGGGCCGGCCACCACGAACAGGTACGAACGCCGCCCGCCATCCATGTATTCATGTACCGACCGATCCACTCGCACCCGCCCACCCACGCCACAGCACACCAGCCCACCCACACCCACCCACGAACGCACATACCGATCGACACACGCACTAACCGGCCCACCCACCACCTATACGTACAACAGTTGAGTGACATCAGTATACAGCACAGCATATACGTACAGCAGTAGTAGTACGAGTATACTTGTAAATACAAATATGTATGATCGAGACGGGCGGGGGGTGTTACGAGAATGACCATCAACCATGATGTACAAAAATAAAGTGCGTGACGAGAGAGGGCTCTCTCTCTTGATTCGTGTATTATATCATATAATACGAGTGTGCACCACCAGCATTCATTCCTCGGATCTTGGGAAGGCATCAGCCATTGCGTGTACGAGTACGTATGTATGCGGGACATCATTTCGGGCTTGACGACATCAACAACAGCGAGTATCCTTCGAATATATACACACGACCACATGGCTCAATGGTTGGATCCACGCGGGACAACATCCATGCGACGGTTGGGTCTAGAGTCGAGAGAGCCTGCCGCCCACATGAAGCCGAGAGAGCCCTTCCTTGTTCATCATGTATGATATGTATGTACACCTACTATTCGGTAGGTGACATCTATACACCATCGTTCACTCAACGTACGAGGCACGTCGCAAGAGTTTAAAATTAATGGTATCACTCTGACCCGAACTGATATTTTTAATAGGATCCTATCGGTTGGATGTGAATATACAATCGTTTTTTATACCGGAGCAGAATGGTAAAACCAAGGATGTATTCCTTTTTCAGGTATTCTTCTTGTTGTGTTGTCACATTATGGGCGTGCTTAAAAGCACGCACAGCAGCAGCAGCAGCAGCAGCAGCAGCTACTGCTGGTGGCCATCGCTGCCGCCAACAAGACCCGCCACATCTGAGAAATACTATTGTCACACCATCCTTGAGCGTAGTAACCTCTTACATAGCAAGTCGAGTATCTATAGCGCTTGCTGCTGAGAAAGTTGTCCTGCTCTACCGTATGCAATGCTCCTTACCTTATCATCACTCATGCCACTGACACGATACTACCTGTACTACTACTACTACTACTACTGTAAACACACGGTTTTTTTCTTTCATGGTACCCAGGTGCCGGGAGGAGTATACATATGTACAGTAGGTATCGCGGTACCCGGCCGTCAGCGTGGCGGCGGGTCCCCGGCAGGGAAGTTGGGGTCAAGTCTCCCAAAAATTTAGAGCATACCCGTTCTTGGCGTTCGTGGGGTAGGTACCTTAAAGAGGCCAAACTCTACGTATTTATGGGTCTGTCTTTATCGTCGCTGCTCGGCGTAGAGAGGATGGTATTATTGCTGTGTCCAACATCATTTGTTGTTTACATACTTATACATACACTACCGGCCCTCTTATAAGAAAGTGCACCACAAGAAACTCAGCCTTAACATTACGGGGGACAGTAAGAAAGTCGACAGCTATTATACTGAAGTTAGTGTGAGACACACACCTTTCTCAAATAAGAAAGTCAGCCTAAAGCCCGATTTCTGGTTTCTCGTGAGAGGGCCGGTACTGTATGTTGGAAATGAGGAAAGGATCCGCGTCCAACTCTACGTACGTATCCTCGACGTCTCGCATATTACCGTTTCTTAGCGGGTACGCAAGGGCACGAGTACGCAGCGTGGAACAAACGCCGGGTTTTATGTTAACTTGTATATTGATACGTATGATCGGGACGGGGGATGGCACGAGAACAACCATCTCAACTATGATTTCGACAAAATGAGCGCGTGGGTGTGTGCGTGTGCGTGTGACGAGAGCGGGCTCTCTCTAGTCTGGTATAATGCACCATTCCTCGGATCTTGAAGCCGTAAGCCATTTTGCTTGTGCGCAGGACACTTTTTCGGGCCTGACGACATCAACAGCGAGTATTCCTGGAATACACACGACCACACAGCTCTATGGTTGGATCCACGCGGGATAACATCCATGCTACGGTTTGGTCGAGAGACGAGAGAGCCTGGCACCCAAGAGGAAGTCGAGAGAGCCTTTGCTCGCCATGTCTGAATGCATACTACCTACCATACTCGGTACGAGGTGACATCTACCACCATTCAATCAACGTAGGCACGTCGTCGCGAGATTCTAAAATCATACTACGCCTCGAAAAACCCGAAATATTTTGAACATTTTCTTCCAATATTAATATACAAACGTTCCTTATATTCCAGACAAGAAGCCTTTCATATAATTCTTCTTGTTGCATGTTTGTGCTGTCACCTTGTCGGGCTGTGCTGCTGTGCGTACTTCAAAACGCACAGCAGCAGCAGCTACTCGTGGCTATCGCGGCCGCCAACAAGACGCGCCTCATCTGAGAAAGACTACTACTGTCACACCATCCTTGGGCGTGGCTTACACAGCGAAAAAATCAAGCATAGCGCTCGCTGCGGGGAACGATTTCCCAATCAAAATTTCTAGCTTTCTTCGAGCTTTCATCAGGCCTCATTTTTACTCGAGAAACCTTTTTACTGCTGTAAAACAGTACAGCTGCAGTAAAAAGTACCTGGTAACGTACAGGTACAGCTGTAGTGTAGTGTACAACAGTAATCGTACCAGTTTGAAGGTAGATATCTGAATGTGGGCGCCTAAACAACTGCTGTCACGCCTCCGATTTGCAAGCCCAAGGCACATACATACATATGTACATGCCAGCGCTTCTCAACTACTGTACGTACATCAGTGAATACGTGCAGGTCTTGTCCATCGTTGTGGCCGGAGAACCCGGCAGCGGACACAGCAGTGGGGCCATCAGGCTACGAAAAGCGGGTAGACTTTTGCGTGGCTGCGCACGAAACCAGTAGTACCTACATATTACGGGCATACTACCCCGCCGAACAAGTCGGAGGCAACACGAGAGCGAAAACATTTCAACCCCACGCGAAGCAAGTAGTGGTGTTCTCGTCCACATTCGAGGCACAGCATACATACGAGCGACTGCCATGCCCTTAACTTGTACGCCTACCTATTATCGCACCCACGACGGGTATACTCGAACCTCCAGCAAATTTCATTGAACGGTAGTGTCACGTATGTATGTATGTATGCATGCCACTTCATTCTTCATCACCGTACGCAGCACAACAAGTAAAAAGACGCCGTATGTGCGTGTATGAAAAAAAAATGACAGGAGGTACTTTCATGGTGGATATATATACGGGGTACTCTCTTCACGGTTGAACAGAAGTCTCACCTATATAACGAGCTTGGGTAGAGCGCCGGCGCGACAGATGGAAGAGAGGAGGTAGCTTTGTTGGTGTGGTAAAAGGCACCCAAGGACGAGATGAAGAAGAAGAGGAGGAGAAAGGGACAGTGAGCGAGCGACAAGGAGTGGGCGGGGTAGGGGAATTTGGAGAGACGGCCCAGGTGTGTGCGTACCCATTATCTGCGATTATCCCAGACGGGGTACTACCCATCTATGGGTTACAGCAACAAAAACTGGCATCATTCAGCAAATAAACCTGAACGATCCTACAGTACGTAAAATGTTGTACATGTACGAAATACAATCATCATAGGTACGGGCTGGTACGTATCTTTGATTCTTCTCTGTTGCTGGTCGCCACGATCCAAACCGTGAATAGAAGAAGAATAAACGCTGATTGCTGTTTTGCTGTTTTGTTTGGAAGGATACTCGTACGTAGATACTTGGTAGATATAGTAAATAGGCACGAGTGGCCCGCGGATACGTGGTACGCAATGGTTCTACGTATCTCATATACAATACGACCTGAAAGATATTCAGAGAATAAACACGACCGGGACATACATGCAGACAGCAGAGCCAGTGGTTCGTGATATATACGACCTTGAACGTTTCGGGTGAACAACGTACATATCTGATATCGTCATACGACGTAGAAGTACGTTTTTCTTTGTTGGGTGTATTTTTGGGTACACCGTCGAGTGTGTACCTGCCTCCGACCGGTGGGTGGTGGGTGGGTACAGATTCCATCTATTTTTTGTTTTATCCCCCAAGTATCCCCCCGTAGTTTATAACCCGTGCCAAACGTCTCTCATAGCAATAGCGAGCGGTTGTTGTACGCGTACCAGGTTTAAGCTTTAACCCGGCAGGGTATAGACGGGTATACAGCAGCTCCGTACCTGGAGACGGTGGTTGGTTGTGTTTTTTCTTTACAGAGATGCACGCACGGCGGCGGCGTTACTTTTTTGCGCTGCGTATGTACGAATCGTATGGGAGTTTTATGATATCCCCACAACAAACAACGAACGTACCCGACGCACGCACGCAACTGGTCCCGCATTTTCTCACGAAAGTCGCGCAAGTTGTGCATGGGGTAGTTGGATACCACACACAGCAGTATTGGTGTTTGTTGTTGGTGCGGGGGGACTGTTATGTCCAGTTCTCGGCAAGGATGTTTATTGCAACAAGAATAGAATATTCCTCGCCAAGAAGGTGACATAGAACACAAGACGAACGAGAGATCGACCTACCAGCGACACTTTTTTTTTCTCCAATGAAACAAACAGAGAGTCTGGACTTCTTCTACGCTGCTGCTGTGGTGCAATTCAGAAAATGGCAGACACACAAGGGCGCACAAAAAAAGTTATCCCGCACACCACACTTCCCCCAGGGCCGAAAACAAAGTTTTTATTTTTCCTTTTTGGTGAATTTCTTGACTTTTCCCCTCTCATCAACTCTCACACAAAAAGGTCGTTCAAGGTACTTGATTAATAGATAGAACATTGCTTGGATAAAACCCTCCACCAAGGTGCCTAGACAACAACAACAAATCTATCTATTACAAGAGCTCCGCTGCGCGGGCGGCTAACGCCGCCCGCTACGCTCGCGGAAGGAAGAATAGAACCAAATTCGAAAAGCGTAAAAGAGGAACATGTAATGTTTTTGCAACTGGCGACTTGATAATGCCAAGAGCTCCACATGTATGACGGCAAATACAGGACAGAAACAAATACTGGTGATTTTTTTTTATCTTCCAACACGAAAAAACATCGCGAAGAAAGCAAAGCTTCGCTCCGAGGGACAGCCGCCCGCTACGCTCGCGCAACTTAAGAAAAGGGGCAGAAGAGGTCCACGATGTTTATTGACCAACTTGAAAAGGCCAAAGAGATTCATGGTGCGATGCAGCGAAATACTTACTGTTGTACGCAACTGAACGTACAGCAGTGCCCGTCTACCGCTGTATTGTGATGCAGGAGTACTGGTATGTGGCATATATTCTGTGGCAAATCAAGTATCATACCTGTGTACGGCGACAGCAGTACGACACAAAAACACACACACACACAAGACATATTTAATCCTCGAGGATAGGTGTTATGTAGTCCCAAATGGAAGAGCTTGGCCATTCGATATTTTCAACTTTTGGGCGCAAATCGCCGCCACGTCTAAAACTCGGCATAGGCCTATTTTGGTCGAAAAGCCGGATCTTCGGCCGAAAAGCCAGATCTTGCTCGACGAATCGAACAGAAAAACACAGGAATTTACGAATTTACGGTTTGCGGGGTTTCCATGGTCGTATGTGCCGAGCATGCGTAGGAACACAAGACAAGCAGCAGCACAGCAGCAGCAGCAGCAGCAGCAGCAGCAGCAGCAGCAGCAGCAGCAACAGGATACCGGTACCTAAAAACCAACACCCGAAGATGCCCAGCCAGGGGCACGTGTCTGATCTGGTTGATGACCGATCCACAGAACGCATCAGGACTGGACACGCGATGGGTGCGCCTGGTACCCGTAACCTAGGCGTTGTTGTATGTAAGGTCTGGGCGCGAGCTAAGCGGCCGGCGCTCTCCAACACCATCACCCCTGCCGATCCAAGGCAGACGCGCAACTCCGTAGTCTCGGATTTCCTGCAGCCCTTGTGCGTTGTATATCTATTCATGCCCCCCTGAGATGCAGCATTGCTCTCGCGACAGCCAGGATTGCTGCTGCTGTAAGTATGGTGTTGCGGTTCCATGGTATTCCGGGCGGTTGGTTGCGGCGTGACGAGGATGGTGGCCCATGTGCTGTGCTGTGTTGCTGCTGTGTCTGTGCTATGATAGGGCTGCCTCGGAGTTGCCTCGCGAGCCCGTGCCGCATCGGCACCTGGAATGTCGTTTGTTTGCTGGAAAATGTGCTCGTAAACTTGCTTCAAATATGCACTTGGTCGAAAAAGTGCCCAAGTGCATATTTTGGGAAAATCCGCTTTTCACGGTGGTCTGCCGTGGTCGGTAGGTGGAAAATAAGGGCCTATATTTTTCACGTCTAACACTCGATAGGGCTTTGTTCGGTTCAGATCCAGATATATAGACCTATTTCGAGGTTTAAATACGTCTACACACAAAGAACCAACAAACGTATAGGCGACTTGCAAATGCATACAGCAGTACTCGTAGTAGATCAAGAGTAGATAGATAATAAATAGTTTTTCGACAAATAACGCACCGCTTGAACTTGGCTTGAATGTTCTTTTATTACAGACTAAAAAATCCTTATAATTTCGGACATACATACTGGATTCATTGCAGCAGCAGCAATAGTGAGGACCTTCATGTTCCCCTCGTGTCTCGGTGGACACGCCACGCCTAGCCAAGAAAAAA